>SJYA01000423.1:1984164-2062414 GCA_006410615.1 Neotragus moschatus | reverse complement strand
CCCCCCCCACCCCTGCCTAGAGCTTCAGCAGTTCTCAGGCTATCACACTGCATTCCCACGGGGTCCTCTGGCCTTTTCTAACCACGGTGCTGCAGCAGCCACTATTTCTGCCCCACCCCACCCCCGGCAGCACAGTGTATATCTCTGACTGAGTCCTGCCTCCCCCATCTGGAGAGACCACCTTGGCCCTGGGCCCTCAGCTGTAAGGGGGCTGCTCTTCTCTGGAGACCACCATCCCTGCCTGCTCAGGACTCCACCTGTCACCCTGCTGCGGGGAATTTTGTCCCCTTTGTCAGGTTTGGCATTTTTAAAAGGGAGTCCAAAGCAGGGGTGCCTGGGCATCAGGGTGCTACAGCTCCTGTGATTTTCTGCCTCACCACCTTGCTCTCTCCTGGGGCTGGCTGGGTGGGGGGCAGGCGGGAGAAGCAGCCACCGGAAGCACTGCTCGCTGGTCCTCAGGCCTTTGAAGTGCCAGGCCCTTTCCTGGGTGGACTCTCTTCCTGGATCCATAGGCCCTTCTTGGACTTGACCTCTGCACCAGCTCCCAGACATGGCTGCCTACAGCCTTCAGGTAGCTGTGGCCCAGGTGTTGAAGTCCTCTGAGTTCTTTTTCTAGAAGTCTCCTTAGCTGCTCTGTAAGTTGATGGAAAGTTGAGTGTGTGTGTGTGTGTGTGTGTGTGTGTGAGTGTGTGTGTGTGTGTGTGTGTGTGTGTGTGTGTAGGACTTCTTGGTCGCCCACCCAGGTTCTGCTTAGTATCTGCTGGTACATCCTGTTGAGTCAATGAACACATTGGCTCTGCCCTGGCTTCTCAGGGCTGCTGAGTGAACAGCTGGTATGCGTGTGACCACCCCTCCCATTCTGTGGTCCTCAGCTGGGCAGGGCCTTGGGTATGCAAGCAGAGGGAATTGCCTCATTGGCAGTGATTGGGGGAAACGCTGCGGACTCTTCTGGGGAGTTTGGTCTAACTCTGCACATTGATCAAAAATCATTTTTCCTAATTTAGTCAGATGACTTCCTTAAGAACATTCATGTTTCTACCAATGAATATATTTGCATAATCTATTCCTCGGTGACAACCTTGCCTCCCCACACCTGCCCCACCCGCACCGGTCCCTTGCTGCCTCCAGGAAGCCACACAGCTTCCGGGCTAGTTTGATCAAGAGGAGTGAAAGCAAAACCATCTGCTTTCCTTTGACAGCTGATTCCAGCATGGCTGTTGTAAAAGACCTGTCTTCCAGGTGGGCTCGAGATTGTGGGGGGTGATCCTTTTTGCTGAGATGAAAGGGCTCAGCCTGCTACAGAATGCCTCCGCGCCAGCATCAAGCTTCCAGTGACTCACATCAAAGGCCTCCCTGCCACTGCTGGCCCCTTCCAGCTGGGGGAAAATAGGCTTATTAGAAGCAGGAAAGGTACACTGTTTACAGGAGGTGGTGCTGACTTCCTGGCATTCAGCTGCCACTTCCCTCTCACCTGGAGCTCTCAGGGCTCTGGAGGGCCCTCCACTTGCCCAAATGGCTCCTTTGAACGTGTGCATGAAGCCTCCCGAAGAAGGGCAGGATGACTGTCCTTTCCCCTCCACTCCCCTTCCTCCTCTAATTAGGTTGTTACCATTCAAGCAATATCTGCGGCTTGGATAGAGACTAGCTGGGGCACTGTCGGCAGAGGCCTCTTCGTAATTGTGCTGATTAAGAGGTACAAGCCTGGAAATGTTGTCTTCTTTCAAGATCAAGTCCCTGTGTCTGTGGGAACCTTGATTTTCTGGGCCAATTTGTTTGTGTTGGCCTAATTGCTCAGGAAGGGCATTTTCCGCAGAAGTTTCAGCCTAGATGATCTGTAGCCTGTGCCCGGGGCTCCCAAACAGGCCAGAGTGGGAGGAGGTCACAGATCTGGGCATCTGTCATGTGGTGGTGGCTGGGGAGCCCTACCCTTCAGTCAGTGTCTTGGGGTGGAACGACGTTGGTGCCTCGTTGGGGGTGGACTGGAGAGGCAAACTGGGTGGATAGTCCTCAGGGCAAGACAAACAAAATGATCCCTAGGTCCATGAGTCCCTAGGCCTCCCTGCTAAAAGCCATGGCTCTGTGGGGCCCTGGAGAGAATTTAAAGAAAGAAAGAACTCTGGGTCAAATAATATTAGGAGTGTTTTAAAATTTCATGTGCTTTATAGCAGTTGGTACTCATGCAGTATCTATATTCCCTCTTACATTTCCTAACATAAGAGGAAAATCCAACTCCCTTGCAGTTGGATTGGGCCTTGTGATGACTTCTGGCTAATAGACTATGAGCAGAAGTGACGCCTGTTGGGTGTGTGTGCTGTCGCTTCAGTTGTGTCCGACTCTGTGGGACCCTCTGGACTGTAGCCTGCCAGGCTCCTCTGTCTATGGGATTCTCCAGGCAAGAATACTGGAGTGGATTGCCATGCGCTTCTTCTGGGGACCTTCCTGACCCAGGAATGATCCGTGTCTTTTACATCTCCTGCATTGGCAGGCGGGGTCTCTACCACTAGCACCACCTGGGAAGCCCTTGTGAAAGTCGCTCTGTCGCGTCTGACTCTGCAACCACATGGACGATACAGTCCACAGGATTCTCCAGGCCAGAATACTGGAGTGAGTAGCTATTCTCTTCCCCAGGGGACCTTCCCAACCCAGGGATTGAGCCCAGGGATTGAACCGAGGGATTGAAGCCAGGTCTCTCACCTTGCAGGCAGATTCTTTACCAGCTGAGCCACCAGGCTTGCTTCTGGGTTAAGGTAGTCAAAAACTGATGAGCTCCTCCACCTTTCTTTCTGCTTCTGCCGCAGAGAACTTGGAGCCAAATATTCTAGATGAAGGTGGCCAGACTGACCCACATATGACTTTTTGTAAGAAATAAACCTTTATTGTGTTACACCTCTAAGATGTCATGGTTTTGGCCTTCCTGCAATCTAGCATAGTCTGTCCTAAGACATGGCCCCCCCAAATGCTACCAGCACCAGGGAAAGCACTTTGTGTGTGTTATATTTAACCCTGATGTTGACCTAGAGACCTAGGGATTATTCCCTATATTTTGTGTGTGCGTTCGAAGAGATAGGCTCAGAGAGATAAAGTCACTTACTCAGATCACACAGCTGATTGCAGGTGGAGTCAGGATTTGAACCCTAGACTGGCGGGCTCCAAAGCCCAGGCCCTTGCCGCTGCTCATTGTGCTGCCTCCCTGGCCCCAGCAGTCCTGTCTGTGACACTCTGGCCCGTCCTTACAACTTTCCAGCCATGTTACAATTTTTTTTCCACTTGGTAATCATCTGAAGGACATTTCCAGCCTAGGACCTCGACACATGCTCTTCCTTAGTCTGGAGCACTGGATTCCTCCCCAGCCTGGAGCTTCCAGCCTGATACCACTTCCATGAGGAAGTCTTAGCTCCAGTCTGACTCTGGTCTCCTGGCTGTGGCTTCTCAGACCATCCTCCCTTTGGAGCTGTTATCATGTATCTTTATTTGTAGTCATTTGTCAAGTTTCACCTCCAGGGTATGAGGTTAGTGGGTGGCGGCAGGGGATGGAAGGATGGGTGTTGAGTCACAGCTGGATCCCCAGTAGCTTCCCTGGTATCCGCCTGCAATGCAGGAGACCTTGGGTTTGATTCCTGGGTTAGGAAGATCCCCTGGAGAAGGGATAGGCTACTCAATCCAGTATTCCTGGGCTTCCCTGGTGGCTCAGATGGTAAACAATCTGCCTGCACTGCAGGAGACCTGGGTTCGATCCCAGGGTTGGGAAGATCCCTCAAAGAGGCCGTGGCAACCCTCTCCAGTATTCTTGCATGGAGAATCCCCATGGACAGAGATGCCTGGCAGGCTATACTCCATGGGGTCACAAAGAGTCAGACACGACTGAGCAAAAAGCACAGCATAGCTGGATCCCCAGTACTCAAGGCAAGAGGCCCCCATATACCTTCTCCCTTAGTTCTGGTACTCAGTTCTGCCCTTGCTAGCTCTATGAGCCTCTTTGTTACATATCAGTTTCTTGCTCATAACCTGAGTCTTGTGCTAAGAGGTGGGTCACACAGCAGGCTTGCCTTCCCAGGTCTCTGTCTCTGCCCAGGGAAGGTGTGGTAGACCCCTGAACTGTTTGGACAGCTGGTATTTCCTCTGTATTCTTTGACTGAGGGTCTGGAGCAGAAGCCTGGAGCTTGCCACACCTTAGGCTGTTACCTGGCTCCCTGGGTGGAGATCCAACCTACCCCCTACCCACGCCCCGCCCCCGTGTGGCTTGACCTAGAGACTCAGATGAATTGGCTGGGCAGAGAGAGAAATTGTGTGCTGACATCTGGCACCACAGAGGTCTCTTCCTGGCTTAGGCAGGAGACACTAATGTTATTAAGTCAGTTTTTAAACTGGACAGCATTCTTGACGTTTCAGCCGAGATGCCTGAGCATGAAGAGCTTTTCCCCTCCCATTGCGCATCTCCAAACAGTGACTCTGGAGCAGTGTGACTTGACTGAAAAGCCCGGGGCCGTTTGCTCATAATTCTAATAACCATCCAGGATGAGATCACTTCACATCCACCTTTTTATTTCTTCCCTCATTCATCTTCTCGTCAGGTCATTAGGAACTCCCAGATTCTTCCCTCAACCTTGATGTTCTATTATTTATATGTTATACACATTTCTCTATTGAGTTTCCGGGAAACACGAAAATGGCCACAGAGGATAGACTTTCTTCTCTGATGACAGCCTGGGAAACCATCTTTTCTTCATCCATTGATCCATTTTAACCCATTGACATTTGAAAGCTGCCAACCGAAAATACTGCCAGAGGGCTTCTTCTCCTGGTCTTAGTGGGCTTGGGGCAAATCGGGAGGATGAGCCTGTGACTGCAGCTTGGCAGGAGGGTGGGAAGGCGAGATGTGACTCGGTTTCTTCTGTGGCCCTAATCGGGGCTGTTTGGTTGTTTTGTGGGAAGAGATGTTTTCGTGGGCTGGTATCTGCTTGGTTTGACAGGTGGGAAAATTACCATTTAAAGATGACATTTTATCTTCATTGTTTGTTGATTTTTCCTGATGACAGAAGACATAGTTGCTTGTTGAAGACAGTTCAAATCTACAAAAATACATAATGTGGAAAGCGTTGTTCTTTATAATTCTTCTGTTCCTAGAGATGATAATACTGTGAGTTACACCCTAGATTTTTTTTCCTTATGCATAGTTCACTTTCACTGTACAAACATAAGTAAGAATATATAATTACATACAATTATTTTGTTATAAAAAATGTGTTCCACAGACTTCCTGGATCCACACACCATCTCTGATTACTCAATTTCACCAAATTCTTGGGGTTGAGGACTGAGGCTAGGGTTGAGGAATAGGGAAGGATGTCCATCACCCACTGTGCTGCTAATAAAGTAGATATAATTTTTTTTTAAGACAGAAAAACATTTTATTTAAGTTGTAAAGATATAAATATTTACACCTATAATCCCACACACTAAAAGCAATAAATTATTTTTCTACTTTATTTTGGTCCAGTTTTAAGTTAATACCCATTATTTTACATTGCAGTTACGTCTACAATACTAAGCTCTACTTTGCTAAACATCTGAAAAGCATTTCTTAGTTATTATACAGAATTCATCATTACTAAATATGTAGATACCAGCCCAAGAACAAGTGTGCTATAGTTTTAGGAGATGAAATATTGATGACTTGTGTTTTAGTCCATGTCAAAATATCCTTTCATCCAGAGGCCAAGTCGGAAATGCCTCATCACTTGCTGGCTCCCTGTGTTTTGCATGGGCACCAACCTTATTCTGGGCTTCTTTTTCCAGATAGTGTGTTGTGGCCTCCAATCTCAAGGCCTACCATTGTCCAACACAGAAGTCCCTTGTATCCTCCACCAGGACCCCTAACTGTGGGTTCTTTAAGTCCAGAAAAAGAGTACGAAATGCTAGGTGCCTCTGAGATTTAGCACCGTCCTAGAAATTCACGAATTCCAGCTTCTTTCTTTGAGATTTCTTCCTGTCTCCCTCAGAGGTGTATGTTGGAATCCTAGTCCCCCAACTCAGAGTGATAGAATTAAGAGGTGGAGGCCTTTGGAAAGGTGATTAGTCATGAGATCAGGTCCTTCATGACGACATTCATGTTTTATCAAAGGAGGCCTGAGGAAAACCCTCTCCCTTTCCACTGTGTGAGAATGCAGGGAAAAGCTGCTGGGGATGAAGCAGGAAGAGGGCCCTCACTGGAGCACGACCATGCTGCTGCCTTGATCTTGGACTTGCAGCCTCCAGAACAGGGAGAAGGTGAATTTCTGTGTATAAGCCACCCCACCTGCGGTATTTTGTTATGGGGCCCAGAAGGAGAGTCTTCTAAAGACAGAAGACAGTCTTCTAAACAATGCACCACTTTTGTTTCCAGTGAACATCAGAATCACATTTTCAAATAATATTCCTATTAAATGTTACGATAAGTGGTGTTTGGTTTTGTCTGCAAGGACTAGATTTTTCACTTCTAAGTTTTAATCTACACGTTGAGGTGTTAATTTAATGCAATGAATGGCAGAACAGAAGAGCTCACGGTGCTGAGCATTTCCTCCAGGAGAGAAAAGTATTAACCGTAACAACACCACCAGACAAAGGATGTGCAGATTAGCATGTTTACGGAGTATATACCTAATGATTCTGATGGTGGCTACTCTTCTAATAACACATTTCTCAAGTGAGAGACACTCAGTGCCAACATTTCACAACATCAGACCACAAACAGGTAGTTCTGAGGAGCAGAAAGAACTCGCGTTATCAAGTTGGTCGGTTGCTTACTGAGCCTCAGTAAGGAAGGAATCTGAGCCTCAGTTTCCTTGTTGGTGAGATGCTGAGTAAGTCCTGCTTTGCCTCCTTCTCAGGGTTCTTGTGGAAATCAGCCCAAGTTAGAAAGGTCAAGGGTGTGTACAGAAGATCTTTGTCTTCCCAGGTGACCTGGTATTCAAATACTCTTCCTATCTGGGGGGCAGGGGGAGGGGAGGCTCTGCCTCCCCAACAGGAAGGGAGGGGGCTTGGGTACTGTGTGCATGGGCACGCAGTCCCTGCTCAGCTAGCCCCTTGCCCTGGCCTCATACAGGGATTGTGGTGAGTGATGTCCAGAGGTCAGGGGCAGATCAGAACGTATCCTGGTGGCCGTGGGGCCAGCAGGCAGAGGTGGTTCCAGGACTGGCCACAGTATGTTCTACCCCAACTCCTGGCTTCCTGGGTTTTTCCCTACTTTCGAGCCTGCTTCTCCCTGTTGGTGCTGTGAGCTACCAGACAGTCTTCTTTTTCTGTTTAAATTATCTACAACCAGCTTCAGTCATTTTCAGTGACAAGTCCTGACCTGTGGAGTCTGCTGTGAGCTGTGTCCCTGTGAGGCTTTCTCCATGTATGATGTGGCCCAGTGGTTTTTTCCCTTGGAGGGGCTGAAAAACACAGATGCCTGAGCCCTGGAGATTCTGAAGCAGCAAGTCGAGGGAGAGTTTTGGATTAGATGGTTCTTCAAGCTGGAAAAGTCATAATCTTCGTCCTGCCTCTTCATCTGTCCAAGGTACAGAAAGGCACTGTCTTAAAAAATGGGCACGGGGTATGTCTCTTACTCCCTCAATTGCTCGTCCCAGAATCCCTCCCAGCTAGCTAACCTGATATATGAAAACAGCCTTAGGGAGAGTCACTGCAGCATTGAATGTACTTTAACAATATTATGACGCCTGTGATTGCCCCAAAGAGGCTAGTGGTTACTTACATAACCCATGGCTCAGCTACTTGAAGGAATATTATACAACTGCTAAAAGTATTGTTTGGGCAGAGGATTTCAGGACCATGGGGAAATATTTAAGTTAAATCTGCATAAACAAAAAGACATGAGAAAACCTGCCAAAATATTTATAGTGCTATTTAGCTTTTTTTTTTTTTTTTTAACAAAATGCCGCTTTCCTTTTCTTTTCCTTTTTTCCTCTTCATGATTTTCAATTCAGTCAAACTAATTTGTGTGTGTAGAGAATTTCTATCGACGTAGTTATGGGAAAATACTGACTAAGAGGACAGTGACAATTTTCAGGCTGAACATAAGGTGTGAAATAGTCATGAACTGATTTTTTCCCTCTGGGCCTTTTACCTCCTGTTGGGGCGACTGCCACCAATGGATGGACGGGTGACAGCATGGTTCCCTGTGAAGACTGGAAGACCAAGCTTGGAGAACGTCAGGCTGTATGACCGGATCCAGTTACTTTATGATTTCCCGCTATGGCTTTTTATTGAAAGGAAACCGCTGTTTAAAATGAACTGTTTTCCTGCTTGAAATAATATAGATGAAGAAAATCATGAAGAGGTAAAATGTAGTATATTCATTACAAATTATATACTTCTAGTCTTGACTCTTTGAAACATTGCCATGTGTAGGTAGAAAGGAGTCATTTATGAGCTGATTTGTTCACTCATCACTCACTGTCTGTTTCCTGAGAACAGAGCTCAGAAGGGGCCACCCTTCTCTCACGTGCGTTGCTTCCTAAGGCTAGAGTTTCCGGTGTTTGTTTGGGCTCAGTCCAGCTCTCAGAGGCTTTGGGATTCTGGTCTTCACCTGTATGTGTCACAGCTTTTTGGTGCATTGAAGATGTTTCATCCTCCCTTCTCCTGGAGCTTAGCTGAGACGGGCAGCTGAGTTAGGTTAAGTCATCCTTCCAGAAGCCCTGGACAGATTCCTGCCCATCTACCCTCAGTCTTTGCAGGGAGAGAAGTTCTGCCAACCCCTCCTTGCCCCTTCAGGTCTGTAGACTAGACAGTTTCTAAAGAATAGGAGATCTGTTCTATTCCATCTCAATCTACTCCAGTTCAGCCTGTTAAACAGAGGTGTTATAAAAAAAGAAGGAAACCCTGCTGTGGGGACAACATGGATGAACCTCGAGGGTAATTATGCTAAGTGAAGTAAGTCAGACCAAGAAAGACAAATGACCTCATTTATATGTGGAAGCTAAAAAACAAACAAGAAACCAACAACAGTAAAAGCAGCAAATCAAAACAAACTCAGGAAAAAGAGATCAGATTTGTGCTTATGGAAGGAAGAGGGTGGGGAATTGGTAGTCATTTCAAAGTATATGTAAACACATTATTATGCCCTATTCCCTGAAACTTACATGGTGCTGAATGTCAGCTATTAATATTTATCTCCATAAAACTGAAATGAATTTAAAATTCAAAATTAAACAACAAAACAGTGATGCTACCCTGATGCCTGGCATGTGCTGAGATTGAGGTGGTTATGAAAGGTTAGGTGCTCTGTGTATGTTTGGAGGCAGGGTAAATGTACAAGTATCCCTCCAAGGATACTGCTCAGCATCACACCCCAGCTTGCTATTTCTGCTCTTGGTTAGTGGTTATCATTCAATCATTCTTTAGTTTATTTTTTCCACATGTCTACTGTGTGTTAGGTGGGTACTCTGCAAGCCCTGGTAGCCCAGGGATGAGAAAGACAGAATCAGAAGCTCACAATCTTGCTGGGGAGATACGTGCATGCATGCTTAGTCACCCAGTCACATCTGACTCTTTGTAGCCTGCCAGGCTACTCTGTCCATGGGACTCTCTAGGCAAGAATATTGGAGTGGGTTGCCATTTCCTTCTCCAGGGGATCTTCCTGATCAAGGGATTGAATCAGTGTCTCCCATGTCTCCTGCATTGGCAGGTAGATTCTTTACCACTGAGCCACTTGGAAAGCCCGCTGGGGAGATAAGACATGTATCCTCTGAGTTTCTGCTGATTCTACTTCATAGCTCTTAAAATCTTCCCCTCCCCACTCCCACTGCTATTTCTTTTCTCTTCTGATGACTACATAAACTCCCTAACATTCCTACCCCTAATCCAGTCCCCACATTCCCATCAGAGATTTGTCTAAAATCTAGACACGTACTTCCTTGCTCCAAATCCTCCAAGCTCTACACAAGGCTTTGCATGAGATGGCCTTCACCTTCCCTCTCAGACAGATCTCTTGTCCCAAACCTGCCTCACAGTCTCCGTGGTACCTGCCCTATGTGCCTCCTTGACTTTATCCTTGTCATTCTCTCTTCCAGGAACTCTCTCGCCACTTGTTCTCCCAAAAGACTCTTGTTCATCCTTCAAACCTCAACTCATGTTCCAAATCATCTGGAAAAACTTCCCTGGCCTCCTCCATTTCATTTATTCATTACTTCAATCATCCAGCTGTTTAGGGAGAATCCATTATATGCCAGACATGGTGCCAGACATGTGATGTAAAACCAGTATAGTATCTGACCTCACAGTGTCAGGTTGAGTGGTAGACAGAGATGCTTACTGAACATGTTTTATAAATAAATGTAGAATTATAGACTGTAATGGCTTCCCTTGTAGCTCAGTTGGTGAAGAATCTGCAGTGCAGGAGTCCTGGGTTTGATTCTTGGGTCAAGAAGATCCCCTTGAGAAGGAAGTGGCAACCCACTCCAGTATTCTTTCCTAGAGAATCCCCATGGACAGAAGAGCCTGGCAGGCTTCAGTCCATGGGGTTGCAAGAATTAGACGTGACTTAGCAACTAAATCACCATCACCATAGACTGTAATAAACAGTTTGACGAAGATGAAAGCAGGACAGTCCCAGAGAGGGTAGCCAGGGCTCTTCTCTCAGAATGTTGTATAGCACAAGGTGTCAATCCCCACTGGGTGCCAGCCTCTCACCCTGAGGAGAGGGCATGACCAGAAGTACAATGGGAACCATTTGGCTTTGTGTGTTGGGCTGGTTCACAGCCAGCTGTCTCTGGCTGTGCCAATACAGTCCTTTACTGGGTACTTTCTGGAAGATTCTGCCCAGCTCACAGAGAACTTCCTGAATTGCCCCCTTACCCTTGGCTATCAACCCCTGTAGTGTGTCTGGCAGAGAAGGCGATGGCACCCCACTCCAGTACTCTTACCTGGAAAATCCCCTGGATGGAGGAGCCTGGTAGGCTGCAGGCCATGGGATTGCTAAGAGTAGGACATGACTGAGTGACTTCATTTTCACTTTTTACTTTCATGCATTGGAGAAGGAAATGGCAACCCACTCCAGTATTCTTGCCTGGAGAATCCTAGGGACGGGGGAGCCTGGTGGGCTGCCATCTATGGGGTCGCACAGAGTCGGACAAAACTGAAGCAACTTAGCAGCAGCAGCAGTGTGTCTGGACCATGCAGCACCCTTTTCAGCAGTGGTTGGAAGGGCCAGCAGAGATACTCGATCCAAACTTGGTGATTCACATTCTTTCTTCTCAGAATATGAGACCCAAAGGTTCTAGTACAGGCAGGAATGGTCTCTAGAATAGACTTGTTGGGAACTTGGGAACCAGGGGTGACCATTTCCTTCTGCCTTGCGAACTGAGAAGAAGTACTGGGGAGAACAAAAATGAGACACAGAACAAGGTCTTTCTTGAATTCTGGGAAACAACTCCATATCCTTTGAATGAATTTCCCTTTGCTGCCTCAGCTCAGGTTATTTTGGTCTCTATTTCTTGTAGGTCAAAAATTCTGGCTTTATGGGTGTCAGATAGCCAATCACTGATGCATGCCAGGTGAAGGAAAATCAGTTACCTCAGCAAAGACTTGGATGGAGCCATCCAGGCACATCAATCAACGGAGTCAGGTGAACAAGACTGGCGGCTTCTTGGCTGACCTTGAAATGTTTCACATTTAGTTTCGGTATCCTATGTTCCTCACATCTACTCCGAAGTGGAACTGGCCAGATAGCTGAAACAAACCCATTAGTCTGACTAGTTCTAATGGTTGGTTGGTGCCTATGTACACATCTCCTGTGTTTTCCTAGGTGGAATCTTCTGTTTTGGGGAAGGAGGGGTTAGTCGAGTACATGGTCTTGTTCTAAATCCTGCAGGAATATTGATGTTCTGTAGATGCAAGGAGTCTACAGAACATACACACACACTGATGCATTGTTTGCTAGGTCAAATTTGTCTTTTTCTGTTTCCTTTTAAAAACAAAAAAAACCTGTAAAGCAATTATCCTCCAATTAAAAATAAATTAAAAAAAAATCATGAAACAGTAGAATGGGGGAATACCTTACTCAATATCTTCAGTTGAGACCAAGTGAAAATACAATGGACAGTCTTTCTGTAATCTCCAGTTACTTAACAAGGACTAACTTTAAAATAAAATACTCATAAACCAGAAAAAGAAATAAAAACAAACAAAACAACCCCGACAACTCTCCTATATCATGACGAAAATTTGTGTGTGTGTGATTGGATTTCCAACAGACTTTTATGATTAAAATTAGCTGCCTTTGATTTCTGGGATTTACTCTCCTCTTGGGTTAAATTTTAGCTAATTGGTGGCAAAATAAGTCTCCTAAAAGTCAATTTCCTTCTCCAGTCTTAGAAAAATAAATGAAAAAAGAGGTCCTGTTTCAGCAGCCTTGTTATTTTTCCTACTTGATTTGCACAGCCTTAGTCTTCTGCTTTTGTCCATACAAACCGTAACACAAAGGTCACAGAAATCCCTTGGCTTATTTAAATGTGTTAATCACATCATTGATGCAAACAGGGGGTTAACCCAAATATTTCACAGTTTGGAGATTTTCAACTAATAAGGGGAATCAAGCACAGTATTTGGGGAAAGATTAAGGTCACTGGCCCTCATTTGAGTTGATTGGTCTCTTGAAATGAGATGCTAATTGTGAAATTGATAGGCAGATTTCCATTTGATTTTACCCCTAATAGTTTATGTTTGTGATTAAAATAATAAAAATGGAAAATGTCCGGTTCAATCAGCGTAATCGCCCATCTATTCTCAAGCAACATCGCCGAAGTGAGATGTATCTGTGCATGGAAGTCGCAAATTCCTTTGACTCTGCCTCTGTGGCTTGAGGGAAGGGGAGGAATAAATTGCTCGGGGTCTAGATATGTTGATATCTCCTCTGAAACCAGAGAGGAACAACCGTGATGTGAAAATTAAAAAAAGAAAAAGCCAAATAAAGAACTAGAGCCATTTTTATATAAATAACAAAAAATTCTTATTGCTTATAATAAAGTTATGACTTGATTCGCATACGCAAGTAAGCAATACTTACTGAGTACCTCCTCTGTGACAGGCACTGTTGCAGGCACTGGGAATACAGAAGTGAATATGAAAGTAGGGTCCCAGATCTCGTCGAGTTTATTTTCTGGTGAAGTGAAGCCTCTCAGTCATGTCTGACTCTTTGTGATCCCATGACTGGGGCCTGCCAGGTGTCTCCATCCTTGGGATTTTCCAGGCAAGAATACTGGAGTGGGTTGCCATTTGCTTCTCCAAGGGATCTTCCCAGCCCAGGGATCGAACCCAGGTCTCCCGTGTGTTGCAGGGGATGGCATGGTCTGATGCTGTTTCTGATGGCTGATGACCCTGCCTGCCTTGGAGGGAGTGTGAGTACAAGCAAGAAGACTAGTTAGGAGACTCTTGCAGTGTCCAGATGAGCAATGAGAGTAGTCTAGACCCGGTGGGGATGGTGGTGCAGGCAAGAAGTGAGGAATGTAGCACACGTTTTGGAAGTAGAGTGAGAAAGACTTGCTGGTAGATAAGATAGGCTGGGATGGGGGTGGGGGGGTGTTGCTGGTGAAGAACAGAGAGGAACAGACACTTTCCCCCACCTGAGTTTACGGTGATGCCATACTGCAGGTGGGAAGATTGGGAAGCAGTTAGAAGCTCCGTGTTGAATATCTTGGCTGTGGGATGCATCCAAGTTGATTGACAGGTTCCTAGTTACCTGGTCTCTAGAGAGTGCTGGAGAGTTCAATCTTTGACAAGCTCTTTCCTCCATTGACAAGGGAAGCAGACTCATCCTAGCCATGGGGAGCAGCAGGAAATGATTTGCATGCCAATTTAGAATGGGAAAAATTTCTTGGCCAGCTGGTACATTGAGAATCACCTCAAAAAAAGGAACTCAATGAAGACGTCTATGAAAGATTCCAAACCCAAAGACAGAATGTGTTCTGGAGAGGTAGGGAGGGAGACATGGTACCTGGCTATATCAAAGAGGGGGCCTGGGGAAGAGTAAACTCCATAGGAGTTAGAAGTAAAGAGTACGACAAAGTGGGTGTACATCCTCGGGCTACCTCCACTGTGGGGAGGGTCTTGACTTTGGAGTCAAACAGGTTCTAATCCAAATGCCATCACTTGCAAACTCTGTGTCTTCAGGCCAGTTATTGAATGTCTCTGCACATAGACTCTGAAAAATGTTGTCTCTCCTCAAACACTGAAGTTGTTAAGTTAAAAACTAATTTTCTTCCTCATTTTGTGTTGAGCAAGGGATATATCAAACTGCAGCTTGAAATGTCAGGTCAACTTGAGAGAGTGTGACCACATGAATTGAAATAATTGCAGCCAAAAGCAAAGGCAGTTTTCTTTAGGCAGAAGTCTTATCTTGCATGAATGGGTCATTTCTGCTGTGATTTTTAAAACCTGAGACAAGCTTTTGTGCCCTTGAGGCTGTCTTCTCAGATGCCAGGGTAGGAACCACTGGGTCATTTCCTGGGAATGTCCTAGGTGATAAACTCAGGGATGTCCAATAACCTTGAATACTTCTGTGATTGAGAACAGATCAAAGGAAATGGAAACTCACTCATTTTAAGAATTGAAAGACCTTCACAGCAAAGGCAATGAAAGCAAAAATAAACAAGTGGGGCAATATCAAACTAGAAAGCTGCTGCACAGCAAAGGAAACCATCAACAAAATGAAAAGGCAGCCAACAGGATGGGAGAAAGTATTTGCAAAATCATTGATCTTATAAGGAGTTAATATCAGAAATGTATAAAAAATTCACAGAATAGCAAACAAAACAAAACAAAACACAAAACAATATGATTAAAAAATTGGCAGAGGAACTGAATAGACATTTTTCCAAAGAAGATATGCAGATTGCCAACAGCTGCATGAAAAGGTGTTCAGTGTCACTAATCTCAAGGAAATGCCAACCCAAACTACGATGAGATTGTACCTCAAACCCATTAGAATGCCTGTGATTAGAAAGACAAGAGATAACAAGCACTGGTGGGGATGTGGAAAAAAGGGAAACTTTGTGCACTATTGGTGGAAATGTAAACTGGTGTAGCCACAATGGAAAACTGTATGGAATTTCCTCAAAAAATTAAAAAATAAAATTTTATTTATTAAAAAATAAAGCCGTATGATCCAGCAATTCCATTTCTAGGTATACATTCAAAAGAAACAAAATAAGGTTAAAGAGTTATCTGCAGTCCCACTTTCACTGCAGGTTTATTCATAATAGCCAACGTATGGAAATAACTAAGGTGTCCATCAATACATGATGGAGAAAGAAGATGTGGTATACATATATACAAGGGAAAATTATTCAGCCTTGAGAAAGAAATCGATTCTGCCATTTAAGACAACGAGGATAGACCTTGAGGACTTTCTGCTAAGTGAAATAAGCCCAGTAGAGAAAAGCAAATATCGCATGGTATCACTTGTATCTGGAATCTAAAAAAAAAAAATTTAAGTTCACAGAAACAGAGAGTAGAAATGGGGTTTCCAGGAGTTGGGGAAATAGGGAGAAGTTGGTAAAGGTTACAAGATTTTAGCTATAAGATGAATGAGGTCTGGGGATCTAGGGTAAAACATGGTGACTACAGTTGATAACACTGTGTTGTATAATTGAAATTTGCTAAGAGAGTAGAACTTAAATGTTCTCATTGACCAAAAAAAAAAAAAAAAAAAAGAGAGAGAGAGAGAGATAAGTATGTGAGATAGCAGATGTGTTAATTAAGTAGATAAGGGGAATCCTTTCACAATGTATATGCATATCAAATACCACACTGTACACTTTGCATACCCAACAATTTTATATGTCAATTTTACCTTAATGAGTGAAGTGAAATTCGCTCAGTTGTGTCCGACTCTTTGTGACTCCATGGACTATACAGTCCATGAAATTCTCCAGGCCAGAATACTGGAGTGGGTAGCCTTTTCCTTTACCTTAATAAAGCTCTAATTTTTAAAAGATACTTTCACATTTTAGGAAGACATGTGCAGTGCTTTCCATGTCCACATTCTAGACAGGGAGAGTACTGATCATCCCTCTATCTTTGTCAAGTTTTAAGTCCCATTGGGAACAGAGGGAGACTTTCTGTTGTGGGACCCCTTTGGATTCTGTCTGTGTGATGTTGCTGTATTGAAACTTAATTCCAAATCCAGCTGTTTGGTCCATTTGAGACCAAATAATGCTCGATGCTTTTCTCATTGCTGGATTTTCTGGCTTGATGGCTACCGCATGGACACAGGCCATGATGAATCAGCCATGTTTTCCTACACATGTATGCAGACCAATGGTTCTTGAGTGTCCCTGTGTACATGAACCACGTGGGCATCATCTTGTTAACACACACTTTGTCTGATGCAGCAGGTCTAGGTGGGGTCTGAGGTTTTGCATTTCTAACCAGCTCCCAGGTGATAACTGATCCATCTTACTGGTCTGGGGATTGTGTTTTGAGTTGCAAAGTTGGAGAACTCTAGTCTGTTAGTGGAACACATGTTGCTCAAGAAAAATAAAAAGGTGAGTGGAGGTGTCTGTGTACAAATAGATTTGGGAAAAACGGTTACACTCTTATTCCCCCTTATAGATTTAAATTGTACCTTATTCACATTTTAAAGGATTGGAGAAGCCCTGCAGTTGAAAAAGGAGCTGTTGACTTATTTTACTCAATGTCAAACTGATTTGATCATGAAAACTATTTTTTTTTTAAGGAAAATCATTAACGTTCAGTAGAATTAGTTTTCTTTATATCAAATTTTGGAAAACAGTTTGAGGCACCAGAGACACAGACTGTCCTACAATCCTGTTGATGTTAAACAGTAACTAGGCAGTCACCCAGGAAAATGCTAGAACGTGTGATAATTAGGAGTCAGTCAGTTTAGTCGCTCAGTCGTGTCTGACTCTTTTTGACCCCATGAATCGCAGCACGCCAGGCTTCCCTGTCCATCATCAACTCCCGGAGTTCACTCTGACTCACGTCCATTAAGTCGGTGATGCCATCCAGCCATCTCATCCTCTGTTGTCCTCTTCTCCTCCTGCTCCCAATCCCTCCCAGCATCAGAGTCTTTTCCAATGAGTCAACTTGTCTCATGAGGTGGCCAAAGTACTGGAGTTTCAGCTTTAGCATCATTCCTTCCAAAGAACACCCAGGACCGACTTCCTTTAGAATGGACTGGTTGGATCTCCTTGCAGTCCAAGGGACTCTCAAGAGTCTTCTCCAACCCCACAGTTCAAAATCATCAATTCTTCGGCACTCAGCTTTCTTCACAGTCCAACTCTCATATCCATACATGACTACTGGAAAAACCATAGCCTTGACTAGATGGACCTTTGTTGGCAAAGTAATGTCTCTGCTTATAATTAGGAATAGGGGCTCTGAAATTGAGTCAAAGCCTGAGGTTGAATCTTGGCTTTTCTCTTAGAGCTGTGTGATTATGGGTCAGCCAGTTAGCCTCTCTGAGCCTCAAAGATCCTGTAAGTGGAAGCCGATGTTATAGTTGTCCAGGTTGGCAAGACAGATAGATGATGCTGGGCTTCCTGGCTGGAGTGAAAAGGGCTCAGGCCAGAAAAACTAGAACAGTAATACAGGAAAGAAAGGATGTCTGAGTGGGAAGGGCCCCTGGAGACAGTCTGATGCAGAACTCTCACTTTATAGCCAGGGGAATGTCACAGTCACACCATGGAAATAACTCACCCATGGTCAGCAGCAGAGAGCTGACCAGGTCCTGGGTCTCTGGCCCAGGCCCCCTGCCCCTCATATTGCATCGCGCCAGCATATCATCAAACCCCCAAGTAACCCTTTCAGTTTTCTTGAAGGGAGCCATCTTTGTTTCAACATAGTGTTTTGGGAAGAAAACCTGGTCTTCACCGGTGAAGCCCAGAATCAGCCTCATTTCCATCAGTGCTGAGTGTTTGCAGCTGTGGCCCAGAGATGGCAGAAATGAAGATCCTGCCTGTTGACAGCTTTCCCACTGAGGAGCCCACATGAGGGGGCCCCCGTGGCAGGTGAGTTAGAATCCTTGGCTTATCAGGGCCTTTGGGGAAGTGGTGGGACCTTTCCTGACAGGCAGTGTCCTTGGGATCTGCAGGATATGGTGCAGCCTGTGAGGGCCCCTGTGTGGAGCCCAGGAAAATTTTGTAGGGAACAGGGAATGCCCAGGGCCCACAAGGACACTATCCCATGGTGAGGGACGAGGCCAGAGGGAAAGAGGTTCTGGTACCCTAGCCCAGCCCTGGTGCCATGGAGCCCTGGGTATAGGGAGAGATGCTTACTCCCTCTACTTGCAAAAAGGGCAAGAAGTAACAAATACCTCAACCTTTACAGTTCCTGAAAATTTTCCATCCGGTTTCTACTCTGAGTCTGAAAACATCCCTGGAAGATGCCTCTTGTTCGTTGTTGTTGGTTTTCCTATTTGAAGGCAAAGAAGAGATTCACAGAGTGGGTATGACCAATGGGGAGGCAGGAACATGATGGCCCGGTCCAGTCATAACTTAAGTCTCATCCCTTGTCTTCATACACCTTCTCCCAAAAACCCAGATGGGCACGTTGGTTCTGACAGCTGTGGGCTCTTACCCCTTCACTGGTTTCCTGAAAAGGACATTTATTCCTTACTGCTCTGACTTCTGGTTGGGAAGGCTGGGCAGAGCGCTGGGAGTGGGGTGAGCTGCTGGCTCACCTACATCCTTATCACTTTCTGCTAAAAGGGAGGGAGCTTAGGAAGTCCCGTCACATGTCCTTTGTTATTTATGATGGCCCATGAGTGGACAGGGCAGGATTGTGATTCTCCTTTTTATAGATGGGGGTGTGGGGGGAGACATAGGCTTAGAGCTGGTAAGATCACTCCATAAAAAGATAGCAGCGGGGCTGGCCCTAGAACCCTGGACTCTAGGTTGGTTCAAGACACCCCAGGAGCTAGGGGACATCATGGGCTTGGCCTCAGTTCCTCTGATACTGCCACATCCAGGAAAAACCAAGTCCCCTCAAACAGCTGTGCCAAAGGAGAGGAAGTATGGGCTTTAAAAATCATCTTGCTGTCATCCAAGACTCACTCTGACCCCCAGTCAGCCTGAGAGAGACACACAGAAAGAGAGAGAGTGTGAGAGAGAGAGAGAGAGAGTGTGTGTGTGTGTGTGTGTGTAGGGGTGGGTGTGGGGCTGGGGAAGCGAGGGCAGAAAGAGCCCTGGGCTCTGCGCCCAGTCCCTGCGATTTCCCAGGAGGGAAGCCGGCCTCCAGGCAGAAAGCCAGGAGTCTCCCTCATCGCTCCAGCAAATGGGTCCCAGGAGCTGTCCCCTGTCTCCGCTGCTGATGGGTAGCATGGGGGGTGAGGAGAAAGGGCACGGCTGTGCCCCCCGAGGGCTCCTACCGAATCCGGGAGGAAGCCCATGTATTTGTCTTGCTTCCCGTGCACCATTTTGACTTATTTTCCTGGTCCAAAGAGAGAGCTGCAGTGTAAACTAAGGCTCCGTTCTAGGGGGCCTGTTGGCTCCTTGGAGTCGGTAATTGGGGCATTGAAAGGATACAAAAAAGAAAAAAGCCCACAGAGGAGTGGATGGTCTTTTATACTTAAAGTTCCCCCCTCTATAAAAGCGACGTATTACAAACCTCTTTCTCCTCTCGAACATTTCTTGCTAAGTGCATTCTGATGCCACATTGAAACGCAAAATAGCTGGAATCAAGCAGGCACCGAAGGCTATTTATATGCTAATCTCTATTTCCCAAGCTGAAGCAGGAATCTCGGGCTGGGTGCTGCTTCTAATGATGGCTCGGCTTTAACCTCTCTGGAAGAAAGAAAAGTATTTTCCTTAAGAAAACAACTCAGTTTCTTTAAGATGAAATGTAATTATCTATTATCAGATGTCCCTTAAAATGCAAGGCCTATTAAAGCTGCTAAAAATATTGAAGCCCTAATTTCACCATAATAGCATTTTAATTTCAGCAAATCACGGCTCTATTGTTATAGGACATTTTGCGGTAGGAATGTGGTAAGAGGTCCATCTTAGCTTTTTTCTTAACATTTTCCTTTCTTTGAGAAGTACAATTAAATCATTGCAATCATCTAACCTTGCTCGACACAAAATTTTACTTATCAAGTGCGAAAACAATGGTCATTAGCATTTAAAAGAATTTGTTTTAGAAGTAGCTAAAGTTTAATTGCTTTAAATATTCTTGTTGGAATGTGCAGCCGCTGTTGGTTCAACGTTCATATTAAAGAGAGACGGTGTTTAATTGATCACCGAATTTCATTGAAAAATATTTACTTTCTTTCTGGGCAAAGTATGAAAGAGACATCTTGATGGACCCTGGAGGAGGACCCGTTTTGTGGGAAGTGACTGCATGGTGAGTTGCTGGCAAATGACCCAGTGATGCGCTCACCCCAGATGGGTTGTGTGCTTGGGAACTTTGCTTGTGTAAATTTCAAAAATAAACCCTCTCTCCCCAAACTTGATTTTGATAGCTTGCAAGAAGAAGCATCCGTGCTGTACCACAAAATCCTGGAACTTGTCTTCTTGTTTTTCAGAGATCCATGGATATTGCCATATACGGATGTGAGAGCTGGACCATAAAGAAGGCTGAGTGCCAAAGAATTGATGCTTTTGAACTATGGTGCTGAAGAAAACTCTTGAGAGTCCCTTGGACTGCAAGGAGATCAAACCAGTCAATCCTAAAGGAGATCAACCCTGAAAATTCACTGAAAGGACTGATGCTGAAGCTCCAATACTTTGTCCACCTGATGTGAAGAGCTGACTCATTGGAAAAGACCCTGATGCTGGGAAAAATTGAGGGCAGGAGTAGGGGGCGACAGAGGATGAAGTGGATGGATGGCATCACCGACTCAATGGACATCAGTCTCAGCAAATGCTGGGAGATAGTGAAGGACAGGGAAGCCTGGTGTGCTGCAGTCCATGAGGTTGTAAAGAGACATGACTTAGTGACTGAACAACAGCTGAAGAGGGGCCCGCCTCTGAGCGGGCTTACCTTTTCACACAAGGGTGAGGGGAGGGCCGGAGGGCGGGATGGGGCCACTTTCCATGCATCTTTTGCCCGCACCTGTTGGTCTCAGCCACCAACTGAGATCAATCCACTTCTTTCTCCTCTTTGTCATTTGAAATAATGATCTTAGTGAATGAAATGAAATGATCTTAGTGGGCTGAGTCACTACCGAATCTCACCAATTATAGCATTTCTGAGTTACAGGGAGAGGCTCTGATAGGCAGGAAGAGCAGGGAGGAATGAATGGGGTGGGGCAAAGGAGGGAAATCAGCTCAATAGGCCACCGATTGGGGTTTACAAAAAGGTGTCACTGGGGTCCCTAGTAACCGTATTTATTGAACACTTACTATGTGCCAGGCACTGTGTTGAGGTCTTTATTTGCATCCTTCCCCTTAATCTTCACAGCAATCTTTCCATGGAGGCGAGTATCTCCATATTCCAAACATGGAAACTGATGCTCGGAGAGGTTAATTTGTCCAAGCTTATGCAGCCAGTGGGAGGCAGAACCCTCCCTCAGTCTGTGGTCCACCTGGCAACAACTTCCATGCTATGTGGCCTCCTTCTGATAGTTTCTATCCTCGGTCATCACTTTAACTCAGGCCTCCAGCCAGATCCCGAGACCAAAGGCTAGTTCCTCAACTCCATGCTCCTTCCTGCATGCCCGCTGTGCCTTGGGGACTTCTAGAGCCGGGTACACATGGAATTTAAAGAGCCTCCTTCATTCCTTCCCTTTTTGGATCTCAGCTTGCTAAGTGTAAAATGAGGCCCTTGGATGACCCAGTTTTCCAGAGCTTCTTTAGGTCCAAGTTTGTATGGACTCAGATCAGGTCCAAACAGGGGTTCTGAGTGCCTTCTCTGGGCCAGGCTGGTGTGGGCCTTGGTTGTGCAGAGACAGGTAGCATGGGCCCACTCTCTAGGCAACACTCTGGACAGTCAGCTTGGTGCAGCTGAGCCTCTTCCTGGTCGTGTCATACAGCTTGACAATTGTGGCTACACCCAGCCCAGCATGGGTTGGGTCATTCAGAGTCCCAGAGCAATTTGAGATTTTGCCTGGTTCTCCCCTTTGCTTGCTAGATAAACTCCTGCTTCTCTCTCAACATCCAGCTCCAGTTACCTCTTCCGGGGAGACTTTTGACCCCTTTTCAAGCCCAGATTCCCCTGGATCTTCCAGCATTTCTCCCTGATAGCATCCACCATAGAAATGTGAGAATGCAGCCCAGGTTAGTTTCCTGGCTCTACTACTTAGCAGTGAAGAGTCTCAGGTAAGTCCCCTAACCTCACTGAGCCTGTTGCTTTATCAATACAGTGGGGTCATAATAGTGTCCACTTCCCCCTCTGATGATGTAAGTACCAAGTGAGACTTGTATAAGGCTCCTAGAACATGCCTGGAACACACAGACATTTAATGCGCATTCAGTTCAGTNACTACAGTCTGGGTTAATCTCACGCAGCAATAAAGCTGTTTGCCTAGGACGCTTCCTGCAGTGTCAGAGCTGATGAATGGCTCCCTCTGGCCATAATAATTCAGTCCAGAACACGGAAAACGTGGGTTCTTCTGTAGGAAACTCCGTCAGGGTGCTTGGCTGCTCCAGTTATTGGAGATCAGAGACTGTCATCTGGGTCAAGACATTGGAACCTTGTACCTGCGATACTGACAGACTCCACGATGCAATGGTGGGGCCCACTGTCCCTCTACTTCATGAAAAAGACAGTCCTGTTGGAGTTTTCTGAGGGTGGCAGTAGATCAGGTGCCTACAACCGGACTCAGCACAGACAGGGGGCTCTCAGGGGACAGGTGAGTGAGTGCACTGGTCTCAGAAGCAAAGAAGAATGAGCTGCAAGGGAAGGAGCAGAAGGCTTATGTTTCATTCATTTCACAATTACTGTAGTTTTAAAAATCTGACATGTACCATTGATTAGAACATGGACTCTTGACTTAATAAGAACACTTCAGGAGGAGGGAGGAGAGTGAAACCACAACCACTCTCAATGTACACAGTGATTTTCAGACCCAATGTTGAAGGCATGTGAGGGAGATGCCTTCTGAAGGACAGTAAGAGATGACTGGTGTGTGTGTGTGATTTCTGAGCAGGGGGTGGTGTTTGGGAGAAAGAGCATTCAAATGGAGAGACTAGCTTGCCCAAAGCCTTTGAGACCACAGGGCTTGCTCAAGAAATGGAAAGAAGACCAGCGTGACTCTGGGGGAGAAGTGGGAAGATGAAGCTGGGGTCAGCTGGGGACATGACATCTTATGGAGGACTTTGCAGGCCAGCTAGAGGGTTTAGATGTGATTCTGAGGACAAAAAGGTATTGAAGAGTTTTAAGTAGAGGATTGGTATATTCTGTGTTTAGTGTCCATGGGAGGCAAAGCAACATCTGCTTGGGAAGACAGCTGAGTTGTGGGGAAGCCAGGGCTGGGAAGAAGCTTTCACCTAGCCTGTCCCCACATGGGGGCAAGCACTGGATGGCTATGGTTTTTCCAGTAGTCATGTACGGATGTGAGAGTTGGACTGTGAAGAAGGCTGAGAGCCGAAGAATTGATGCTTTTGGACTGTGGTGTTGGAGAAGACTCTTGAGAGTCCCTTGGACTGCAAGGAGATCCAACCAGTCCATTCTGAAGGAGATCGGCCCTGGGATTTCTTTGGAAGGAATGATGCTGAAGCTGAAACTCCAGTACTTTGGCCACCTCATGTGCAGAGTTGACTCATTGAAAAAGACTCTGATGCTGGGAGGGATTGGGGGCAGGAGGAGAAAAGGACGACCGAGGATGAGATGGCTGGATGGCATCACTGACTCGATGGGCGTGAGTCTGAGTGAACTCCAGGAGTTGGTGATGGACAGGGAGGCCTGGCGTGCTACGATTCATGGGGTCGCAAAGAGTCGGATGGATACGACTGAGCGACTGAACTGAACTGAACTGAACTGAGGAAGTGGCACTTTAAGAGGCACGTAAGTGACAACTCTAGAACTTAAGAGAGAGTGCACTTCTTTGGAATTCTGTAAGTCAGGCTTAACCTGTTTTGAGTGCCCACCCATCTAGGCTGGCAATATGTGGTCTTTAGTTGGGTTTCTATTTGTTAACCTTTCCTCCAATGCTACCAGTCCACTGAGGCTTTCAGTTCATTCTGGTGACTGGATGAGCTTTTGTCCAAGTTTACGCGATGTTTAGCAGTTAGGGTGCTCCTCAGCCCCTCTGCTGTACTTGGTCATAGGAGTCTTTCACATGGGTCCGAAAGCCACAGATCTTAGTATTCAGTTACCTTCTCCCGCTTCCCACACCTTCTCATCACGGCAACTCTCCATCATGTGTACTAACCGGTCTCTTCCCAACTTAGAAATCTCCTAGAACTCCAGCCCTTCTCTTCTTCCTCTCCTTAATGGTCTAACTACTCTTGTTCTTTATAGTCTGAGCATTCTCTGCCATTCTTTCCTCATCTGAGACAATCCAGTGAATAAAAGGTGGAGTGGGTTATTTTTTCTGCTAAGGAATTTCAACTTTTGTCCCTTCAACATCAAGGCCCTGAAGGTAAGGGAACAGAAAATCCTCTCCCCAGCTCTTTCTTGTCAACTTTAAGGATATGGTCAGAGTTGTGATTTAGCTGATGGAGACTTTTACTGTGGAATGGGCTGTGCAAGGAGGACATGGCTTATTAAATGTCCACCCATCCACTCACGAGTCCATCAACCCATCCATCCACCCAGGGATCTATCCATCCACCTGTTACTTTGAGCAGGCATGAAGACTTTTCAAGGGTCCTGTCTCTTTGACATCTGCACGCTTCTAAGGATGAATTCCCCACAGTGTTCAAGACCAATACAGTACAATGTTTAAGGCCTGGACTCTGGAGTCAGACTCCCTGGGTTTCTTCAATTACCAGCTGAATTCAGTCATAGAGACCTGATTTTTGGTTACAATACCTACCTCACAACAGTAGCGTCTACCTCAAAGGCTTGTTGTGAGGATTAAGTGGGTTAATACTTGTAAGCATTTAGAGCAGTACCTGGTACTTAGAAACTGCTCCGTAAATGTTAGATATCATGAGTATTCTTGGATCAGGGGAGAACAGCTGACATGAGCTAGGTCAATAGGATTCTTTAACCTTGAAATTTGGAATCAAGACTGGAATTAGTCTGGGTCACTCATAGCTGCCAAATTAACTGAGAAGTTGTAGGAAGGCTGTTCCGGGCCTTCTGCAAGAAGCAGCTGTCTAGAGAAAGGAAAGAAGAAATGAATACCTGGAGAGGAGACAGGAGGTCTGGAGGATCTGAGGAAGGGAAAGGGAGAAGCGGGGAGAAGAGAGGCTCTAGGGAATGGGAGACAAAGAGGGAGGAGGAGGAGGGACACTGGAGGAGGGACAATGGAGGAAGGGGAGGAGAGAGGCTTAAAGATGCTTTAATGATTGGGTTCCTGGTCCAGTGTTGCCCATGATGGTCAGTTTTCACTCTGTGTCCAGAGAAATCCCCATTTGCTTGATTGTTTTCTGCTTCAGTGACTTTGGAATGGGTTTCTGATCAGAAATGAAAGGAACAAAGGCAAAGAGAAACAGAACACATCTCGCCCTCGGGGAATTTCCCATTGCTATAGACTGAACATTTATTTCCACCCCCTCCCCAATCCTATGTTGGAACCTGAAGCTCAGTGTGATGGTATTAGAAAGAGGGAAGTGACTACTAGGTAATGAGAACAAGGTCTTCATGAGTAGAATTAATGCCCTTATTAAAGAGACCCTGGAAAGCTCCCTCACCCCTTTTTCCATGTGGAGACATAGCCAGAAGATGGCTGGCTTTATGGACCAGGATGTGGGCCCTTACCAGACACCAGATCTTCTGGCGCCTTGATCTTGGACTTCCCAGGCCTTCTGATCTGTGAGAAATAAACACCTGTTGTTTAAGCACCCAATCCATGGTATTTTTGTTAGAGCAACCCAAATGGACTAAGGCAGCCATCTAGCAGATGAGTACAGAGATAAGATATGATGATTGCAAACTGAATAATGAGTGTGGATGGGGCTTAAGAGAGGATGAAGAAGGGTCGTGTTAGCACTGAGGAGGAAGTCATGCACTGGGGATGGTGGAGGCTTAATGGAGAAGGCGACAGTGGCATTAGGCCCTCGGGGATGGAGTCTATTATGCTTCCTTATTGGAGGTGAGCTGTGTCTACTGCTGGCAGCCACAACACTCTACTGGGGCCGTGGACAGGGAAGCCACGCTGAGACCCTGCGAAAGAGGCTCTGGAAGCAGGACTTCCTGGTAAGACGCTGGTACCCTTCTTGCCTCCTAGTTGTCAGGCCTTTCCTACTGATAAGGCTCTGATTAGTGCTCTGGCATTCTGGCTAGAATAGTCTTATTTATTAGCATCCTTTGGTCTCAAAGCATGTTAAGAGTCATCTCTAAGAGAGAAGCTTTACAATTTAGATCTCCCTCCACCCAAGTGGGCCTTGTTGAATATTAGCTTTAATTAGAAGACGAAAAAGTTAGTGGAGAGTTCTATGAAGCAGGCTCATCCTGGAGTCGGATCAGCTGCCCAGTGAGGCCAGATCTGCTGCCTATGAACCCAGCAGGATGAGTTGCTGTTCCCTAAATCCATTCTGGGTGAAATTCCTAACTTCCAAACCTTTGCTTATGCTCTCTTCCCGACCTGGGATGCCCCTCCCTATGGACCCCCTCCCATCTCTACCCAGGAGAACACTCCCATTCTTTAATGTTTATCTTAAAGAATGTTTATCTTCTTTGCTTCCCATCTTCTCAGGTTTGGTGTGGCTCTGCCCTGAGCTCCTGCAGTTTCTGAGCTTAACTGCAACACTAGAAAATTGTTTTGTTCTTCCTGTTTAGCCCCTACCAGAGTGGTTTGTTGGTTTTTGCATCCTCAAGCCTCTAAAAATGTTTATGGACCCCATAAATGTTTTTGCAATGAGACTTTTTAATTCTTTAAAGTTATTGATAGGCTACAGTCGGAGACCTGTGTTGCTAATCATATGCCAGGAATTCAGTTCAATTCAGTTCAGTCACTCAGTCGTGTCTGGCTCTTTTCGACCCCGCGGACTGCAGCACGCCAGGCCTCCCTGTCCATCACCAACTCCTGGAGTTCACTCAAACTCCTGTCCATTGCGTTGGTGATGCCATCTCATTCTCATTCACTGAGTCGGTGATTCCATCTCATTCTCTGTTGTCCCCTTCTCCTCCTGCCTTCAGTCTTTCTTAGCATCAGGGTCTTTTCAAATGAGTCAGCTTTTCACATCAGGTGACCAAAGTATTGGAGTTTCAGCTTTAGCATCCATCCTTCCAAAGATATTCAGTACTGATTTCCCTTAGGATGGACTGGTTTGATCTCCTTGCAGTCCAAGGGACTCTCAAGAATCTTCTCCAACACCACAGTTCAAAAGCATCAATTCTTTGGCACTCAGCTTTCTTTATAGTCCAACTCTCACATCCATACATGACCACTGGAAAAACCATAGCCTTGACTAGATGGACCTTCATTGGCAAATTAATGTCTCTGCTTTTTAATATGCTGTCTAGGTTGGTCATAACTTTCCTTCCAAGGAGCAAGCATCTTTTAATTTCATGGCTGCAGTCACCATCAGCAGTGATTTTGGAGACCCAGAAAATAAAGTCTGTCACTGTTTCCACTGTTTCCCCATCTATTTGCCATGAAGTGATGGGACCAGATGCTATGATCTTAGTTTTCTGAATGTTGAGTTTTAAGCCAATGTTTCCACTCTCCTCTTTCACCTTCATCAAGAGGCTCTTTAGTTCTTCACTTTCTGCCATAAGGGTGGTGTCATCTGCATATCTGAGGTTACTGATATCTTGATTCCAGCTTGTGCTTCATCCAGCCCAGCGTTTCCCATGATGTACTCTGCATAGAAGTTGAATAAGCAGGGTGACTATATGCAATCTTGATGTACTCCTTTCCCTACTATTTGGACTAAGACAAATCTTTTCATGTTATCCTAATGCCAACTCAGTAGGGAGGTAGAACCATCATCACCACTTTACAGATGAGTAGGAGGGGATTAGCGAGAATTAAGCAAGGCAATGTATATAGCTCGTGAAATGGCAGAACTATATTTTCAACCCAAGTTTATTTGAGACCAAAGCTTTTAACTCTTAAAAATAACAAGATACTATCACCTTTCTCAAGAATCGCCATTTCCCAAAGCAAATTGCACAAGAAAGAGATTGTTTACTGATGGATGAATGGATTAAAAAATGTGATATATATATATATATATATATATATATACACACATTCACTGGAATGTTATTCAGCCATAAAAAAGGAAATCTTGCCATTGGCAACAATGGACTTTGAGGGTAGTGGGCTAAGTGAAATAAGTCAAACAGAGAAAGACAAATGTCATATGTGGGATCTGAAAATAAATGAACAAACAAGCCTGAGCTCATAGATACAGAGAACAGATTAGTAGTTGCCAAAGGCAGAAGAGACGGTTGTGGGTGAAATGGGTGAAGGGAGTCGAAGGTACAGTTTCCAGTTATAAAATAAATCAGACCTGAGGATGTAATGTACAGCATGGTGACTGCAGTTAGTAATGCTGTCTTGCATATTTGAATGTTGCTAAGAGAGTAAATGTTAAAAGTTCTCATCAAAGGAAAAAAATCCGTGGCCATGAATGGTGGCAGATGTTAGCTAGACATAGGGGTGATCGTTTCACAATATAGACAAATATCAAAGCATTATGTTGTACATCTGAAACTAATATAGTGATGTATGTCAATTATAAAGTGTTAGCTATACTTCAATAAAAAAGCAACAAGAGAAACATCTTTTTATCAAACTAGTGAGGATAAAAAGATAACACCAATGTTGATGATGTTGCCATGAACAAGATACTCACTTATGCTTGTAACATTAACACTGAGTCAAAAAATTGGTACCTCTGACCCAGAGGTTGCTTTTATGTTAAAAAATTATCTTAAAGAAATAACCCCAAAGATTGAGGAAGAAAACAATCAATTCAAAATGTTCATTGCATTTAAAAATTGTGAATTACTATATTGTACACCTGTAATTTATACAACATTATATATCAACGATACTTCATTTTAAACAAAAGATGTTCATTGCAGCATTACTTATGGTAGTGACAAGCTCATAAATAGAAAAACTTAGTAAAAGATGGTACAACTCCATGGAGTACAAGGTAGTCACTAAAATGACAGTTACGGAGATTGGGTGTCATACTAGAAAATGTTAAGAATCTAAAAAATTGGATACACAATTGCAAGAGTACCACCGATACAATGAGGCAAAATCTGAGCTTCTGAGGGAGCAGAAACACATCAAGAATGCTAATGGTGGTTGTGTCAGGTCAAATGAATTATGGCTTATTTTGTTTCTTTTTTTCTTCTATTTTTCAATTCTTCTGTAACATGGTTATACTATTTTTTATGATGAAAATGATGCATTTTTTTAAAGCTGATGAATAATTCCATAGCTGAGTCTTATTAGCAGCCAAAGGTGACCTTGTCTAAAGGAGACATTCTCCAGGCCTTGGATCAATGCAGGGAGGGCCGGACAGTGTGTGGCACATGCCTGCTGGATGTGGGGGTGGTGGACATCTGTGTGTCCATCCTGCTGCCCCTGGAAACAGCCAGCCTGGGACTGATACCGGGTCCCCAAAGGCAGTTACATACCAGGAGGTGACCTGGCTGGATCACAGGCACCCAGATCTCCCTCCTGCCTCTGTAGCTCCCCCACTTCTACATGTTGCTGGGTCTCCCCACTGGCTCCAGACAAATCCAGGTAGCAAGTTTGGAAGCTTAGGGAGGGAAAAACTGGATACAGCATTTCATTCCACTGTTAATTAAAACAAAAAACCAGCAATAAAAATGAAAGCTGGGAGACTACACTGAGGATGTGATTGATGGTTTGGCTGTTTTTACGATCTGCCCAGCTAAATGGAGAATGGCTCTGTGGTTGCTGACCACCTTCCAGGCGGTGGTCATTTCTGACTTCCAGCCATTCTCTGAGCCCCTTCAGCTTGCCGGGCTCTTTGAAAAGTTAAGTACAGGGAGAAGGCAATGGGTTTATACAATTGCATGGATTCCCCTTAGTTTTCTGTTGTTAATACTTTCCTCAGAGGCTGTGGAGTAGGGGAGGGAGGGAGGGAGGAAAAGGAAACCCAGTGGGTAAGACGGTGGACTTTGGAATTAGATAACAGTCGGGTTTGAATCTAGTTTTAGCTACTTAGTAATTGTGGCTACATTAGTCAAGCAAAGGCCTTCATCTCCTCAAGCCTCAGTTTTCTTATCTGCAAAATGGATGATAAAGATGGTGCCTGCCTCAGAGGTTGAAGGTCAATGAGTTGCAGGTCAAGCAGAGCACGGATCTGACACGTTGCTAGTGCCGGAAAAGTGCCAGCCCCGTTATTATTGTTTTTGTTATGATCGCTATTTAATGAACATCCTTTCCCTTGGTTGCCCTGCTTTTTCAAAAAGAACTTTTCTACTGGAGAAAGAAGAGGCAATGGTAGCAGAAGACACCGAATAACCCAAAGACTTCCAATTCCTTTTAAGTTCCTGAGCCTCAGACTCTGTCCCTGCAGGAATTCTCTTTCCCAAACATCCTTAGGTCTTCCTAGGACTTTGTCTTCCTGTTGACACCCCCCTGGACTGTCTCCATAGAAGACAGCTTTATATCCCACCAAGAACAGTTTATCTCCTGGGCATTGCCTCTTTACTGCTAAGGACTCAAGACCAGAGCTTGTATACAGGGCACTGTGCCAAGTGCTATTTATAGTGCTAGAAAGTACAAATGCCATCATTTCTAGTTTAATTCTCACAACCCCTGATGTAGTACTATTATTATCACCCATTTTAAAGCCAAGGAAATGGAAGCACAGAGGGGATAGATAACTTTCCCAAGTACACACTACTAGGATGAGGCAGAGCAAAGATCCTAGTCTAGATCCATCTGATCATGGAGCCCCTGCTCTTAACCTCTATGAGACGATGACGTGAAGATCTATTATCCAAGAGGTTGCTGGGAATTATTAATGAATGTGAAAAGCGCATACGAACCTCTAACCTTCCCTGTGCATTCAATTGCTCAGTCGTGTCTGGCTCTTTTGCCACTGCATGGACTGCAGCCTGCCAGACTCTTCTGTCCATGGAATTTTCCAGGCAAGAATACTGGAGTGGGTTACCATTTCCTCCTCCAGGGGATCTCGCCATGGTTTAACAAACGTATAACGACATAGCAGCACAGAAGTACAGCACTGTGGTTGTGAGCTTCTGTTCATTCTGCACTATTGCTTTTGAACTTTTGTCACTTCAGTGACCTTAATTTCTTTTTCTGCAAAACAGATAAAACAGCACAGGGTTGTGGTGACAGCTGTGGTCGGACAGGTAAAGCCCATAAAACAATGTCTGGCACGTAATCGACAATAGAGAAACAAGGCTGTAGAGGAGTCACGAACTACTCTTGCGAGTGACTTCCATGATGGCAGAGAGCACTGTCTGTCCTGTTCGTGGTGGTCACCCTCTGTCTTTGGGGAATCTCTGACGAGTGAACGGATGATGGTGGTCCTAGTTGTTGGGGCCATGATGTCTTTAGTGTGGCCCAGCTGTGTTGGATTCCTGTGAAGGGCCAACACTGGCTCTGTCGCTTTGGCAGGCAATGAGATGGATGGATCAGGGCAGCCAATAAACAGTGGCCTGATCCAGGGACAGGACTTAGGGACAGTCACAAGGACACCCCGTGGGCTGTTTCTACCTGAGATTTCATCATTTCCCTATGAGTTAAGACCGTACAGGACTCTGGCCTCACTGGAACTGTTTGTCAAAATTGATTGTCTAGAGTCAAAGGGAAGACCCTCATCAAATTAGGATTGCAAAGGGTTGGAGAGACCACTGGGGCTCGGGCCACCCTGTGGCCCTGCACGGGCCTCCTACCCCACCCCTCCCTAAAAGGAGGCTGAGAATAGTTAGAATTCAATTAAGCCTTGGTGAGGGGAGTCTTGCAGGCAGAGCTGGGGCAGGCCCGTGTCTGGGCTGAACAGAACAACCGATTTAAGCTAAATCAACGCCTACTTAAGTGAGCTGTAATAAGCATTCTGGGGGCAACGCCAGCCTGGGGGCATCATTTATCACTGGGTAATAGAAAACCGTAATGAATAATAACTTGGGCCCAGCAGCCAGAGCGCACATACATTACCAGGTTCCCGTGGCCGCTGTCCACCCAGCCGGGAGGGTGGGGTCTGAGGCCTGGGTGCTGGGGTTTGCATATTGAATTCTGCTGCCTGCAGCAAAGTCTTTGTTGTACAGGAAAGCCACTAATCTAACACCTGCTTTGCCAGTCTTGCACTTGGCCTGGGGAACACACGGTCCCTTGGCTAGTACTGCACGAAGAGGGGACAAGAGGCCTTGGAGCAGAAGCCTGTTCTTGGGAGAGTCTGGTTTTGGCATCTGCCTTGGCCAATGTGTGAGAACACAGATCTCCAGTCAACTCCTCTCTGAGGCCTGATCCCAGGGATTCACTGCCTCACAAAGCCTTGTCAGCAACGATCTTTGAGCACTAGTGATACACAGAGTTCTGTATTGGGCAATGGTGGGGTGTGGGGAAGCCTTGGGGATGGGTGTGGAAAATCCCTGCCCCAGCACTGTCTCATTTGATATCTACTAACTACTCTTGAGATAAATGTTATATACCTGTGCCTTAAGACCCTTAGGAGTCAGTGTCTTTGAAGCTTAGCTCCTTTTTAGCTGTGTGGCCTTAGATAAGCTACTGGACCTCTCTGTGCCACAGGTCCTCCCATACAATGGAGATGATACCAGGGTGGTTGTAGGTGTATGTAAGTTACGGGGTATGAAGCACTTAGGAGACGCCTGATGCAGAGCAAGTGCTGAGCTCACTGGCTGCTGTTACTATTATTTCTGGGCTTTCCTGGTGGCTCAGTGGTAAAGAACCTGCCTGCCAATGCAGAAGATGCCGGGTTTGATGCCTGAGTTGAGAAGATCCCCTGGAGAAGGAAATGGCAATCCACCCCAGTATTCTTGCCTGGGAAATTCTATGAACAGGAGAACCTGGCAGGCTACAGTCCATGGGGTTGCAAAAGACTCAGACAGGTCTTAGCGACAAAATAAACAACAGCAACCACTTTATAGACAGGAAGACTGAGAATCGGAGGGGTCAGTCAGCTTGCACACACAGTCAGGAAGTAGAGGGCCCTGGAATTCGAATCTTTCATATTCATTCACCTCCTCTACCAGGAAAAACAGACCCTTAAGCCTCCGGATCTGTTCTGATACCACTCCATTCAGGCTCTGGATGCTTGAGGGCTCTTCATCACCCCTCCCCCATTGGGCACCAGCAGCCCACTCCCTCCTTTTGAAAGTGCTCCTTGGGCCTTCCCTAATACACTCTGCCTGTTCACCTCACCTTCTCTGTAGGGTAATTATTACACCTCACTGTGGTTGTGAGAAGGCTGCATCTATCTGTACCAAGCAAAATTCTTCTGGCCCTGTTAGCCTGGGGATGAGAGAAGATCTCTGGAATAAAAAAACAAACTAACAAACTACCCCCAAACCAGTGCCTTCCTGACTCAGATCCCATCACAGGTTTATTCTCAAGCCTTCCCCTTGTGTTCTTTGAGAGCTGTTGGCCTGCCTCATCTTGCTGACCTCTTTTGCTGCTTCCAGGGAGCCTCCATGATTTCCTCTTGCCTATCCCATGGCCCAGTTCAGTGTTCACCCCTTCCCCCACCTCGTACACTGACTTCTTGGCTCTGGGTCTTTGGAGGTTGTCTTTGGTCCCTCTTGATTGGAGGTGGCTTCTGTTTTGTTCTCCCAAATTTCCTTCTGAAGTCGGGGGAGGTTGCCCTTTAGCACATTTACTAATTCACTCAACAAACATTTATGCCCTTTTTAGGGAATGGAAATTCAAGAGGATTTAGACCTTGTCCTTCTACAATGGACAGATGCCTTCTTCAGGTGCCCCTCCTTACTCATCTGTATATTTCAGCTTCACTGCTCCATATCCTTGTGTTTTTTGTTTGTTTGTTTTTTCCTAAAGAATCTGATGCTGTTGACTTTTTTCTCCACTGACTCTTGACCATAATAAACTCAGATCCTGGGGACCCATAATGAGTTTGTAGATACCTGGAGCAAATGAGGGCTGTGAGCAATGCTCGGCTCAGACTTCCTTTCCTTCTGGTCTTAGCCACTATCTCAGACCAAGATGAGGCCTGGGCCTGATTTTCGTTGGCATCTTAGATCAAACAATCAACTTTGGGAAAATATCTCAGCAGCATTCCTCATAAATCATTAGAAACAAACCAAAAAAAGCCAGTTTGCTTTACTCTACATTCAACTGATGAAACCAAACAATGCCATAGGAATAAACAAACAAACAGAAGTGTCCTAATTCTTACTTGAGTTAGAATAGCTTTGCTTTGACCTACCCTCTCTTAGATCATTTCCAACTAATCAGACTCATCCTTTTATCATGAGTTTAGTAAATCCTCTGAGAAAAAAGCTCCTTTATGATGACATCAAGCATGGATGGCCGTTGGAGGTGGACTACAGAGTCTTCCCTTCAAAAGAGCTGCTGGGAGTACACTTGGCTGCCAGGTTCCAAGAGTTACACCTCTGGATCTGCTGTGATGTTCAGCTGAGGCCAAAAGTTTGATGGATTTCAGATAAAATATATATTTCTTATTGATTTCTAGTTTAAAAACATTGTGGTCAGTGAGCACATTTTGCAAGATTTTAATTATTTTACATTTATTTGAGACCTGTTTTATGCCAATATACTGTTTTAGTAAATGTTTCATGTGAAGTTGGAAGACGTATGTATTGTTTTGAGTGATGTGTTCTGTAAGTGTGTGATTTTTCTGATAATCTACTTGTTATGAGTGTAGCTCTTTTTAAAAAAGTTAGTGTTAGTATGGAGAAGGCAATGACACCCAACTCCAGTACTCTTGCCTGGAAAATCCCATGGACAGAGGAGCCTGGTAGGCTGCAGTCCATGGGGTGGTGAAGAGTCAGACACGACTGAATGTTTTCACTTTCACTTTCATGCATTGGAGAAGGAAATGGCAGCCCACTCCAGTGTTCTTGCCTGGAGAATCCCAGGGACGGGGGAGCCTGGTGCGCTGCCGTCTCTGGGGTCGCATAGAGTCGGACACGACTGAAGCGACTTAGCAGCAGCAGCAGCAGCAGCAGTGTTAGTATGGCATAATTTTATAAACATCCTTTAACTTTCAGCCTATGTGTGTCCTTATATTTAAAGTGAGTCTTTTGTAGATAGCATACAGCCGGGTCCAATCTGGCACTCTATGCCTTTTAATTGTGTTGCTTAGACCACTTATATTTAATTAAAAGTGTTGATATAGTTGAGTTTAAATCTACCATTTTGCTATTTCTTTTCTATTTGCCCATATGTTCTTTGCTATTTTCCCCTCTTTCTTTGCTCTTATAATAAATGAATTTAAAAAATGATTCCGTTTAATCCTCAGTATTGGCTTATTTGCTATGTCTCTTTGTTATATTTTTAAAATGCTTGATATAAAATTTATATAGACATTTTTAACTTCTTAAAGTCAAACTTCAGGCAATTTTGTACATTTCACATAGTATAAGAATCTAGAATAGTATTTCCCCTCCTGTCCTTTTTGTTGTTTTCATAAATTTTATTTGCACATGTACTATAAACTCCAAATGCATTATTATTAGTTTTTACTTAAACTATTACTTATTTTCTAAAGAGATTAAAAATGAAAGAGTCTTTTATATTTACCCACATATTTAACAGTATTGGTGCTCTTCATTCTTTTCTGTTGATCAAAATTTCCACTTAGTATCATTTTCCTTTCTCCTGAAGGATTTCCTTTATCATTTCTTGTAGTACATGTCTTCTGGCAATAAGCTGTTTGAGCTTTTGTTTGTCTAAAAAGTCTTTATAAGCATACCCATTTTATTGTGTTTCACTTTATTGCTCTTTGCAGCTACTGTGCTTTATACAAATTGAAGGTCTGTGGCAACCTTACATTGAATAAGTCTATTGGCACCATTTTTCCAACAGCATTTGCCTATTTTGTGTTTCTGTGTCACATTTCGGTAATCCTCAAAATATTTCAAAGTTTTCCATTATTATTATATTTGTTATGGTGGTAATGATCTTTGCTGTTACCATTGTGTTTTGAGGTACCATGAATTGCACCCCTATAAGATGGCAAACTTAATTGATAAATATTATATATGTTCTAACTGCTCCACTGACTGGCTGTTTTGCCTTCTCTCTTCCTCTGCCTACTCCTTGAGATGCAACAACATTGAAATCAGGCCAATTAATATAAGGACTTCTAAGTGTTCAAGTGAAAGGAAATGCTATATGTCTCTCACTTTAAGTCAAAGGCTAGATATGATTAAGCTTAGTGAGGAGGTATGTGGAAAGTCAAGATGGACTGAAAGCTAGACCTCTTGTACCAAACAGTTAGCCAAGTTGTGAATGCAAAAGGAAGGTTCTTGGAGGAAATTAAAAGTGCTACTCCAGTGAACACACGGATGATAAGAAAGCGAAACAGCCTTGTTGCTAATATGGAGAAAGTTCTAGTGGTCTGGATAGAAGATTAAACCAGCTACAATATTCGCTTAAGCCAAAGCCTAGTTCAGAGTAAGGCCCTAACTCTCCTCAATTCTGTGAAGGCTGAGAGTGGTGAGGAAGCTGCGGAAGAAAAGTTGGAGCAAGCAGAAGTTGATTCATGAGGTTTAAGATTTATGTCATCTCTGTAACATAAAAGTACAAGGTGAAGCAGGAAATGCTTATATATTAGTAGAAGCTGCAGCAAGTTATCCAGAAGATCTAGCTAAGGTAGTTCATTATGGTGGCTACATTAAGCAACAGATTTTCAACATAGATGAACAGCCTTCTGTTAGAAGAAGATGCTATCTAGGACTTCCATAGCTAAAGAGGAGAAGTCAATACCTGATTTCAAAATTTCAAAAGACAGACTGACTCTCTTGTTAGGGGCTAACGCAGCTGATGACTTTAAGTTGAAGCCAACGTTCATTTACTATTCTGCAGATCCTAGTATGTGCTTAGTTGTTCAGTCGTGTTTGACTTTTTGTGACCCATGGACTGTAGCCCACCAAGCTCCTCTGTCCATGGGGATTCCCCAGGCACGAATACTGGAGTGGGTTGCCATACCCTCCTCCAGGGGATCTTCCCAACCCAGGGATCAAACCCAGGTCTCCCACATTGCAGGTGGATTTTTTTACCATCTGAGCCACCAGGTAATCCTAGGGTTCTTAAGAATTATGCTAAACCTACTCTGCTCATGCTCTATAAGTGGAACAACAAAACCTGGATGACAGAACATCTGTTTACAACATGATTGACTGAATATTTTAAGCCCACTGTTGAGACATAGGGCTAAAAAGATTTCTTTCAAAATATTACTGCTTACTGACAATGCACCTGGTCACCCAAGAGCTCTGATGGAAATGTATGACAAGCTTAATTAATGTTGCTTTCATGCCTTCTAACACAACATCATTCTGCAGTCTATGGATCAAGGAATAATTTTGGCTTTCAAGTCATATTATTTAAGAAATAAATACATTTCATAAGGCTATGGCTGCCATGAATAGAGATTCTTCTGATGAATCTGGACAAAATAAATTGAAAATCTTCTGGAAAGAATTTTCCATTCTAGATTCCATTAAGGATATTCATAATTCATGGGCAGAGATCAAAATATCAACACTAACAGGCATTTGGAAGAAATTGATTCAAACCCTCACAAGTGACTTCCAGGGGTTCAAGACTTCAGTGGAGAAAGTAACTACAGATTTTGTGCAAATAGCAAGAGAGCTAGAATTAGAAGTGCCTGAAGATGTGACTGAATTGCTGCAATCTTGTTACAAAACTTCACTGGATGAAGGATGGCTTCTTATGGCTGGAGCAAGAAATTCTGTTTCTTGAGATGGCAACTACTTCTGGTGAAGACGCTATGCAGATTGTTGAAATGACAAAAAAGGATTTAGAATATTACATAAACTTAGGTGACAAAGCAGTGGCAGGGTTTGACAGAATTGACTCCAATTTTGAAAATTCACTGAAAAAATATTATAAAACATTGCAAGCTACAGAAAAGTTGTTTGTGAAAGGATGAGCTGATTGTCTTATTTTAAGAATTTGCCACAGTCACCCCAAGCTTCAGCAAGCCCTTTTGGCCGCCTGGCCTGGAGTCACGACCTGTTTATCTGCACAGTGACCTTCTACAAAGGCGTGGACCAGGTTGGAAGAGGAAGTCCTCAGGGAGCTCAACGCCCTCTCCTTGCTCGTGGGAGATGAGTGTCACCATGTGCGCAAAGACACTGTCTACACATAATTGTGTCAGCAGTCATCAGCACCCAGGCAAAACCCTGTGCCAGAAAAAAAATTTGACTCACAGAGGCTCAGGTAATGAATAGCATTATTTAGCAAAGTATTTTAAATTTAAGGTATATATATATATATATTAGATGTAATGCTATTGCACACTTAATTGACTACAGTATAGTGTAAACAGCATAATGTAAATACAACTTTTACATAACTGGGAAGCCAAAAAATGCGACTTGCTTTAATGCAGTCTTCACTTTATTGTGGGGTCTTGAATTCAACCTACACTATCTCTGGGCTAAGCATGTGTTTCATCATCTTCAGATCTGAAAGGAATTTCTGCTGGGTTAAAGAATTCTAGGTTGACAACTTTTTCTTTTTAGTGTCTCAATAATGTTTTCCTGTTTTCCTCTGATTTGTGAAATTTCGGACATGAGGTTTGCTGTCATTTTCTTGTCTTTGTTTTTTCTGTATATAATTGTCAGACTGCTTTAACATTTTTTAAAAAATCATGAATTTGAGGATTTTGATTATGATGTATCTTGAATTTTTTTTTTTTTGAGATTTATTCGGTCTGGAGGTCATTGAAATTCCTGAATTTGTGGGGTTATAATTTTCACCATATTTGAAAATAACATTTGACTGTCTTTCTTCAAATGTTATATCTGCCAGATGCCTCTCTCTTTTTATGGAACTTCAATCACACATACGTTAGGCTACTTGATTTTGTTTGTGATTATCAGGATCTAATGATCCAATTTGTTTTTTTCGTAGCCTCTTTTCTCTTAATGCTTCATTTTTGATAGCTTCTACGGCTATCTTTTCTCTTTTTCTTTAAAAATTTAATTAATTGGCTAATTAATTAATTAGTTGGAGTATAGTTGTTTTACAATGCTATGTTAGTTTCTGCTGTAAAACAGAGTGAATCAGTTATACATATACATATACCCACTCTTAACGACTTGCTTCCCTTTTGGGTCACCACAGAGAACTGAGCAAAGTTCCCTGGGCCATGCAGAAGGTTTTCATTAGTTACCTGTTTTATGTATAGTAAGGTATATGTGTCAATCCCAACTTCTGAATTCATCCTACTACCACTTCCTGCCTTTGTAACCATAAGTTTGTTTTCTACATTTGTGACTCAGGTCCTGATCTTTTCTTCTGCTGTTTCAAACATCCTGGTAATCCCGTCTAGTGTATTTTTCATTTAATATATTATATTTTTTAACCTCTAGAATTTGCATTTGCTTCTTTATTGTATCTTTTTTCCCCTTATCGCAGGCATGCTTTTCTCTGCCTTCTTGAAAAATGGAGTGTACTCATAATGGTTGTTTTACTGTCCTTTTTTGCTTGTTCTACCATCTGTGGGTCTGTTTCTACTGACTGATTTTTCTTCTTGTTATGGAGAAAATTTTTTTTCTTTTCCTTTGCATTTCTGATCATTTCTGATTAGATAGTAGATATTACGAATTATACATTGTGGGTTGCTGGATATTATTGTTTTATATAAGTAGTGCTGGATTTTTTTCCCTGTGCATAGTTACTCAGAATCAACTGGATCTTTCTGCCTTGTTAAGCTTTTTTATGGCACATCCAAAGCAACTTTTAGTCTAGGTAAAAGTTATCTCCAATACTAAGGCAATTCCCCTTTGAGAATTCTACCCAAAGCCCCATGTGGTATGAAGTTTACTCTCAGTCCTGTGTGAGCTCTGGAAGTTCTATTTTTTTCCTGATATTCTTTCTCCATCTTTAGGTAGTTTTTGCTTATGCATTGCTGTTCAGTACACAGATGGGAGGGGGAAACCTCTGCAGATCTCTAAAAGTCTCTACTTGTGAAGATCCCTCCTCTCTGGGACTCAGCCTTGCAAATTCTAGCCACCTTGCCCTTCCTGAACTTTCATCTTTGACTTCTCCGTCAGGCTGCTGGGTTTTATTACGGTCTCCACTCCCTTTGCTAAGACCTGGATAATGCCTCCAGATGCTGACCTCGTACAGTGGAACAGTTTGCCGCCTTTGAAGGATCAAATTTCTGTGCCGCTTTTTTGCACAGTACTTAAAACGTCACATGAAACAACGCTTTGGTTTTCTAGTAAATTTAATACACAAGGGTATTTGGCTCTTGTTACTCTGTCTTGGCTGGAAGCAGAACTGATCACTCCCTCTTTTTTGAAACACTTTTTCGTTGTTGTTTTTTCTGTTTTAACGGTCACTTCTCAGGGTCGTTATCTTCTTTCTCCTCTCTCTGAGCCACTTCTGAATATTGGCATAGGTCCCCTTCTTGTTTCTACTATGTCCGTTGGCAGATTTATCTAACGTCATGCTAGATTTGCTGTCACTGTAAAATGGATATCTCCAGGGCAATTTCCCTTCGAATCCCAAACTCGGACATCCAAGGAGTCTAGCTGACATCTCTGGGATGTCTACCAGGCCTTTTTAAGCTTATTTGTTTTTACTGAGATGTCTACCAGGCCTTTTTAAGCTTATTTGTTTTTACTGAAGTGTAATTTATTTATAATGTGTTAGTTCCAGGCATACGGTACATATATACATACGCATATATACAGACCTGCATTTTCAGATTCTTTTCCTTTATAGGTTATTACAAAATACTGAGTATATGTCCCTGTTGTAGTAGCCTCTTACATTTAATATGCCCACAGTACAATTCTCAACTTAGTCCTCTCTCAAACATGTTTCTTTCAGTCCTTGTATCTTAGTGATGTGGTTCAATTCACTAATGCATTATCCACCTAGAAGCTCAAGGAAAAAAACTTTTAATCGTCTTTAATTCTTTTTTCTTCTCCTCTACTATCTAATCCTTTAGCAAGTCCTATATATACTCTGCTTCAAAAATATATTGCAGTGGATACCAACTCTTACCAGCTTCACTGCTACCACTTTGGTCTCTGTCTGGATCCTTTCTCGCCTGGGCTATTACTATCTGCTCCTACCTGCTTCCACTCTGCTGTGCTCCCGCTTTAGCCTATTCTCCCCCCAGCAGCCAAATTTTAATCTGATCAATTCACTTTCCTGTTTCAAACCCTCAAGTGACTTCCTATCATTTAAAATAAAATGCAAATATCTTACAATAACCTATATGGCCGAACATGAGCCTCCCCTATTTCTCTAATATGGCCTCTTAGCATTTCCTCTACCTATTAACTTATTCCAAGTAGACGCAACCTCTTTCTGAATCCTGAGCACAATTAAGATTTTTATGCACTGAGGGCCTTTGCACGTGCTGTGGTCATCTATCTAATCTGTGAAGCATTGCTGCTGTTTCTTATCACTCGTGTCTCACCTCAGATTTTGTCTCTGCAGAGAGGTTTTCTCTGACCTAATACAAAGAAGCTTCTTACCCTGTCACTTTGTTATCCCATCACTTCCTTTCATTTTCTTTACCACACATGTCAGTGATTCCGATGATGGCCACAATTTTCCAACCCTCCATCAACACCCCTTTGCAACGTTACTTTGCAACACTTTCCACAGAGAGGGGAATCTATTTCTCCATTGCTCAAATTTGGGCTGGACTTATGACTTGCTTTGGCTGACAGACTGTTTGGGAAGTAAAGGTGTGTTCGCTCTGAGCTATGTGAGCTTCTGTTCTCATTCTTGGACTCCAGCAACTGCCCTGTGAAGAATCCTGAGCTTATTTTGTGGAGGAGGGAGAACACATGGAGAAAAACTGAGGCATCTCTGCCAATAGCCAGTCTTTTCTGGGAAACAAAGCCGCCAGGCTGACCTGGAATCAATTGCAGACACATGAAGGAACCCAGACCAGACTAGGGCTCCTGAGCTGAACAACCTGTAGTCTCATGAGCAAGAATAAATGGTCATTAAAAAAATCATAAAATATTACTATGATTGGTCATGAAGCAAAACGTTAGTTGATCTAATTAGATCAGTATTTGAAATTATGTATCAATATATGCTCACTTTATTGTGTCACCCCTATCAACATATGAATTCCTTGAAGATAAGGAGTTTTGCTCATCAACATATTGTAGTGGTTATAGCTATAGCATTAGATCAAAGTGACAATATGATATTTTAAGAAAGACCTATATATTGGCACTTTATTAAACAGGAGAGATATGACCACCAAAGCCGTCTACACTTTCCCCTAAATTTTTCCTAAGGAAAGACCAGAGTAAAAGACCAAGGCAATTTTGTTCTATCAGGAGACTGATGGTCAAAGTGAATTAAATTATCCTAGGGGAAGGGGAATTAGGTGCCAACAAGGAATCAGTCCCTTTTCTGGGACGGATTGAATCTAATCCAGGGAAAGGAAGCTGGAAAGACTCGGGAAACTCATGCTTTCTTGTCCCTCTCGTATCTCCCAATCCTGTTGCCATACCCTCTTCTTGTTTGCCTTAATGTATCCATCATCCCCACTCAAGGAAACCCCGTCAGGGCTTCCAAAGAACAGCAGAACCCAGACTGGCTTTAGGGAAATAATTAACACACATGGGCTCTACACCTGGACATCACCAGATGGCCAAAACCGAAATTAAACTGATTGTATTCTTTGCAGCCAAAGATGGAAAAGCTCTATAAGGTCAGCAAAAACAAGACCGGGAGCTGACTGTGGCTCAGATTATGAACTCCTTATTGCCAAATTCAGACTNTTGATGCAAAAAGCTGACTCATTTAAAAAGACCCTGATGCTGGGAAAGATTGAAGGCAGGAGAAGAAGGGGACAACAGAGGACGAAATGGTTGGATGGCATCACTGACTCAATGGACATGAGTTTGAGTAAACTCTGGGAGTTGGTGATGGACAGGGAGGCCTGGAGTGTGCGGTCCATGGGATTGCAAAGAGTTGGAGATGACTGAGCGGCAGAACTGAACTGAACTGAAATTACTAATATTACTCAAACCAACCAACAAAAGGAAAAGGCAAACAATGGCCAACCATCCCACATCAGGTCATGGGATTTTTAACAACAGCAAGGGAAAAATACAGACAGATGAATTTCTATGAGTGCTTTTTGGGCCAACTGAAAATTTTGATATAGTGTACAATCTTCTAAGTATTGTTCCAGATGTAAATTATTCGTATTTCAAATTTTGAAAAGTACTGAAATATAGTATTATACCAACAAAGTATTAATATTTTGATACTTTAAGCTGGCATTTATTCTGGAATGCCTGAACACCTTCAGCCAATATTGCAATCACCCTCATGTCCCCAGCACCTAGGACAGCACCCAGCAGGTTTTTCAATCCATGCAAAATCAGATGAATGAACAGATGCTTGCTAGGACTTGGCTATATGAAAGGGCTGGGTGGAGGTGCAACCCCAGGGTAGTCAGCTGTCCTCAAACACATACACACTTCACATGCCGCCTCCCAAACAAGAGCTGCCCTCCCAGTAAGTCCCAGTTCTGACAAGGGAGCAGGAGGGGCCTGTGGGTGCTCCAAGGACATGCATCCCAGGGCTAAGGCACTACATCCTGTAAAGATGGTGCTGCAAACCCTCCACGTCCTTCAGGCTTGGCAGGGCTAAGCCTTCTAGCAGAATCTCCCGTGATGCTAGCAGGAGTGGGGCTGTGGAGGAAAATAACAGTAAGAACAACGTGGGACTGCTCTGGCGGTCCAGTGGTTAAGAATCTACCTTGCAAGGCAGGAGACATGGGTGCAGTCTCTGGTTGGGGAACTAAGATCCCACATGCTGCAAAGAAACTAAGCCCTCAAGCTGCAACTACTGAGGTCGCAGGCTCTGGAACAAGCATGCCACAATTAGAGGGCTGAGTGCTGCAACTATGGAGTCTATGTGTGACCATGAAAGATCCTTTGTGCTGCAATGAAGATCCTGCATGCTGCAACTGAGAGCTGAAGCAGCCAAATAAGTGAATAAATATATTTTTAAAAAAAGAACAGTGTAATGGCCACCTCCTTGGTGCTCCCTGGGTACTAGGCATTGTGCTAAGTAAACATAAGTCTTTTTTTTATGATGTTCTATTTTAATATTTATAGCATTGCATTTTGTGTCTTCCCTAGTAGCCCAGTCAGTAAAGAATCTGCCTGTAGTGCAGGAGACCTGGGTTTGATCCCTGGGTTGGGAAGATCCTCTGGAGAAGGGAATGACTACCGACTCCAGTATTCTTGCCTGGAAAATCCCATGATTTTCCTCCCAGAGAAGCCTGGCAGGCTACAGTCGATGGGGTCACAAGAGTAGGATGCAACTTAGCAACTACACCACCACATTTTGTGGAGGAGGAAACTGAAGCTGAGAGAAGTTAGTAAGTTACCTGGAGTCACACAGTTAGGAGCACTTCCCTGGTAGCTCAGATGGTAAAGAATCTGCCTGCAATGTGAGAGACATAGATTCCATCCCTGAGTTGGGAAGACCCTCTGGAGAGGGCATGGAAGCCCACTCCAATATTCTTGCCTGGAGAGTCTCCATGGACAGAGGGGCCTGGTGGGCTACAGTGCATAGGGTTGCAAAGAGTTGGACATGAGTGAGAGACTAAGCCCAGCACACACAGTTAGAATGTGAGACAGGCCATGATTTGAACACAGGTCTTTGTACGCCACACTTTCTGAAGGCTATGCTAGGCCAGAGCTTACCTTGTCTGCCTGTTTGGAGCTGCTCTTCCCCTCTGTCCCCAGTGAGGGACCAGACTCCATCCTGAACCCTGCCTCTACCCCCTCAGGTCTCCTGGGTCTCATAATGTTTTCTACTTGGGATCAGCCTGTTCACCTCCACCTGGGGGCACTTTTCTAAAGAGCTCATGCTTTGGGCTTATCTGACAAAGGGCTCAAATGCTTCCTTCCTGGCTAGTGTGAGAACTCCCATCCCAGCTCCCGTCAAACCCACACACCCAGCGCATCCTCCCCCATACACCTCCCCTCCCCACAGAGCAGACACATCCCACACGGCGCACAAGCTCAGACACCGAATATGCTACAGATCTTTCTCAACTTAGGGTGGGCTTACTTCCTGATAAACGTATCATAAATTGAAAATACCATCAGTCAAAAATATATTTAATACTCCTAACTTACCAAACATCATTGCTCAGCCTAGGCTGCCTTAAACACGCTCAGAACATGTCCATTAGCCTACAGTCGGGCAAAGCATCTAACACGAAGCCCATTTTATAATCAAGTGCTGAATATCTCATGTAATTGAACACTGTACTGAAAGTGAATAACAGAATGGTTGTCTGGACACAGGGTGGTTGTAAGTGCATCGGTTGCTCACCCTCATGATCGTGTAGCTGAATGGGAGCTGCAGTTGCTGCCGCTGGCCAGCGTCAAGAGAGAGCACGTACCACATATCACTAGTTCAGGAAAAGATCAGAGTCAAAGTCTGAGTACTGGAGTGTGATCTTTACATCTGGATTCGTTCTCCTGTTCTTCCCACAACCATTTCTCACTCACTCATTTATTCAGTCTTTTATTATTAGTTGAGCATCTGCTGTGCACTGCCACTGTTCTAGACACTGGGGATATAGCCATGAACAAGGCAGACGAGACCCATGTTCTTACGGAGCTGATGCTGGGGATGACCAAAGTGATTTTGGATAGCGGCGAATGCCACGAAGACATGAACTGGGATGAACTAGGGTATGAGCTTTCAGTTTTCACTTTCATGCATTGGAGAAGGAAATGGCAACCCACTCCAGTGTTCTTGCCTGGAGAATCCCAGGGACGGGGGAGCCTGGTGGGCTGCTGTCTATGGGGTCGCACAGAGTCGGACACGACTGAAGCGACTTAGCAGCAGCAGCAGTAGCAGCAAAGTCTGAAGGATGGTTTCTGTGGAATGCATACTGCTTTCACATCATGGTAAAGTACAAAATCATTAAGTTGATCCATCATAAATCTGGGACCATCTATATAAACCAGAGGCCTGCATCATATACACAGGTGAGCTGTTGGTTTTCACACACAGGTAGGATATGCTGCACACACTTATGGACTTCCACTCTTCCGCACAGGAAGTCATACACCACGCATGCACACACACACGTACCATTCAGCATACCCACACACCTGTTAAACTTCATACCTACTCAGGACAGACTGCCCCCTGCCCGACCCCCTCCTACCCTCCACTGCATATGGATGGTCATTTAGTGTGATGGGTGCTCCAAGTAGGGAAACTATCTCCTTGTACCACCTCACCTTTCAGGTGCCCCAATAAGCTCGGGTGTGCATAGAAGAAAAGGAGGAAAAGATGGGGCCAAAGTGAATTAAACAGGCCCTAGGACTGCCATAGGCAGACCAGGGCTCCAAATCCCACTAGAGATGGACAATGCTATGTTTGTGGGAGAGAGATCTTGGCGAGATGGCAGATACAGAGAAAAAAAGGGGCTGGTGGGTCAAGGTGCCCCTGGGCAAGGAAGCAAATGAGGATTATAATCATGGTGAAATAGAGAAAAAATGAATAGGACAAAACTTTAGATATTTGAATAAAGCAAAGCACAAACAATTCCAAGAAGAAAATTCTGAAAGAGGAGTAACCTCCTGACTCCCCCTAATGCGAGAATCCACAGAACTGGGGGTAGGGGGTGTTACTGGAGAACCCATCAAGGGAGAGTGGGGATCAGATTCCAGATTTCTTCCAGGGACTTGTCCAAAGTGCTTCTCCCAGCCTCGATTTTGAAGAATGATTGGTGTGCTGCCAAGAAGCTTGAATGGAAACGTGGTCAGTTCTGAGCCAGGACAGGTCACACTGCTGTGTGTCCATCCATATGCATGAGCTGATGGCCGAGGGTGAGGCTCCACGTGGAACTCTGGAGGCAGAGGCAGGGGATGGGGAGGGCAGCCTGGCGTCTGGTCCATGGAGCCCAGGGACCTGGCCTCGGAGCCCTTGGGATGAGCTGTTTACAACCCAGGGCTGAAAGCACAGGCAGCGCCAGGCGCAAGTCCCTTCCTGCCTTTACTGGGGACATGATGTGGCCTCAGGTTAGGAGGGACAGGGGGCATTCTGCAGCGGGGAGAATGTTCTTCCTGAGAGCAGGTGAGGGCCAGCGGGATGTCCCTGAAGGAGCTGGGGCAGGAGCAGGAGAGTGCTGTTTGTGAGTGCGGGTGAGTCTGTGTTGTCTCTGGACATTTCTTCTCTTTTTAAAATTATTTATTTCTTAACTTATCTTTCTGTGCCAGATCTTAGTTGTGGCAGGTGGAATCTAGTTCTCTGACCAGGAATTGAACCTAGGCCCCTGCACTGGAAGCACAGAGTCCTAGCCACTGGACCACCAAGGAAGTCCCTCCTTGCACATCTGCATATGGAAAAAGGGTAAGATTTGAGGCGAGTGGAGTGTGCTGTGGGCAGGTGGAAGGATGTGGAAGCGGGCTGGAGAAACTGGAGGATTCTGTTATGTGGCCTCAGTGATGCCCGCAGTCATGCTGATACAGGGACATTCACAGTATTTTTGTCTTGATCTCCAAACAAATTGGTCCTTGAACACTAGCAGCAGGTAACCCGCACCTGGCTTTCACATGGACCCTTCCTTCCAGGTCTCCCAAGGACTTGTCCCTTTGGCTCTCCCTGCCTCTTGTTGTGGGGCAAGCTTTACACAGAGAAGAGCTGAAGAAAGGCTCTGAGCCATCCCAGTCATTGGGGAGCAGCTTTGCTCTCAGAAACCCCGGGTGTGGCTCATGGGCCCTGGAGGGGGGAGTGTGACTGTTGAGTTGACTCCTCAGAGTTGGATTAGCAAAATGCTGGGGCTGGGCAGCTGGCATTCCAGGCAGAAAAAACTGCAAGAGCAAAGCCATGGAACTGGGGAATTTGGGAAGCCTGGAGAAGTTGGCCAAGGCTCGGGTGGTAGTGGATTTTATGTGTCAACTTTACTGGGCCACAAGGTGCCCAGATATTTGGTTAAACATTATTCTGGGTGTGTCTGTGAGGGTATTCTGGATGAGACTGACATTTGAACTGGTAGACTGAGTGAAGCAGAATCTCATTCAATCCACTGAAGTCCTGGATGGAGCAAAACACCTGAGTAGGAGGGAACTTCTGCTGCCTGACTACTGGGCTGGTCTTCTCCTGCCTTTGGACTTGGACTAAGTCTAGAAATTATACATTGGTTCTGCTGGTTCTTAGACTTTTAGACCAAGATTAGCATTGTACCACTGGCTCCAGCTTGCTGACTCCAGATCCTGGGACTGTTCAGCCTCCATAACCTCAAGCAAATTCTTTATAATAAATCTCTGTTTATCTATTCTTTAATATTTACCTATCATCAATCAATCAACTGTCTATCTACCTGCCTACCTCTATTTCTATATTTTCACCTTGATGTCTATTGGTTCTGTTTCTCTGGAGAACTCTAACAGCCAGAGTGGCGGTTCTCACCCATGATTGCACATCAGCATCACCCAGAAAGCTTCAAAAAGAATGACTCGCTGGGCTCCAGCCCCAGGGGCTCTGATTCCATTGGTCCGACATCAGACCCAAGCATTTCCACTTTTCAAAAGTTCCCCAAGGACTCCCCTGTGTAGCTAGGGTGGAGAAGCTCTGAGATTGGGAGGGAGGTCTGAGCTGGAGCATGGGGTGTGGGAAGGAGAGGAAGGAAAGGGGGGATGTGAACTCATTCAGGGCATCTCGGCTGCAGGCACTTGCTTGTTGAATAGCATCAGACAACTTCCCACCGTAACAGTGAGGATGCTCCCCGTTTTTCAGATAAGGAAAGCAATTGCTCAGCGAGGGAGTGGAAGGCTCAAGATCCCAAGGCTGGTAGGTGGCAGAGCTTGAACTGACAACCTAAAATCTGGAAGATGAACTTGAAAAGGCTGGGCCCTGAAATGACATTTGTCTTCCACTCTAGGAGCATGGAGAACACTGGAGTATGGCAATCCCCATTCTGGGCTGAGATCCTCTCATGCATAATAACTCCCATACTCCTGCCTTGGAGGAGAACTTCAAGCTTGGGGACCTGCAGGATTATGAGTCCTATGACAGTGTTTTGTGCTTTTTAGCAACATATTAGTGGAATATTTGTGTTGGACTGGGCCTCAGAAATCAGAGCCTTCTCCATCCCCCTGCCATCCTTGGGATGGTATCACATTCATTTCTTTATTTCCCTGATAGCAGTGCTTGGCATTCAGTGGGTCCTCAATTAATGTTTATGGAATTGAAAGAAATGGTTTAAAAGGTCACAAAACTGATGCAACAAATGCTCAGGTAAATTTAACTGTCTTTCCCACCTGGAGTGAGTTATAGCAGAGGTGAGACTAGAATCAGTTCTTCTAATCTCAGCCATGTGGCCTTTTTACACTGCTATTTCCCTGCTGTTTTTGTTGGTTTCAGAATCATAGCCTTTGGGGACTAGATGAGCCTCAGAAAATGTTTATACAGCATTTAAAAACAGCCTTCTTCTTCTGTGTCCTCTCCCATTCAGTAGCAGTGACTGTCTACAGCTTAATCTGAGGCTCATGAAGAGAGAGTGCCATCATTGATTAGTGATGTCTGTCATGGATGTGGGAGTGGTTAGTGGCAGCATGCGTGCCAGATGTTTGCTGTTCCTGATTTCATCCATTTCATCCTGATTTCTTTAATTTATGGTTAAGAAAATGAAGTTCCTTTTGGCTGTCCGTAAAATTATATGACAATGGGAGACATATAAGTAATGGGGGGAGCTTTTCCACAAATCTCAGATACTCTAGGGTCTTCTTAAGGAAAGCCAGCATTGAGTTATGGCAAAATTTCTGGGCTTGAAGTTAGATGAAGAGATTAATGACACGTTGTTATGCTTAATGCCATTGTGATCTCTGGCATGGCTTCTCTTTCTGAGTTTCACTTTCTTCATCTCTAATGAATGAATATAGAGGTGGGGCTATACGTCTCTTAGGGCTGTTATAAAGAGGAAATTAAGGAAAGTGCGAAAATGTGCAATCAGCCATGACGCACTGTGGGACCCGTTCCTTTTGTGGGTGGCATTACTGGTCCCGATTCTTTGCCTTTCCCTCTATCTATGCCTTTGCCATATGGCTCTGCAGTTCTTTCTATACAGCAAAATTTCGCTGGCCCTTTACTTTGGGCTTAGTTATGTGACTTGATTCAGCCAATGGAAAGGGACAGAAGACATAAGGTGTCAGCTTGGGCTAGGCTTGGAGGAGTGTCTTATGTTTCCATTTGCTCTCTTATGCCTTGGTTCTTGTCCTGAGAAGGACAAGCCCTAGCTAGCCCCCTGGACCAAGAACTATGAAAGAAGTGAGAAGCAGCCTCAGTTCAACCTGCAACTTGAGCCCAGCCTGGATCAGTTGACCCTCAACGGACGTGCATGCAGATGCTTGAGCTAAATGAATGCTTAGTTTGGTATGAGACTGGGACTGTTTGTTACACAGGAAGAGCTGACCAAAGCACCTCTGAAGGCTATTCCTGGTAAGAAGCAGTTTTCTCTCTCTAGGGTTGCAGTTTCACTGTGGAGTGAATAAAGGACAATACGCCACAGGGGAGAAAAGGCACCTTGGCACTTCCCTCCCTCTTCTACTTTTGTGAGGAGCCTAGGGCTCCTGAACACTACTGACATTAAAATCTGCAACTGCTTAAGTGAGAGCCTCTGGCTCCAGGGCCTCTTGCTGTCCAGTAGCTCAAAGCAGAATATCAGTTGCTTTGGTTTTGTCTCATGAGCTTTGCAGACCATTGCTTTTCCCAGACCACTTAGCACCTGCAACACCCTCTGCCCCCTCATTCTATGCCTCTTCTCTGCATCCTGCTTTGGGTTGGAACTTTGCTGTCTACAAGGGGAGGGGAGGATGTGAGGGGAGGGCAGCTGCCCCAATTAGCTGTGGAGAGAGTGGGCCTCAGCCTCAGCCAGGGAGCAGGGCTAGCCTGTGGTGGGCAACTCAAGGGCAAAGAGGCCAGGAGAATATGCAAAACTTTGCATTAAACAGGCAAAGGCGCAGCTCCAGAGTCCTTTGCTCTCAAGTTCAAGCAGAAAATGCGAGAATTGATATGCTAAATGGATGCAAAGAAAGGAAGTCTTCCAGCAGGTCCCGGGTCTGAGGATTTTTCCCTAGATGAAGGAAAGAAAGGTGACGCACGTTCTGAAGCAATTTTAACTGGTATTTCTCAGAGGAAGAGGCAGTTTGACCTTGAGATCGTTAGGTTGAGAGAAAGAAACTGGGGTCAGGGAGGTGCGTGGACTTGTCTAAGATGGCACAGAGATTTGGGGGTGCAGCAGGTCTGGGCCCAGGTGTGTTAGGTCCTGATTGAGCTCTGCCTTTGCTGAGCAGGTTCTTAGAATCAACTTGGTCCAAGGCCAGGACAAGGACACCGCTCCCATGGAGTTCACCTGTCACTTATCTTCTTGCTGGAAAATACTGCTCTTCAAGGTCTTCTCATGGCATAGTCCTGCTTTCCTGTGTGCCAAGGGTCCCTGCTGGGAGCTCACACTGTTGATGACAGGGCTGAGCTCCTGTCCCTCTGCCCTCCCCCAGTTAACTGCACTGAATGCAGCTGCCTTCCCGCACTGTCCTGAAGCTGCTGACATGTGGAGGCTGGCTGCACTGCCCTCTTGGGCCCACCCTCTGTGGTCTAGGCAAGGTTATCACAAATAAGTCCCAGGCGACACACTGGTAAAGAACCTGCCTGCCAATGCAAGAGACTCCAGTTCAATTCCTGGGTCAAGAATATCCTCCGGAGTAAGAAATGGTAACCCACTCCAGTATTCTTGTCTGGAAAATCCCATGGGCAGAGGAGCCTGGCAGGCTACAGTCCATGGGGTTGTAAAGAGTCGGACACAACTGAGCATATTGCACATGGTCCAATATTGATATCTTTCTAAGGATTGCATTTTTCACTCAGTTTTATCTCTGGTCACTTTATTATATCATGTAATAAATGGGAAACGGAGGCCCAGAGACTGTAAGTGGCTTACTTGAGGTCATAATGCTAGCTATTGATGGGGTGGAAGTGTTATGGCTAAACGTTTGTATCCCCCTCCCCAAAAATTCAGGTGGAAGCCCTATCCTCCAATGTGATGGGGGACTGTCCTATGGGAGATGATTATGTTTAGATGAGGTCACATGGTGATGTCCTCATGATGGGATTAGTGCCCTTATAGAAAGAGGGAGAAACACCATGTAAGCACACAGGAAGAAGGTGGCTTTCTACAAGTCAGGAGATGGGCTCTCTCAGACACCAGATCTGCTGGTGCCTTGATCTTGGACTTTCCATGTTCCAGAACCATGAGAATTAAAAGTTTGTTATTTAAGCCAGTGTATGGCAGCCTGAAGGACTGATGCTGAAGCTCCAATACTTTGGCCACCTGAGTTGAAGAGCCAACTCATCGGTAAAGATTGAAGGCAGGAGGAGAAGGGGGATGATGGAGGATAAGATGGTTGAATGGCATCATCGACTCAATGGACATGAGTTTGAGCAAACTCTGGGAGGCAGTGAAGGACAGGGAAGCCTGGTGCGCTGCAGTCCATGGGGTTGCAAAGAGTCGGACAACTGAATGACAACATGGCCGCCTGAACTAACCATGATGGGAAGTAAGAAAGCACTCCTCCTGACCCTCAGCCCAATGCCTCTTCTACACCACAGTGTCTTTTGGGAGGGTAGACCACATACCATCACTGTAATCACCTAAGATTTTGTTTATCTGACTCCTCAAGGGATGGTGAACTTCAACCTGTCTTTCTGCGAGGGATGACAGAGGGGGCTTAGTGAGATCTGTCAGCCACAGTGACACAAAGTTGGGAAAATGTGTTTCTCTAAGAACACTGTTGGCAGGAGAGCAAGAGAGACATCTTGCTGTCCAACAAGCGAGGTAATTAATATTCCATTAACAAGGCCATTACAACGCCTGAATGGAAATGCTTCATCTTAAGGTGCGAAGCCCACTTCTAAGTGAGGTGTAACAGCTGAATAAGCATACCTGCTGATTTATGTCCATAAAACTTAATTTATTAGCTATGTCTTAATTGTGATGGTGTGAACAGTCCCAGAGCCATTAGCAAAATCCTTTAAAAGCCACTGACGAGAATAATATGCCCAATAAATGAGATGAGTAGCACTTTTTCTGCTTCTGAGTCTATAGACTTGCTAATCAAGGTGGGTTGGTCTTTAATGGAGTGGGTGGGGGGGTGCTCTGGAGGATGTGATGGAGGGTGGCCTCATCCTGCACTGCCTGGGGACCAGCCCTGCAGCTGTATCTGGAAGGATGGGTGATGTTTGGAGATGTGGAGATACTGGGAGAGATGGAAGGGACAAGAGAGAGGTCTCCAAGGTACAGTAAATATGGCAAAGACACGGAGCAGGCAGTGCGCAATTCCCGTGAGCTCTTTGACTAGAGAGTAGCTGTGTGACTTCGTGTATCACCCCTCTCACCCTCCCCTTCCTTCGTCTTTCCTCTCAGCACTGCCAAGAGCTTAGCCCCATATTAAGCACATGGTACCTTAGTATTTGGGTGTCTGTAGGAATGCCAAGAGGTAGACTCTGATGCTCTTCTCACATGGCTTCAGACATGCTGCCAACCAGCAAAAGTCCTGTAGAACCCACATTTCACAGGCTTTAAAGGGCATATTATTTGGCCATGCACTATCCATCTAGAATTTAGGTTGTGAAGCAGAGTAATTTATCTCCTCTGGGATCGCTAATGGTCAGAGAAGAATCATGTTCCTTCTTTACCCTGCTCTCTCTTTATATGGGAAGGGAGGTGTTAGAACCCTCATGATGAAAAGCAATTCCAGTGGCTGCTGCCAAGATCTGACACCCAGAAGTTCTTCTCTATGAGGCTTATGGATACCATTTTCTGAAAAGGACAACTGGAAAAAATGGTTCAAATAGATACACTGCGAGGCTGCCCCATGGCAGGCCATTGCCCAGCTTCCTGTTTGCAGCTGTGCAGTATCCTCTCTGTCCACCACTGTCCAAACATGGCGCAGAGCTCACAGCTTCAGTACTCTTGGAGTGGAGGGCACCAGTGTCCCTGAGAGCAGCCTCACTGCCACATCTCCCTGAGATCCTCATGCTGGTCAGCCCGACTTCTGTTCTTAAAATATGGGGTCGGTCAAAAAGTTCTTTTGGAAGTAAGAAGTAACATCTGCAGTAAGATGTTACAGAAAATCCAAACGAACTTTTTCAGGCCAGTTGTTGTTGTTGTTCAGTTGCTCAGTCGTGTCTGACTCTTTGCAACCCCATGGACTGCAGCACGGCAGACTTCTCTGTCCTTCACCAACTCCTAGACCTTGCTCAAACTCACGTCCGTTGAGTTGGTGATGCCATCCAACCATCTCATCCTCTGTCGTTCCCTTCTCCTCCTGTCTTCAATCTTTCCCAGCATCAGGGTCTTTTCCAATGAGTCAGCTCATTGCATCAGGTACCCAAAGTATTGAAACTTAAGATTCAGCATCAGTCCTTCTAATGAATGTCCAGGATTAATTTCCTTTAGGATTGACTGGTTGGGTCTCCTTGCAGTCCAAGGGACTCTCAAGAGTCTTCTCCAATACCACAGTTCAAAAGCATTAATTCTTTGGTGTTCAGTCTTCTTTATGGTCCAACTCTCACATCCATACATGAACTACTGAAAAAACTATAGCTTTGACTAGATGGACCTTTGTTGGCAAAGTAATGTCTCTGCTTTTTAATATGCTGTCTAGGTTGGTCATAACTTTCCTTCCAAGGAACAAGCGTCTTTTAATTTCATGGCTGTAGACACCATTTGCAGTGATTTGGAAGCCCAAGAAAATAGTCTGTCACTGTTTCTATTGCTTCTCCATCTATCTGCAGTGAATGGGAGCAGATGCCATGATCCTAGTTTTCTGAATGTTGATTATTAAGCCAGTTTTTTCACTTTCCTCTTTCACCTCATCAAGAAGTTCTTCAGTTCCTCTTTGCTTTCTACTATAAGAGTGGTGTCTCATCTGCATATCTGAGGTTATTGATATTTCTCAAGGCAATCTTGATTCCAGCTTGTGCTTCATCCAGCCTAGTGTTTCTCATGATGTACACTGCATGTAAGTTAAATAAGCAGGGTGACAATATACAGCCTTGACTTACTCTCGTCCCAATTTTGAACTCAATTCTCCTTTCCCAATTCTGTTACTTAAAATCAAAGGAATCTTGGGACTTCCCTGATAATCCAGTGGTTAAGACTCCGAGCTTCCACTTCAGTGGATGCTAGTTTGATTCCTGGTTGGGGAACTAAGATCCTGCAAAAAAAGCTTGGCCAAAACAAAAAATCCCAAATGAATCTTGATGAATATAGTAAAGAACCTGCACTATAAGGAAAAGACACTAGGTTCAAGAAGCGGTCAAAATCCTGTTCTAATGCTTTTTTAAAAGATAAGCTCTATTGGAGTGTGATTTACGTGCAATGAAATTCATGTCTTAAGCGTAGTTTGATGACTTCTGATATAGGTGTATACTCATGTAACTGTCACCTCTGTTAAGATGTAGAACATTTCTGTCTCCCCAAAAAGTTTCCTGGTGCCCCCCATGCCAAATTACTACAAGGTAACCACAGCTGTGATTTCTAGCACTGTGGGTTAGTTTTGCTATTCAGTCATATAAACTGAGGCCCGCAAATCCTACCACACATACCCCTTATTGCCTGGCTTCTTTTACTCAGCATAATTAGTTTGAGATTCACCATATTTTTGAATGTATCAATATTCATTTTTATTGCAGAGTAGTGGCCTGTTTTCTGCATACAGCACAGTTTGTTTATCAATTCACCTGTGGATGAATATTTGGATTGTTACCAGAGTTTCAAGCTATATGAATGCAAGTGTTATGAACATTTATGTACAAGTACCCCTATTTTATGTATATATGACATTTTTTGTATATATGACATATGCAAATTTGTATATAATATGTGTAATATATACACACATATTATTTCTTTTAGATAAATACATAGGATTGGAATCTCCAGGTTATATAAGCATATGCTTAACTTTGTAGGAAACCGACACACTTTTATTTATTTATTTATGGCTATGCTAGATCTTTGTAGCTATTTTAACACCATTTTTTTAAAACACTGTCTTTTCTCCATTGAGTTATGTTGGTGCTTGTGTCATTGAAAATCAACTGGCTGTTCATACATTGGTCTATTTCTGGACTCTTTAGTCTATTCAACTGATGTATATGTTTACCCTTATACCAATATCATTCCATCTTCATAACTGGAGCTTTATAATATAAATCTTGGAATCAGCTAATATAAATCCTCTAATTTTGCTCCTTTCCCCCTATTTTGTTTCAGTTATTCCAGATCCTTTGTCTTTCCACTCAGTTTTAGAATCACTTTGTCAATTTGTACAAAAATATCCCTCTAATATTTTAATAGATATTGCATTGAATTTATAGACCAATTTGGTGAGAATGAATAACTTAACAATATTGACTCTTCTAATCTATAACTGTGGTATATCTCTGCATGTTATTTATACCTTGCTTAATTTTTCCAAGTAATATTTTATCATTTTCATGTCATTATAGTAGAGATATTATGATCTTTTTTCAGTTTATTCTAAGATTTTTTAAAAAATTTGACACCCACAAATTGTATGATTTAAAAAATGTTAATTTTCCTATTATTTGTTGCTAAGGTCTAGAAATAGCATTGCTTTTAATATATTAATCTTTTATTCTGTGCTACTGCTAATTTTTCTTGTTTTTTCATTAGCTGTTTTTGGTAGATTTCTGAGAATTTTCTGAACTTATATCATTGGCGAGAAAAGACCATTTAACTTCTACCTTTCTAATATTTATATCTTCTATTTATAATTCTCTCTTTCTCTTTTTGTACTGGCCTGGACTTGTAATACATACTGTTTCAGTTCAGTTCAGTTCAGTTGCTCAGTCGTCTCTGATTCTTTGCGACCCCATGAATTGTAGCATGCCAGGCCTCCCTGTCCATCACCAACTTCCAGAGTTCACTCAGATTCATGTCCATCGAGTCAATGATGCCATCCAGCCATCTCATCCTCTGTCGCCCCCTTCTCCTCCTGCCCCCAATCCCTCCCAGCATCAGAGTCTTTTCCAATGAGTCAACTCTTCGCATGAGGTGGCCATAGTACTGGAGTTTCAGCTTTAGCATCATTCCTTCCAAAGAATACCCAGGGCTGATCTCCTTTAGAATGGACTGGTTGGATCTCCTTGCAGTTCAAGGGACTCTCAAGAGTCTTCTCCAACACCACAGTTCAAAAGCATCAATAGTAAAAGTGGACATTCTTACCTTGTTCCTGGTTTTAGAAGAAAAGCACTAAGTATCATGTTAGCTGTAGTTTTGCTTGTTTTTGTATAGATGGCCTTTATGGTTGAGAAATTTCCTTCTATTTTTAGTTTGCTGATGGTCAAAAATTTTTGCAATATAATTCCATATTCATATCGATTTAGGTGATTTCCTATATGTGAAAATTAATAAATATCATACCAAGAGAAATTTTGGAGAAAAATATCAAAAATGTAAAAATCAAAGCTTATGGATAACTGAAAGGTACCATGAGAAAAGATCTTTCTATCTTTTTAAATTTGGTGGCATGAAAGTCCTCTCTTAGCATGACCCCAAAAGAAGAAATCATTAAAAAGTTATTAGACTATGTAAAAATCATCAGTTGCTGTTCTAAAGATGTCATAAACAAATACAAAAGACTTATATCACTTGTTTTATAACTGTATATAACATACATGGTAGATGAAGGGTTGCTATTTCTTACATATAAAGAGTTTATACACATAAAGAGGAAGTTTTAGAACTATTTTATAAATTGGCAAAGGGCATGAAGAAGCAATTTGCCAAAGAAATAGAAATAGGCAAGAAAAGTATAAAAAGATATTCCATTTCAGTAGTAATAAACCCAAATTAAACAATAACAGATTTTATTTGGCAGATTGGCAAAGGTTAACAGATTGATAAAATTTAGTGTCAAAGAGGGTGTAAGGAAATATTCATATTGTTGATGGGAGAGCAAATTGTTACTGTATCACTGGAGGACATTTTCTAATATTTATTGAAAGCCTTAAAAATGTGCATATCCTTGGATCCCACAATTCTACTTCCAGGGATTTATTCTAAAACAATAATTGAACAAATGAGAAAAGATTTATGCATAAGGATGTTTATTGCAAATTATTGACAACACCAATTTTTTTTTGCTTTTTAAAATTTTATTGACGTACAGTTGATTTACAATGTTGTGTTTAATTTCTGCTGTAAAGTGACTCAGTTACACACATATACCCTTTTTCACATTCTTTTCCACTCTGGTTTATCACAGGATGGTGACCACATTCCCTGCGCTGTACAATAGGACCCTGTTCATCCTTCCTGTGTGTAATAGTTTGCATCTGCTGACCCAGCTCCCAGTCCTTCCTCTGCCCCTCCCCTCCCCTCTGACAGCTGCAGATCTGTTCTCTATATTTGTGGGTCTGTTTTTTTTTTCCACCGATATGTTCATTTGTGTCATATTTTAGATTCCATATATAAGCGATAACATCAAATTTCAGGTATAACCTAAAGATCTGTCAGAAGGAGCTGGATTAAGTAAATAAATTATGCTATAGACATTAAGTAGAATACCATGAACCTATTCAGATATATTATGTGGATTTATGTTAGTCAAAATGGAAAGATGTGTCTTGTTAAGAACGGTTTGTGTCTATTAAGATTCCATATTTTTAATTATAAAGGGAATGTATATATATGTATATATATGTGTGTGTGTGTATAAACATACATATATACCCAACACAATGATTGGCATATAGTAAGCACTCAATAAGTGTTGAGTGACTAAATGTCCAGATTAAAAAGAAATGTCTAGATGTGTGTACAATATGTCAAATGTTAACTGAATATCTATGGATGGAGGGTGTTGGGTGATTTATACCTTCTTTGTTATTTCTGTACAATTTGAAAAACTTTGAACAAATGTGTATTACTTTTATAATCAGGATTGGCAAAAGATTTGTTTGTTTTCTAGAAAATAAAAGAATCAATAGGACTTGATTGCTGGTAAGTGGGGCATGGGGAGAATGGAGGTGTTGAGGAAGATGTCCTGTGTTTTGGTTTGTGCAACTTCCTTACTAAGAACAAAGCTAGTGGAGGTGATGGAATTCCAGCTGAGCTATTTCAAATCCTGAAAGATGATACTGTGAAAGTGCTGCACTCACTGTGCAGGCACATTTGGAAAACTTAGCAGGGGCCACAGGATTGGAAAAGGTCAGTTTTCATTCTAATCCTAAAGAAAGACAATGCCAAAGAATGTTCAAAGTACTGCACAATTGTACTCATCTCACATGCTAGGAAAGTAATCCTCAAAATTCTCCAAGCAAGGCTTCAACAGTATGTGAACAGGTGTACAGCTGGATTTAGAAAAGGCAGAGGAGCCAGAGATCAAATTGTCAACATCCGTTGGATCACTGAAAAAGCAAGAGAGTTCCAGAAAAACATCTGCTTCATTGACTACACTAAAACTTTTGACTGTGTGGATCACCACAAACTGTGGAAAATTCTTCAAGAGATGAGAATACCAGGCTACCTTACCTGCCTCCTGAGAGATCTGTATGCAGCTCAAGAAGCAACATTTAGAACTGGACATGGAACAACGGACTGTTTCGAAATTGGGAAAGAAGTACATCAAGGCTATATATTGTCAGCCTGCTTATTTAACTTATATACAGAGTACATCATGTAAAATGCCAGACAGGATAAAGCACAAGCTGGAATCAAGATTGCCGGGAGGCATATCAATAATCTCAGATACGCAGATGATACCACTCTAATGGCAGAAAGGGAGGAGGAACCAGAGAGCCTCTTGATGAAAATGAATGAGGAGAGTGTAAAAACTGGCTTAAAACTCAGCATTAAAAAAACTAAGATCATGGCATCTGGTCCTGTCACTTCATTCATTGGCTAATAGATGGGGAAACAATAAAAACAGTGACAGACTTTATTTTCTTGGGCTTCCAAATCACTGCAGATGGTGTCTACACCATGAAATTAAAAGATGCTTGCTCCTTGGAAGAAAAGCTTTGACCAACCTATACAGCATGTTAAAAAGCAGAGACATTACTTTGCTGACAAAAGTCCATGTAGTCAAAGCTATGGTTTTTTCAGTAGTCATGTATGGATGTGAGAGTTGGACCATAAAGAAGACTGAATGCCAAAGAATTGATGCTTTTGAACTGTGGTGCTGGAGAAGACTCTTGAGAGTCCCTTGGACTGCAAGGAGATCCAACCAGTCAATCCTAAAGGAAATCAATCCTGAACATTCATTAGAAGGACTGATGCTGAATCTTAAGCTCCAATACTTTGGCTACCTGATGCGGAGAGCTGACTCACTGGAAAAGACCCTGATGCTGAGAAAGATTGAAGGCAGGAGAATGGGATGACAGAGGATGAGATGGTTGGATGGCATCACCGACTCGGTGGACATGAGTTTGGGCCAGCTGGGGGAATTGGTGATGGACAGGGAGGCCTGGTGTGCTGCAGTCCGTGGGGTCGCAAAGAGTTGGACACAACTGAGTGACTGAACTGAACTGAATTTCCCTCAGTGTTCTGTTGCTATTTCAGGGAAATCAGGAGAAAGAGAAGAAGGAGGAGGGTATGTGTGTATTTTGGTTGCGTGGGATGTCAAATCTTCGTTCCCCGACTAGATACTGAACCCATGCCCCTGCAGTGAAAGGGTGGAGTCTTAACCATGAGACCACTAGGGAAGTCCTTGTTTGTGTGTGCTAAAATTTCCACCTATTTTGTTTGCAGTGCCAGTGGGGCACCCAGCGAGATACATGGATCTGGAGCTCCTAGAAAGGGGTTAGATCACAAACCAATTACTATTGATTATGTCAGGAGGCAGCTGCCAACGTGTGTTCATTACAGTTACAGCTGAGAAAGCTGCTGCTCAGCAGAGAGGGCAAAGTAAGGAAGGAGCATGGGGGTAGTCTTGCAGAGCCCTCTTATCTTCAGGGAGGCCAGGAAGAGTTTCCAGGAAAGGAACTAGAGAAAGAATAGGAAGTTAGGAAGGAGGAGAACCAGTGGAGAGTAGTGTCCTGATACAGGGGGCCACGTGCTGCTGAGAGGTCAAGCTAGGTGCAGGATGCAAATCGCCTGGAGGATCTGGTCATTAGCAGGACATCCACGGCCTTGGCGGGAGTGGTCTCATTGGAATTGATGGGGCAGTGGGTGTATTTGATTCTTATGAGACACTTGGAAGAGATGGTGAGACAAGACCTAAGGTGATAGCTGGAGGGGGATGGAAGGTCAAGAAACGTATTTTTTACTAGGATGGGAGGAATTTGATCACACTCATGAGTGGAAGGGAAAGAACCAGTTGAGGGGGAGCCCTTAAAGACCCTGGAGATGGGAGAATGGTCTATGTGGAGGTCAGAACAGGTGGGAAGGAGGTTGATATACCNGAAGGTCAAGAAACATATTTTTTACTAAGATGGGAGGAATTTGATCACACTCATGAGTGGAAGGGAAAGAACCAGTTGAGGGGGAGCCCTTAAAGACCCTGGAGATGGGAGAATGGTCTATGTGGAGGTCAGAACAGGTGGGAAGGAGGTTGATATACCTCCAAGAGAACGGAGGGGGCACTCCTCTTCCACGATAATGGAGGAGGAGCGGATGGATGTGGGCGCAGTGGTGGCGGCAGCGTGAGGGGAAGTAATTAGAGGTGGTCCATGCCTGATTTTCTCCAGCAGCCAGAAGATGCTCTCTCTCTTGATGGCTTTTCATCATCTCAGTCCCCAGAAAGACCAGAGTTTTAAGGTTCCCGCTTGATGAAGTTGGCTTGACGCAAAGCAATAATGAAAGTCGCCAATGGAGAATGTGGCAGGAATCGGCCCGGGTGTCAAATTCACTCAGCTCCTGTGTGCAAATACATAATTACGAGGCTTCTCCACCAGCCACACGCATAGGATCACGATTCTTCTCGGGCGTAAGCCGGCACATGTTGAAGATTTCCAGAATACAGATTTCCGAAATAATGATTCTAATAAACAGTGGTTATCTTAACTTTATTTTCAGGCCGTAAAACACATCCTTTGATAAATTATTTCGCTGTCTATCCCCAAGTGCACCTCTCCGTGCCAGGCTCCCCTCCCCTGGCCAGCAGCCGCCCGAACGGCAGTTCCATATATTATTCATTCCAATCAAATAAGACACAGTGGTGCCTCAGTAAACTTGCTTTTCATATCAGAATTGCTCTTATTGAGTAATACACACTGCAGACCCCAGCTTCCAGCACCAGGCCTGAAATGAGCAATTCTCTCATTGTAATAATGTGCCTCTGTCATCTCCTTATTATCAGCATGATAAAAGATGAAATATTCACAGACGCTGCCCTCCTAACCTGATCACAGCTTGATATTTGAGCTTTGGAAATGAGTTTTATAAGCTTTAATATACTCCTTGGCGGAGTGACCCCTGAAATTAAACATTATTACAGAGCGGATATTTAAAAAGCTGGGGCCGCAAATTACATCAAAATGAAAATATTAAGGAGTATTACGAATATACCAAGTGGGAGCTCACAGCTCTGGAAGCTGTGAACGCCAGAGAACTCCACACGCGGGTGTCAAAAACATCAGAAAAAATAATAACAGCAGAGACACCTTGACTTCAGTTATTTTATACTTAGGACTAAACGAAATTATTTGAATGGATTTTTTTTTTTCTCCTGTAGGCTAGCTTTCCAGGAGGAAAAAAAAAAAGCCCATTATTCTCAACTTTAGGTTCCTAATACATTTCACGCTTGGTTTAAAGAGGCATCTTCCTTTTTTTTTTTTTTTCCTGGTGCATGGATAAATAAAAGAAATACCTAAATATAATGAAACCAAAGATCATGCTAAGAAAAAAGTGAGCAAACACGACTAGAAAGAGCCTCTGGATTCAATTTCCCCTGCGATTGGCGCGCTGATGGACAGGCTCCCAGCAGCATCAGGACTTCAGGAAACCAAGGCGGGGAGAGGAAGGGGGGGTCCCCTCCCTGCCCCAGGGCTGTGGCTTCTCCTGCAGGGGCACCTGGAGATGCTTGGAAGCGCAGCACCATCTGCATGAGCTTCACACAAGATTTCTGTTTGCCTGATGGTGCAGTCTGGAGTTGGGCACTGTGAGTGTGGGCCAGTGATTTACTGGCTTAATGCCTAATTCTTCTGCTGGATTGAAAGCTTCATGAGGGCAAGAACCGTGTCCGGTCTCCCAGTTGTTTTCCCCAGATTTATTCCAGGACTCAGAGGGGTGGCCCTTATTAAATATTCTATTAAATGCATGCATACATGCAAAGGAGCAAATGACTTCCCAGTTCTTTTCTTTCCCAGTGCCCATGAAGAACTCCACAGAGGTGTTCTTTGTCTTTGTGGACCTGCAGGGAACACACAAGGAAAATTTCCCAGGCTTCATCATTTTGTATTTACCCAGGGCTGTAAAACTAAATTGCAAATTATACTTGGAGGCTTTTTCAATTTTTTTGTTAATACGATAGACACATTTTACTGTTCTGCTTGCTGAGAAAAGCTCGTTGTTTGGGTTATTGTGTTTTCACATTCATTTCTCTGAACATCAGTTTCCTCACTGCAGAACTAGGACACTAATACTCAACTTACTGGCTGCCATTAGGGTAGAATGAGCAAACACATGGGAAACAGTGTGAGAGGCCCTTTTACCCTTTAGTTTTTTTTTTTTTTTAATGTGTCCAAGAGGGTACAAATGTATTGACCAATTCAAAATAATCTTTTTTTTCTTTCAAAGAAGCAAAGAAATAAAAATTCTTATCCACAATGACAGATCAATGTTTTTATGTGCCAAGATTTTCTTTTACAGACTTCAAATGTATTTGCATGATGAGGAAGGAAAGAGAAATCCATAGTATAGGGGATAAAATTATGGATTTTGAAATGGCTAGATTGGGGTCTGAGTCCTGATTTTGTATATTTCTTGGTGTGAGACCTTACACAAATTAAGCTCTCTGAGGCTCAGTTTCTTCATTTGTAAAAAATAGGAATAATGGTAAAACTGATCCCAGTTGCCAGGTTCCTGCCAAGATATAGGTGTAAAGAGTTAAATACAAAGAATAAGGACTAGAAGGTAAGAAGCAAAAATAATTGTTATTTGCAGATCTTTGACTGACTATGTAGAAAACCCAAAAGAAATTATAAGTTATTTGAATCAAAATGAAACTTTAGCAGGGTTGCTGGATACAAAATCAATATGCAAAAATCAATTGAATTTGTATATGCCAATAGCTATCAGTTGGAAAAATTAATTTAAAATAAATCATTCACATCAGCAACAAAAATATGAAAGTATCTAAGAGTGCATATAATGTTACAAATTTTTTATGGAGAAAATTATAAAATCTTACAGAAATATGTTAAGACTCAAATAAATAGATACATCATGTTCTTGGACAAAATATCCAATATTATAAAGATATAAACTTCGCAAACTTCTCTTTTGATTTGATGCAGTTTCAATTAGATTTACAATGTAGTGGGAAGTTGACAGACTGATTCTTATATTTACATGGTGTAGGCAAAGGCCAAAATCTTTCTAAAGCAGAAGACTAAGTTGGAGGGATTTTTCTTTATTAAATAGTAACATTTATCATAAAGCTATAATAATCAAGGAAGTAATTGATTAATAGGTCAGTGGAAAGAAGAAAGAGCCTGGAAACAAACTGTATATACATGGAATCTTGATGGAGTAGACATTGCAGATGAGTGGGAAAAGAATAGTCTATAGTGCTGGGAAAATTGGTAGTGCTCACTGAAAAAAAAATGGAATATGGGTTTTGCTCTATAATCTACACAAAAATAAATTCTATCTGGATTACATCACAAAATAAAGGAGAAAAACTAGAAAATAATTAGAATGTAATCTAGGAGAATAACTTCAAAACCTTGAGGTCATGAAACACGCACATTATAAAGACAAAGATGAACAAATTTGACTCTATTAGAATTGAGAACGTATTCATCACAAAATGCAACTAAGTGAGAAGATAAGCCACACCCTAGAAAAGAAATTATAAGCCTCATAACCAACAAAGGATTAATACACAGAACACTGAAGAATGATTTCAGTGTGTCAGAATAATACATTTGTAATAGACTAGCAGGCAAAAAGCATAAACAGATCTTTTCCACAAGAGGAAACATGAAATGGGCAATAAATATATGAAACAATGTTCAACTTCAGTGATAATCAGCAAACTTCAAATTAAAACAGTGATATTATTACCTGTCTATTAGATTCCCCTCTGCAACCCCCCACTGCTGCTCCGCTCAAAAAAAAAAAAAAAAAAAATCATTAGCAGTACCAAGAATTGGTAAGGATGTAGAATAAGAAACTCTCAGCTACTCCTGCTGGGAATGTGAATTTGTGCAACTACTTTGAAAAACTGGAATTTTCTAGCAAAGCTAAACACATACAAGTTATAAGCCAACAAATCCGTTCCCAGAGTATACCCTAAAGAGACTTGTATTTATATATCAGAGATGTGTACAAAAGTGTTCATAGCATCGTTTTCTATTATAGCAATGGTAATGGACTCTGCCAACATGCCTATCTATAGGATAATGAATAATGAAACTGTGTCAAACTTATACAATGAAATACTATTCTAAAATAAAAATGGATACATTGCTGTCATATGCATTAAGTACGTTGAATTTACAAATAAATGTTGAATGACAGAAGGAAGTCCTAGAAGAAAATCTATAGTATGATTCTATTCATTGACAACTCATAAACAGGTAAAGTAAAATAATATTCTGCTTAGGAATCCATAATTAAATGGCAAAACTACAGAGAAAACCTAAAGAATGATGAAAACAAATTGAGGATAGTGGTTACCTTAGGGTCCTACTAAGGACCAGGTAAGTCAGAGAAGGAGTACATAGGGGGCTTCTAAGATATTGACACTATTCTATCTACTTCTTACCTGGGATTGTGAATGTGGATTTTCATTTCATTATTATTCTACAATAATGATTCTGCATGTGTGTTTTAAACCTTCTCTTGTATGATATATTTTATAATGGAAACCAAAGACAGAAACAAGCTCAGAGGTGAGAAGTAACTTGCTTGGAGTAAGAATTAGAGCAGGGATTTAAATCGTGGTCTTCAGCCTGGTGTTTCTTTTATAAAATAATGAGTTTGTTTTTGGCCACACCACGGACACAGGGTGTGAGAAGGATGGAACCCATGCCCTCTGGAATGGGAGCACTGACTCTTAAGCACTGGACTGTCAGGGAAGTCCTGGTCTGGTGTCTCTTTCTGAAGCATTTAAAAGTAACTCTCAGCCATCTCTTGACTGGAACTCTTCCTGTCCTTTGCGTCTAAGTGCTCCTTGGGTGCTTAGGTTCCTTCTTCCAATGTGTAGGCCTCCACCTGTGGCAAGAAGCTAAGTTGTGAGGTCATATTTCTAATCAAGACTGTGTATTTTCACATCTGACATCAGTCTTATCTGACATCAGATAAGACTTTGAGGGATAACACTGTCCAAGCCTCTCATTTTATTCAGGAGGTCACTGAGGCCTAGAGGGTCTGGAAACTTACTCAAGGCCACAGAGACAGGAAATGGTGGCGCTGGAACCACTTGACTCAGCTCCTCATTCACTGGGATGTTGCTTCCTATGGCCCAGCAACAATGTCCTGCTGTTCTTAGACGCCTGAGAACATTTAGAGTCCTGAAGAGCAGAGGGGATTAACTCGTGCCTTTGTACGTTTACACACTGGTTCCCATGAGTATCCCCTCTGAGCTGCAAAAAGGTAAAGGATCTTCTGAATCATCAGAGAAGTACCCCAGAATGTTCCGAGTCTTTTTGGATGTTAACTGCATTCTCGAATCTGCAATGAAAGGTATTCCAAAATCTTGGCTAATAAAAGTATTCATTGATTGAGCAAATAGGTCCTCTTGCCTACCTCTTGCCACATAGAATTAGGGTATATGGGGCTGGGGGAGGCAGAGAGAAGCAAAGAGGAAAAAGCCTTGTTTGTTTTTATTGGAGTATAGTTGCTTTACAAGGTTGTGTTAGTTTCTGCTCTATAGCAAAGTGAATTACCTATATGCAATTATCTCCTGTTTTTGGATTATCTTCCCATTAGGTCACCACCGAGCACTGAGTGGAGTTCCCTGTGCTATACAGTCTCATTAGCTGTCTCTTTTATACATAGTAGTGTATATAAATATAGGTCAATCCCAATCTCCCAATCCATTCCTCTCCCCACTTCCCCTCTTGGTATCCATACATTTGTTCTCTAAGTCTGTGTCTCTATTTCTGCCTTGCAAATAAGTTCATCCATACCATATTTTTTAGGTTTTACATATACATGTTAATATATGATATTTGTTTTTCTCCTTCTGTCTCACTTCACTCACGACAGTGTTTTTCTCTTTCTGTCTGACTTCACTCATGACAGTCTCTGGGTCCTCCAGATCTCTGCAAATGGCACAGTTTCATTCATTTTTATGGCTGAATAATATTGCAGTGTGTATATGTACCACGTCATCTTTATCCCTTCTTCTGTTGATAGACATTTAGGTTGCTTCTATGTCCTGGCTACTGTAAATAGTGCTGCAAGAGGCCTTGTTTTTAAAGGATCAAGACATTTACTTATAGAATTAGATGGGGAAAGGTGAATCAAGATATGCCTATAAAGTTAGTGTACTGCTTTTTTATTGCTGCTGTAACAAATTACCATAAATTTAGTGGTTTTAAATAATACACATTATTATCTTGCATTTCTGTAAGTCAGAAGTCAGAGGTGGATCTCACTGGTCTAAAACCAAGATGTCAGCTGTACAGTGTTTCTTTCCAGAGGCTCTTGGGAAAATTCCATTTTATAGCTTTAAAAAAAATATTTTAGAGGTCACCCATATTCCTTGGCTCTTCAAGGCCCCTTCCTGCATCTTCAAAGTGTAACATTGTACCTTTTGGACCATCCTTCCATGATCACATTTTCCTCTGACTTTTCCTGCTTCCCTCTTCCACTTCTACAAACCCTGAAGATTATATGGGGCATACCAGGATAATCCAGGTTTATCTCCTTATCTATTGATTAGCAACCTTAATTCCATATATTTGTTGTTTAGTAATGTGATTTAGTTGTCTGATTCTTTTACAACCCCGGGGACTGTAGCCTGCCAGTCTCCTCTGACCTCAGTATTCAGGCAAGAATACTGGAGTGGGTCGCCATGTCCTTCTCCAGGGGATCTTCCCAACCAGGGACTGAACTCTTGCCTCCTGCATATCCTGCGCTGTGGGCAGATCCTTTACTGCGGAGCCACTGGAATTCTGTTTTGTCCTTTTAACATAACGTATTTACAGATTCTGTGAATTAGAGCATAGATGTCATTGGGGCCATTATTCTGCATACCACAGGTGGCATTCATGGCAATTTACTGCAACCAAATTCTTGATTAAGCAGCATCTCCTGGAAGAATTGAGGTCAGCTCTAAGAATCATCTCGGAACATCGCTAAATGATCTATTTTTGTTTCTAACTCACAGATTTGCATGGAACAGTCTTCCAGTGTTCTTCTATCATAACGCCTACATAGAAGGATTATCAACACATGGAATACACACACACACACACACACACACACACACACACACACACACAGGGGGTTGTTTTTGTTGTTATTGGGTTTCCCGAGTGGTGCAGTGGTAAAGAATCTGCTTGCCAATACGGGAGATGCATGTTCAATCCCTGGGTCTGGAAGATACCCTGAAGTAGGAAATGGCAACCCAATCCAGTATTCTTGACTCGAAAATTTCATGGGCAGAGGAGCCTGGCTGTCTACAGCGCGTGGGATCGTAAAGAGCTGGACACGACTGAGCACGCACGTTGTTGTTTAGCTGCTGAAGCGTGTTATACTCCATTGTCACGCCACGGACTGCAGCCCTCCAGGCTCCTCTGCCATGGGATTTCCCAGGCAAGAGCACTGGAGTGGGTTGCCATGTCCTTCTCCAGGGCATCTTCCCAACCAGGGGTTGAACTTCTGTCACCTCCATTGGCAGGCAGATTCTCTACCACTGAGCCACCTGGGAAGCCCTAGATACAAGGGGCAGAGGTGTATAAAACATGACTTCTGTCCTTGAGGATCCCACAGCCAAGTGAGCCCATGTTGCAGCAGAAATTGCTGCACAACAGTGACATCAAATTGTAGTGATGTAAAACTACAACTGTTTTATTTTGCCCATGACATTGTGGGTCAGGGATTTGGAGCAGGTTTTGATGGGCATTTCTCACTTGGGGTCACCTGTGTGGTTGCAAAGACGGCTATAGTTATCTGAAGGCTCAGATTGGCTGGACACCAAGATAGCCCCCATATGTGGCTGGCAGTGGATGCTGGCTGTCTACTAGAGCAGCAAAATGTGAACTCTGAGCAGGTGGACTTCCGTGGCGGCTGACACGGATGCCTGTGCTGAGAGAATAAGGTGGAGGCTGCCGGATCTTTTATGACTCACTCTCAGAAGTCATTTAGCAATGATTGCACGATACTCTATCGATTGAAATGTCCAAAATCCCTCTTGGATTCAAGGGGAGGGAGCATTGCCCCCACCTCTCAATGAGAATAAGCAAATAATTTATGGCTATTTGTTGTAAAAACCACCACACCCACAAGACAGGAAATTCAGGCAGCGATGATGTGTGTCTTGTACACCACGGGATCCTCAGCACCCTGCACAGTGGCGGGCATGTAGTAAATGGTATGTGAAGATTAACTGAGGGATAGCCACAATAACTAGAATTGTATTGGAGTTCATGAACTCATTTTGTCTTCACAGCAACACTGGGAAACTAGTACTGCTATTATCCTCATCTCATAGGGGAAATTGAGGCATGAGGCAAGGGAGGAAATCAACCCTGAATATTAGTTGGAAGGACTGATGCTGAAGCTGAAGCTCCAATACTTTGGCCATCTGATGCGAAGAGCCTACTCATTGGAAATGACCCTGAAACTGGGAAAGATTGAAGGCAGGAGGAGAAGGGGAATGACAGAGGATGAGATGGTTGGATGGCATCACTGACTCAATGGACATGAGTTTGAGCAAACTCCAGGAGGTGGTGAAGGACAGGGAAGGCTGGTGTGCTACAGTCCATGGGGTCACAAAGAGTCGGATATGATTTAGCGCCCGAACAATGAGATAATCATGTAGCTGGTAGGTGGGTGAGCCAGAATTTGAACCTGGGTGATCTGTCCCCCAAACCCATGCCCTTAAGTGTGGATTCATGGTGAGAGATACATAAATAGTCCAGTAAGACGCACGGTGACTGTGCAAGACCGTGTGGGAGAATAGGGGGCCCAGTGGGGAGAGAGGCAGGAGGTGTTTCAGAGGGGTCTGTATCTTCAAGGGGAGTGTTTTTGAGGGTAGGATTGCAGGGAGGGCATTTTAGGAAAAGCATAAGAGTGAATAAAAGTCTGGAGGGATGTAAAAGGGAGTTAAGTTTTCTTATAAGTTCAACAGGATTTGAACTTCCTGTGTGCAGGTACTGAGAGGAAGGGGAGGGGGTTGGGGAGACAGGGGAACCCCAACACCCCAGCTCTACAGAACGAGGATCAAGAGCCTTAGCCTTGTGAATAGGTTCATCAGCACCAGTTTTTCTAGAGTCTATATATATGTGTTAATATATACGATTTGTTTTTCTCTTTCCAACTTATTTCGTTCTGTACAACAGGCCTGATGCTCCCTGGTGACCGAGATGGGTGGGATGGAGGGAGTGGGGAGAGGCTCCNTGAGAAGTTCAACAGGATTTGAACTTCCTGTGTGCAGGTGCTGAGAGGAAGGGGAGGGGGTTGGGGAGACAGGGGAACCCCAACACCCCAGCTCTACAGAACGAGGATCGAGAGCCTTAGCCTCGTGAATAGGTTCATCAGCACCAGTTTTTCTAGAGTCTATATATATGTGTTAATATATACTATTTGTTTTTCTCTTTCCAACTTATTTCATTCTGTACAACAGGCCTGATGCTCCCTGGTGACCGAGATGGGTGGGATGGAGGGAGTGGGGAGAGGCTCCAGAAGAAGGTGATATATGTATAATTATGACTGGTTTGCATTGTTGTACATTGGAAATGGGCACAGCATTGCAGAGCAAGTTTCCTCCAATTAAACAACAAATTAAAAAATAAAAGAAATTTAGTCTTGATCTGGAGGGAGTTGGAAACTTACAGTGGTTTTGAAAGATTACTTTAGCCTTGCGATAGCGGGGCAGGCAAGCAGGGAGAAGGAAGGACTTTTGAAAGCAACCTCCTTTACCCGTGCTTGGCATGTTGGTGAGCGGAGTCTGTGGTCAGCCAGCCTGATATATGGCTCTGGGGATCTTTAAAAGGGATCTTTGAGGATGAAGCACAGGGAAAGGAAATCAGTGGTGGCAACAGACGTTGGGAGCCATCCGATATCTCACCGGATCCCACTGGGGAGAAGGGTGTGTTGTTCCTACTTGACAGATGAGAAAACTGAATCCCAGAGAGGAAAGGTGACTTGCCTATGGTCATACAGTGGTAGGTAGTATAGGATCTAAAAACCAGATCTATCTGATCCCAAGGCCCATGAGTCTCCACTGCTCAGACCTACTGGATGACCACTATGAGCTTCCTGCTCCATCCCTAGCTCCCCAGACCAGCCCCAAAGGCAGGAAGCTCAAAGAAAAGAATTCTGCTTGTGAGTGCCAGAGCTTGCCACACAATCCGCAGGGCTCAGAGCCCAGTGTAAATGTGGGGGCCCTTGTTAAAGATGATTAATATTTCTGCTCAGTGTTATCTGGAAGCCTGGATGGGAGGGGAGCTTAGGGGAGAATGGATATATGCATATGTCTCTTTGCTGTCCACCTGAAAGTATTACAACATTAACTGATTATCAGTTCAGTTCAGTCGCCCAGTCGTGTCGGACTCTTTGCAACCCCATGAATCGCAGCACACCAGGCCTCCCTGTCCATCACCAACTCCCAGAGTTCACTCAGACTCCCATCCATCGAGTCAGTGATGCCATCCAGCCATATCATCCTCGGTCGTCCCCTTCTCTTCCTGCCCCCAATCCCTCCCAGCATCAGAGTCTTTTCCAATGAGTCAACTCTTCACATGAGGTGGCCAAAGTACTGGAGTTTCAGCTTTAGCCTCATTCCTTCCAAAGAAATCTCAGGGCTGATCTCCTTCAGAATGGACTGGTTGGATCTCCTTGCAGTCCAAGGGACTCTCAAGAGTCTTCACCAACACCACAGTTCAAAAGCATCAATTCTTCGGCGCTCAGCCTTCATCACAGTCCAACTCTCACATCCATACACGACTACTGGAAAAAACATAGCCTTGACTAGACGGACCTTAGTCAGCAAAGTAATGTCTCTGCTTTTGAATATGCTATCTAGGTTGCTCAGAACTTTTCTTCCAAGGAGTAAGCGTCTTTTAATTTCATGGCTGCAGTCACCATCTGCAGTGATTTTGGAGCCCCCTAAAATAAAGGCTGACACTGTTTCCACTATACTCCAATATGAAAGAAAAAGTTTAATGAAAGTGAAAAAACAAACGATTAAGATTTTCAAATGGCACTATTACATTCATTTTCCTGGCTGAGTGGTATTTCCTTGTATATATGCACCACATCTTTACCCATTCCTCTGGCGATGGGCATTTAGGTTGCTTCCTTGTCCTGGCTATTGTAAATAACTCTGCTATGACTATTGGGCTGCGTGCCTCCTTTTGAATATCGTATTCTCCAGCTCTATGCCTAGGAGTAGGATTGCTGGATCATATGGTAGCTCTATTTTAGTTTTTTGCGGAAACTCCACATTGTTCTTCATAGTGGCTGTACCAACTTACATTCGTTCCCTTTTCTCCACACCCTCTCCAGCATTTATTGTAGTTTTTTTTGATGATGGTCATTCTGACCGGTATGAGATGATACTTCACTGTAGTTTTGATTTACATTTCTCTACAAATATCTCTACCAAAAAACGTACCATTTATATGTGGAATCTAGGAATAGCGGTCCAGATGAACTTACTTGCAAAGCAGAAATAGAGTCACAGATGTAGAAAACAAACTTGGGGTTACCAGGGGGAGGTGGGGTAAATTGGGAAATTGGGACAGACATGTATACACTGCTGTATTTAAAATAGGTAACTAATGAGCGTCTACAGTATAGCACAGGGAACTCTATTCAGTGATCGGCAGTGACCCAAATGGGAAAGGAATCTAAAAAAGAGTGGATATATATATCAGTTCACTCAGTCACTCAGTCATGTCCAACTCTTTGCCACCCCACGGACAGCAGCATGCCAGGTTATCCTGTCCATCACCAATTTCTGGAGGTTACTCAAACTCATGTCCATTGAGTCGGTGATGCAACGCAACCATCTCATCCTCTGTCGTCCCCTTCTCCTCCTGCCTTCAATCTTTCCCAGCATCAGGGTCTTTTCAAATGAGTCCACTCTTCGCATCAGGTGGCCAAAGTACTGGATATATGTATGGTGGTGCTTTAGTTGCTAAGTTGTGCCCGACTCTATGCCACTCTATGAACTGTAGTCTGCCAGGTTTCTCTGTCCATGTGATTTCCCAACGAGAATACTGGAACGGGTTGCCATTTCCTTCTCCAGGGTATCTTCCTGACCCAGAGATTGAACCTGGGTCTTCTGCTTTGCAGGAAGTATCCTGCTTTGCAGGTGGAGTGTTTACTAGCTGAGCCACCAGGGAAACTGGTTAACTTTGCTGTGCAGCAGAAACTAACACAACATTGTAAAGCAACTGTACTCCAATAAAAATTACTTAAAAATGATTAAGATTTTCAAGACAATTATAGCAGAGCATGAAGTCAGACATGGGCCTTTCCAAGCATAGGGCCCTGGGTGATTGCACAGGTCACCTGCCCATGAGCTTGACCCTGGTAACACAGAAGTAATTTGCGTGGGTGATATGAATATGCCTTCACTCCCAACCAAAACTCAGGACAGCTCAGAATCAGCTCAGCTAGGCCCCTGGGCACCCAATTCAAGTAAATCTGTTCCACTCTAGGTTTTATATATCGGACCTCTTATAAGATGACCTCCTGGTAAAAGGCCTCTGTTACTGTAAAAATATCGGGAAACCTCTGTGGTCCTCATTGATACGCACTGACGTTTCACCTTGCTCTATTGCTGTGAGTACCCAGACTCTCCGTTTTGGTGTTCTCACCCCGTTGTTCCCTACATACATTACTTTAAAGTGACAATTTGATGACATTGCTCTGATGATGCCAATTCATCCTCACCCACTTAATTGGCCATGAAATATCAATGAGAGGTAATTCCAAAGTCACCCAGCTCTGGAGGGAGCATGCTCTGGCTAGTTGCTGGGTTGGGAAACTGACCCTTCCCAGAAATATGAGCCTCCTGTCTGAGTGGCATTCAGGGAGGCCAGTGCCCACTGCAGCACCTTGGTGCACACACATTATACCAGTGATGTCAGCTAAACAGAGTCCACACCTCTCTCACCTCACCCACCACCCCAGAGCAGGCTAATGACAATCATACTAATATCAGCAAATCTTTATTGAGCACCTACTGTGTGTTAGGCACTATTTTTAGTACTTTGATCTAGTCCTTCCTACAGCCCCTAAGGATACTGTTATTATTCCACATTAGTCCCCTGGATCTGGGTTAAAATTCAGCGGGGTTGACTTCAGAGTCTTGACCACTCTGCATCCCTTTGACTATTTATTATGTGCCTACTGTATCCATGTATGTGAAATAAGTAGTGGACAAAACAGATGCAGTTCTGGCATTATGGAGCATCCGTCCAATGGGGAAGGCAGGTACCAACCACTTGCCGAAATATTAAAATCACAGATGCAGTAAGGCTGTAGAGGAAAGATGTAGGATGCTACCAGAACATATGTTGGGGGACGCTATCTAGTTTGGGAGAGTCAGGGAAAGCTGCACGAGGAGGTTCCATTTGAGGTGAAGGCTGAGTGGACAATAATTAGCTTGAGGATTTCATTTCTACCCTGGGGAAGGTGGGTATAGAACAGAGGGAGACCAAGACAGAGCAGAGGGAGGGCACAGCCTCCAGGACAGGGCTCCCCACCCCCGGGCCACAGACCAGTATCAGTCTCCGGTCTGTTAGGAGCTGGGTTGCATGGCAGGAGGTGAGTGGGCTGCGAAGCTTCATCTGCGTTTACAGCCACTCCCCATTGCTCGTGTTACTGCTGAGCTCCGTCTCTTGGCAAATCAATGCGGCAGTAGTAGCAATTGCTCTGCTGCCAGTCGTGTCTGACTCTTCGCCACCCCTTGGACTCTAGCTCCCCAGGCTCCTCTGTCCATGGAACTTTGCAGGCAGGCACACTGCCATGGGTTGCCGCTTCCTACTCTAGGGGAATCTTCCCAACCCATTTCTCTTGTGCCTCCTGCATTGGCAGGTGACTCTTTACCACTGTGCCACCTGGGAGCTCAAACCCTACCACGAACTGCCCATGTGAGGGATCTAGGTTGCACCCTCCTTATGAGAATCATCCCCAAACCATCCCCCACCCTCACCCCTGGTCCCTGAAAAATTGTTTTCCAAGAAACTGGTCCCTGGTGCCTAAAAGGTTGGGGACCACTCTTCTAGGACAAGAAGGGTTACAGAAAGATAATGGAGGCACCGTTTTCACAGGAGACTTCTCCTTAGCAGATAGTCAAGAGATTAAGGGCAGCTGGAGAAACACCCCCGGAGAAGGCAATGGCACCCCACTCCAGTACTCTTGCCTGGAAAATCCCATGGACAGAGGAGCCTGGTAGGCTGCAGACCATGGGGTTGCAAAGAGTCAGATACGACTTAGCGACTTCACTTTCACTTTTCACTTTCATGCCTTGGAGAAGGAACTGACACCCCACTCCAGTGTTCTTGCCTGGAGAATCCCAGGGACGGGGGAGCCTGGTGGGCTGCCATCTATGGGGTTGCACAGAGTCGGGCGTGACTGAAGCGACTTAGCAGCAGCAGAGAAACACCCAAATGTGCTGATGGGATTTAGCACTAAACATGCACCAGTTTTGGGGCAGAGCCCATTTATTTGGTGTGTGATGGGAAGAAAAGACCGAGATCCTGTCCTTCCAGTTTGCCTTGCTAAGCTCAGGGGAGCTCCTTCCAGCATCTGGCTTTCTTCCCCTGAGATGGAGGTGGCTGCTTTTGGACCATGGCTAAGTTACTTCTTGGCATTAGGAACTTGTTAATGCAGGAAGCCAAGAAATTCAGCCAGATCTGCGTGTTATCCAGATAAGTAAGATGTGTGTTCCAGCTGTCTGGGGCTATGACTGGGACTCTGTCATTATCCTTCCTCTCCTTAACTTTCATCAGAAGCGGTGTCTGCTTATCATTGGTCTCTCTCATCCAAAGTTGCTTATTTTCAAATTTCTTTGTATGAATTAAAACCAATGCTTAAGGAAGAGCTAGGCTTGGCCAGGAAGCAGAAAAAGCCACATGTTTTAGGAGGAAGGATGGAAGGAGGAGGAATGGGATGTCCTATATCTTGCCATCAACCATAGAAACTTTGTCCACTCATAAGATATGGTCCAGTGAATGTCTGGATCTGACCAATCAGATTAGCCATCTCTCTTTCATCAAGAGAATTAAGTTCAGGATGTCCAGGGGAGGTGAGTGTTGCTAGATATAGCCCCCATTATGACATGAGTTGGAAACATAAGGCAAAGAGAGAAGACTTCCCCCAGTACTGGCAAATTGAGTGGGGTCTCAAAATGTCATCAAAACCAGCAGCACACACGCAGAACCTCTGGCCTAGGTCTGGATCTTGTTGCGTTTAGAGTGTTCTCCTGCTCCGACGTCAAAATATGGACACTGGCTTCTCATTGGTCCATCTTCCCTGACGTTAGGAGGGAAGACTTACTTCTCATTGGCTTTTGCGCTCCCAGTCCCATCTAGTGGAAGCAGGGTTGGGGGGTGGTGTGGGGAGGTGGGAGGGGGCTGCCCTCACTGGCCAGTCACTTCTATCTTTCTTAGTAATGCATCAAAATGCAGTCATGCTGGAAACAAACACATATTTACATCAGCATTTGCTTGTGAACGGAGAAGGCAATGGCACCCCACTCCAGTACTCTTGCCTGGAGGATCCCAGGGACGGGGAGCCTGGTGGGCTGCCGTCTGTGGGGTCGCACAGAGTCGGGCACGACTGCAGCGACTTAGCAGCAGCAGCAGCAGGTGCTTGTGCCCAGGAAGTTCCTTTTGCTTTCCTGTCTCAGCTTTTGGAGAACATGAACATGCCCCCCGTTTGATCTTTACTTTGCCCCAAGGTAAGACAAACACCAACAGAACTGTAAGAAAATTGCTGTATTTTACACATTTTTAGGCTCCAGATCCAGATATGTGACACAGAGTTGGAAAGAGGGCTGCTGCTCTGCCTCTCCATGGAGCTCAGCCAGACTCTCCCGGAAAAGTTCCGGGATTCAGTGCAGGAGGCGAGGGTTGGGGCTTTTCCTTGGGGGCTGTAGCTCAGTCCTTGGGTAGTCCTGGCTGCTCCTTATAGCTGCTAGTCCAGTATACTTTAGAGTTCTCTTTACTTAACCTTTGTTGTTCCTATTTGGAAAAAAAAAAAAAACAGCAAAAACTTCTTGTTACTGTTTTTTTGTTTTGTATTCTGATTTTATTAAAATTTAAAAATAATTTTTATTAAGATATAATTACATATAGCATTATGTTATTGCAGACGTATAATGATGATTCAATATATGTATTGCTAAATGATGACAGTAATAAGTCTAGGTAACATCTGTCCCCATACATTACAGAAAGAATATTTGTTGCGTGTAATGAAGACTTTAAAAATCTACTCTCCTCTGTTGTTGACAAAAAAGGGACAAAATCTACGCTCTTAGAAACCTAAAAATATGCAATGTAGTATTAATTCTAGTTCATCATGCTGGTCACTATATTATATACCCAGGATTTATTTATTTTATTACTGGAGATATGTACCTTTGACCTCTTCACCATTTGGCCTATTCTCCACCTCCCATCTCTGGC
>SJYA01000423.1:1912236-1983839 GCA_006410615.1 Neotragus moschatus | reverse complement strand
AGCAGCAGCAGCAGGTGCTTGTGCCCAGGAAGTTCCTTTTGCTTTCCTGTCTCAGCTTTTGGAGAACATGAACATGCCCCCCGTTTGATCTTTACTTTGCCCCAAGGTAAGACAAACACCAACAGAACTGTAAGAAAATTGCTGTATTTTACACATTTTTAGGCTCCAGATCCAGATATGTGACACAGAGTTGGAAAGAGGGCTGCTGCTCTGCCTCTCCATGGAGCTCAGCCAGACTCTCCCGGAAAAGTTCCGGGATTCAGTGCAGGAGGCGAGGGTTGGGGCTTTTCCTTGGGGGCTGTAGCTCAGTCCTTGGGTAGTCCTGGCTGCTCCTTATAGCTGCTAGTCCAGTATACTTTAGAGTTCTCTTTACTTAACCTTTGTTGTTCCTATTTGGAAAAAAAAAAAAAACAGCAAAAACTTCTTGTTACTGTTTTTTTGTTTTGTATTCTGATTTTATTAAAATTTAAAAATAATTTTTATTAAGATATAATTACATATAGCATTATGTTATTGCAGACGTATAATGATGATTCAATATATGTATTGCTAAATGATGACAGTAATAAGTCTAGGTAACATCTGTCCCCATACATTACAGAAAGAATATTTGTTGCGTGTAATGAAGACTTTAAAAATCTACTCTCCTCTGTTGTTGACAAAAAAGGGACAAAATCTACGCTCTTAGAAACCTAAAAATATGCAATGTAGTATTAATTCTAGTTCATCATGCTGGTCACTATATTATATACCCAGGATTTATTTATTTTATTACTGGAGATATGTACCTTTGACCTCTTCACCATTTGGCCTATTCTCCACCTCCCATCTCTGGCGACCACCAATCTGTTCTCTGTATCTATTTTCTTGAGTTTGTCTGTTTTTTAGATTCCACATATAAGATCATACAGTATTTGTCTTTGACTTACTTCACTTAGCATAATGCCCTTAAGGTCCACCCACATTGTTACAAACTGCAAAATTTCATTCGTTTTTATTGCTGAATTAGCAATATCTTCCTTTGTGTATGTGTGTGCCGATGTGCTCAGTTGTGACAAACTCTTTGTGGCCCTATGGACTGTAGCCTGCCAGGCTCCTCTGTCCATGGGATGTTCCAGGCAAGAATACTGGAGTGGGCTGCCATTTCCTCCTCCACTGTGTATGTATACCGTATCTTTTTTATCCATTCATGTGTGGATGGACACTTAGGTTGTTTCGATATCTTGGCTAATGTAAATCATGGTGCAGTGAGTATATAGGGGTGCATATACCTTTTTGAATTAGTGTTTTTATTTTCTTTGGATAAATACCCAGGAGTGGAATTGCTGGATCATATGGTAGTTCTACTTTTAACTTTTTGAGACATCTCCATACTGTTTTCCACAGTGGCTGCACCAATTTACATTCCCACCAACAGTGCACAAGGGTTCCCTTTTCTTCACAGCCTCGGTAGCTCTTGTTACCTCTTGTCTTTTTGATACCAGCCATTCTAACAGGTGTGAGCTGATATGTCATCGTGATTTTGATTTCCATTTCCCTGATGACTAGTGATGTTGAGCATCTTTTCATGTACCCGTTGGCCGTCTGCACGTCTTCTTTGGAAAAGTGTCTATTCAGATCCTCTGCCCTTTTTTTTGACTATTGAGTTTACGAATTCCTCATATATTCAGGATATTAACCCCTTATGACAGCTATGATTTGCAAATATATTCAGTAGGCAGTAGGCCGCCTCTTCATTTTGTTGATGATTTCCTTTGTTTTACAAAAGCTTTTGAGTTTGATGTAATCTCACTTGCTATAGTTACTATTTCTTATATTAAACTTTCCCTGTTTAAATTACCATGTGTTTTTCCTCTCTTGATTGGATCTGGATTAATACACCCAGGTTGCAGACATATGGTTACATTAAATTATAAAAATGTGAAATTTCAATCTCAGAGCCCCATTTTGCAGATGGGGTTCTGAGACGAAAGAGGATGTATTTTCTGCAGCAGATGCTGTTGGTACCTTGCGCATTTCCCCTTGCCCTTACCATTTCAGCCCACTTACATCAACTCACACCAGCCAGAACCTGCATTCTTGTGCCTGAGGGTTTTCCTTGGTTGTCCAAGCTCACTTTTCTTACCTCTGCAGCTCACAAATGTGCCCAGGGAGTTAAGTGCTCTTCTTGAGCAGTCCTCCACCAATGACCAACAGGAGTGGGTACATAAATACTCCAGCCTCCTTGCTCTCTGAGGATGGGATAATGCTGGCTAAGGTCTACCCTGCTGCCATGTCTCTGTAGTGGGATGAAGCTCTGTTGCCCACTGCAGTAACTGCTGCGCTAATGCACTCTTTAGGACTTCCCTGGGGCTCAGCAGTAAAGGGTTCACCTGCAATTCAGGAGGCATGGGCTCAATTCCTGGATTGGGAAGATCCCCTGAAGAAGGAAATGGCTACCCACTCCAGTATCCTTGCCTGGAAAATCCCATGGACAGAAGAGCCTGGCAGACTGCAGTCCATGGGGTCACGACTTAATGAATAAACAGCAAGGCACACTTTACTATCTGCCTGTCCGTCCCTGTTTCGTATCCCTATGCCCCACCAGTGTTTCTTTTATAATCCAAACAAACCACTTGCATTAGGACCCCTTTCCCTCAGTCTGCTTCTGGGAGACTCCAACCAAGGCTCTTACCCAAGGTCACACAATGAGGAAGTGGTAGAGAGGGGACTGGAACTCAGTTCTCCCACTCTTAGACCAGGTTCCATACACGGCACCACCCAGCCCCTCTGTTTTTAGCAAACCCTGTTTCCAATAAAACTCTACACTTGAATTGTGGTTATTTCTCAGCAAATTCTCGAGCTGCTAGCTTTCTACCTGGCTGAAACCGTCTGACATGCCAGTCGTGCCTTTCCCAGAAATCTACCCTTCCAAAAGTAGCCTCTTTTGCTCAGGCTCCTACTCACAGGGAGAGTCTCAGTGTCCTGATTGTGATACCATGGTGGCCCTTTTAGGACAGCTCCCCATGTGCTAGATACTTTGCCAAACCCTTAGCTCACATTGGCCCATGCAGTCTGCAGTACAGTCTTGTGTGACAGGTCTTGGTTTGTAATTCCTTGATTCTAAGGCACACCATCCATTTATTAATTTTTTGAGGTGAGGTCAGGGACACACGTTAAATACAAACATCAACTGTAAGGTACATCCCAACCTTAAGATGCTCAAATGTGAAAAAGTATAGGATTATCTTCACTTAACAAAATAGTCATGGAGACTCAAAGAGACTAAGTTGTGTGTCCACACAGTTCCTAAGTGATGGAGCTGGGATTCGTAAAACCCATGAAAACGAGAGGTGGTCCTGTCCTTTCTCCTCTCCTTCTCCCGCCCTCCTCCCTGTCCTTCTTCACCCCCACACAGCTGGTCCAGGTTTGTACACCTGATCTCCTGTGTTCCAAACGTCTTTCTCCCAGGAATGTTTGGTGCGCAAGGAGGCTGACTCTGCCTGGGGCTGCTTCGCTAGGAACCCTGGGAAGGTCAGGGCCAGGACAGGCCAGAGACCCTGGCCAGGCTGAGGATGGGGAGCAGACACTGTCAGTGGAGGAAGTCGGTCTGAGGAGGGAGGTAAGTGGGGCAGATCAGCTGAGAAGCAGAGGTGGAGATACTAGCTGCTGCCATGTCCTCACTTGCCTTCCTCCCTCCAGGAGTGTTCTGGAACATTCTCCTGGATAAACACTGGAACATTTATTGGTGAACAGACATTTGTTTGTGTTGGCAGATAAACCTTTTTCTTCATGATCTCACCTCACCTTCATTAAGCCTTGACTGTGCTCAGCCTTTATGTCTGTGATTTCAGGTCACCTCCCTGACAACCTTATGCTCGATTCTATTCTCACCCTATTTGAGGGTGCGGGAAAGGCTCAGAGAAGGGACCTGCCCAACTCAGTCTTTGAGCCAGAAAGTGACAGAACTGGCTTTGGATCCGTGGGGTCTCCGTCTGGAGCTGTGCTTCTCATCTCCGCTCAACCTTATTTTGGGACCATTAGAAACAATAACAATAAACAAACAAAAACCCTCAAGCCACCTTTTGATTCACGCTGGTTTGCGTGAGCGTCTGATCCTTGGCACTAGGCAATCTCAACAAGAACAGAAGTTTTCACAAAGGCTTTTGTTTTCGCCTCTGGGTTTACTCTGTTTGACTACGGTATCAGTGACAACATCTGCTTTGTATTTTTACAGAATCTTTTTCAAAGCGTGTACTTGCAGCGTGACTGAGGGTTTGGTTTTTGGGGATGAGCGAATATGTTTTATTTCTCTGATAACAATACACGTCTCTTGGGCACGTGGTGACTGAACTGTCCAGATTGTTTGATTCATCTGAGCTGTCCTCGCCTAAGCTCAGCCTGTTACCACCCTTTCTCTACCCTCGTGGGGGATGAATACATTTGAATAGGGTTTAGCACTTTCTACGTAACTTATTTTGTAATTCACATGATCATTCAGCAATTGGCCATGTACTGAGCCTCTATTCTTCCCTACACCTTGTGCTGACTGTCAGAGAGCCCAAGGGACAGTGTTTCCACTTCAAGGATCTCACCGGCAGGTTGAGGGGAGCAAAGTGGGAAGGAAGAAGGTTGCTGATGAGCCCACAGCATCCCAACCAAGTGCCATCATAGAGGTAAGAACAGGAGTGATCAGACTGCAGAAGATCGGCAAGTACATTAGACTGGGATTCTAATTAGGCTTTCAAATGAGTTGATCATTGTGTTAAAGGCAGCTCCATAGAGAAAGGGTGGAAGGTGGGTAGCATGTGAAGAAGAGATGATTGCAAGTATCAGAGTCAGGAGGAAAGTCAGGAGAACTGCAAGTCACCTAGTGTCGTAAAAGCATGGTTGAATGGGCTATGGGCTGAATGACCAGAACTCACACCAGAGAGGACCTCTGGGGAGAAACAGAGAAGGAGCCTTACAAGCAGATGAAGGAATTCCCTGGAAGGGTTTAAGCAAGGGAGTGTTGCAGTGGGCTGATTTCTTCTGGTGGCAGTGGGGTGGGTGGGGTGGAGTGGCAATTCACTGTCAGAAAATCCAGAGAAGAGGCAGTTGCTTTATTTCAGGATGAATGAGAATAATTTGAAAGTCATCTAGGGGGTTGGGGTAGAACTGGCTGAACTTGAGGACTGAGTGGAGCCATTGGTGAAGGAGTGGGCAGCATCCTTCACTCTTGGGTCAGTGCTTTGGGTGACTGTATGGGGAGGCATTGTTTACCTAGATGGTGATGGTGGTGAAGGAGCAGGCATGGGGGCTGGGCTGGGCTGGAGAGATGAGTTCAGGTTTGAATGTGTGGAAACAGATATGCCTGCGGGACATCTGGAGATTCCCAGGTGGCACTAGTGGTAAAGAACTCACCTGCCAAGGCAGGGGTCAGGATCCCTGGGTCAGGAAGATTCCCTTGGAGAAGAAAATGGCTATCCAATCCAGTATTCTTGCCTGGAGAATTCCATGGAGAGGAGCCTGGCAGGCTACAGTCCATAGGGTCAGAAAGAGTCAGACATGATTGAAGCTACTTAGCAGACAGGCACAAATGTGGGACTTTAGGAGACCACTGGGGACTTGGCAGTATAGCACCAGAGAGAGGTCAGAACCAGAAAGACCAGTGCTCAGGTGACATCTGATAGCTCCCCTGGGAGTGAGATGTGATGATGGTGTTAAGAAAAACTCTTTCAGTTATCTGAGGCCTCCTGAATCTTTTCATGCAAGTTTTTTTTTTTTTTAATTTGGAAAACTCCGTCTGATTTGGGGGTGTATAGTCAAATTGCAAAGTTGGTGCACCCAGCCCCGATAGTTTCCCTGGAGAGATCTGTTTTCCCACGACCTGGATGAAGCAGGTTGTGATGTTGGACCTGATGTGGAGATGTCTGCTTCCTTGTGGTTCACTGAGACATTCTTCGCATTTGGTATCCATCGTCCTCTGGCCATCACGAAGTCAACGGGATTCTAATATTCCTTTCCCTGATCCAACCAAAGCTCTTTGTAAATTGGACTCAGCAGGAGTAAGTCCAGTGACCTCATAAATAGTGGAAATGATTGCAAATCAGAATTCATATATGTTCCCAACTCAGTGGGTATCCTTCTCCCCTACAAAGGAAGCAATCATCGCTTTCAAATTTCTGTTTGCCCTTTCACTCAGCTATGTTGGAAGAAAATATATAGAGAGATTTTGCTGTATAAGCCTGAAAGGTCCACTTCCTTCAACCTAAAAAAAAAAAAAAAGTCCTGTGTCTAACCTTGTGTAGTCAGGTGGTCCCACTTGGGAAATCACCCAGAGATGTGAGGGTCTGCCTGCGGGCTCATAGAGAGGGTCTTTCATGGGCACCAGGGAAAATATTTTACACTCAAAGAGACACTTAAGAATTTGTGGCAGAGACTGCTAATGCTTTATCAGTATCTGTGTTTCCCCTCCCTCCACAGCTTACATTCCTCTGGCATGGAGGTGGGGTCATGTAACTCACTTTGGCCACGGAGCATGGACCGAAGTGATACGGCTGCTTCCAGGCTTGGCCCCTCCTGAGACACAGCACATGCTCCTTCTGTCTGGTTTTCTGGCTTTTGCAGTGATCCAGTGGAAGATGCTTAATCCCTAAGAGGTGATGGAGCAACCAGATGGAAGGAGCTCACGTCCCTGAATGACGGCTTGGAGCAGAGTCCCACTCACTGACTTGGAAATAAACCTTTCTTGTGCTTAAACACTGAGATTTGAGGGGCATCTGATTAGGCAATTACGTTATTTTTTCTGACACATATTTCTTCTCTGAGTACTATTCTGGAGACCTGCTTGGATTTGTATGGAAAAATCTTCTTCCCCACTCCTTCCTTTCCTGACTTTCCCTACAGAGTGATATGTGAATCAGTAAATTCTGGTTCAGAGACATCAGAGGTACCTAAAGTAGAGTGAGAGTAGGGGATCGCTTGGGAGAGAGCATGGAGAATCTGACATTCTCATACTGCCGGTGGCTTCTATTAGCTGATAAATCACTTAATTTTATCCAATCTCAGTTTCTTCAGTTGTGAAATGGGCATATATGAATGAGAAGAATTGCTGCGTGCGTTTGATGAGGGAATGTATGTGAAGGTTCTTTATAAACTGCGAAGGGTGACACGCCTGTGGCTGATTATCGGGGAAGTGGCAGGATGTTCAAACTTCCCTGAGTGAGGTCGTAACCCACTGCTCTCCCACCTGTCTTCTCCAATTCTAGGTATCTGCATTCTTCCACTGGAAGCACCCATTTTGTGCCCCCAGTCCTGTCGTGTTGCACTGATGGAACTATCCCTTGGATAGCATTCATACAAAGTTAGGTGTCATTTTGCTCATTCTCAATGCCTTTTTTTCTCTTCTACTTTTAGTTGTTGCTAGATTTATGGAAGGAGAGTTCATTGCAGAGTTAATAAGTCAATTAAATCTCATTTAGTTTACAGAAAACCTTCATTTTCAAACCGCCCAAGAAACAAAACTACATCTCCTCACACAAATTGCAATGCTTTTCTCTGAATAAACAATTTCTTTTTGTGTTTTATTGTTTTTATGTCTTAAAAGGACAGCAAGAGTCTCAGTCTTGGAGTTTCCATAATTTAAGAGCAATCATTTGCTTTTTCTAATTTGTCCTAATGAGCCCACATTTTTTCTTTATCAGACCCATTTTCTCTGGCAAAAGGTCATCACGGGCAATCATGCATGTCTGCTCGGTATAAATTGTTTTCATAACAATTTTCATTTGCCTTGGAAAGTGCGCCACGCTGAAAACATGGCCACTTTATATCTGTGACAGCATGCATCATATTTCCCCCACTTACTTTGGGAATATCAACCTTCTAAAGAATAATAAACCACAGTGTTAGGAATGTGAGCTGATACTGTGGACTGACAGGACTCCTCTCTGTCTGAAGATTTTGCTTCCAGACCCTGCCTTTCAGATCTGCAGAACTGTCTCGTCTCCTCTCTGAGGCTCATCCATGAATCTAGAGCCTATTATTACCCGCCTCCCACCTCCTTGGTGAGCTTCCCGGCTGTCCTTGCCTAGGACTTGGGTATCAGTTCCTTCTTCTTCTGTGGCTCTCAGCTGAAAGCTGATTGGGCCTACTATTAGCCTCAGCCTCAGCTCTCGAAGACCATGGGCCAAGCCCTGGGACCCTGTGATAATCAGAGGATGGGAGGGGTTCAAAAGCACCCCATTTAATGTTTTTTTAAAACACCTTTGATTTTATATTGGAGTACAGCTGATGAACAATGTTGTGATAGTTTCAGGTGGACAGCAAAGGGACTCAGCCATACATATCCACGTATTCATTCTTCCCCAGACTTCCTTCCCATCCAGGCTGCCATGTAACACTGAGCAGAGTTCCCTGTGCTATACAGTAGGACCTTGTTAGCTACCCATGTTAAAGAAAGCAGAATGTACACCCACATTTAATAGTTTATCTTAATTCTCCAAAAATTCAAGCAGGCATCCTGCTGATTGATGCATGGATGGATGGATTCAACAAATATTACTGAGCATCTACTCTGTTCTAGAAACTGGGCATGAAGATCACATTTTTACCCACATGGTGCTTATGGTCTGGGGTGGAGATAGACAACTATATACGAAATTATATCACCATTGTGGGAAGTGCAAAGACATTGGGAGAGGAGGGTGTCATCAGGATGACAATTTCTGCTCTGGCTTAAGGCAAACATATAACATTCTATTGAGAGGCTAGACAAGCACTGTCCAATAGAAATATAAGCCACCAATATAATTTAAAATAAAACAATAAAGTTACCTTTCTTTTTCTTATGATATTCAGTTTCAAGGACTTTAACACATGGAATAGATTCATGTACCTACAATTACTTTCCCTTTATCATCACACCTTCCCCCACCCATAATCTCTGGCAACACTCATCTGTTTTCCACCCTACCATCTTTCTTTTTAAGCACATCAAATAAATGGAGTCATACAGCATGTAAGCTTTTGTGACTGACTTCTTTCACTCAATATAATGTCTACAAGATTCATTTAAGTTGTGTTTATTGATAGTTTGTTCCTTTTTATTGTTAATAGTTTTTTATGTATGGATATACCACAGTTTGTTTTTCCATGCAGTCACTGAAGGGGATTTGGAACTGTTTCAAGATTTTGGCTATCATAGATAAAACTGCTGTCTAAACTGTCATAGACTGGGGGATTCACAAACAACAGAAGTTTATTTCTCACAGTTTAGGAGGCTAGAAGTCCAAGATGAGGGCACCAGCATGGTTGGGTTTCAATGAGTGCTCTCTTCTAAGCTGCAGACCTCCAGCCTCTCACTGTATCATCAGAAAAGGTGAGAGAGCTTTCTGGGGCTCCTTGCATAAGAGGACTAATCTCATTCATGAGGGTCAACCCTCATGACCTAATTTCGCTCTCAAAACTCCCACCTCCAAATAACATCACATTGGGGATTCAATTTCAACACGAAATATTTGAGCCAGGGGACATAAACGTTCAGTCCACAACAGCTGCTAAACACTGATGTACAGGTTTTTGTGTAAACATACATTTTCACTTCTCTAGGCTAAGCATCCAAACCTAGTGGTAGGATTGCTGAGGTCTATACGGCAAGTGTATGCTTATCTTTATAAGAAACTGCCCAACTTTTCCCAGAGTGGCTGTACCATTTTGCATTCCCAGCAGCAATTTATGATAGTTCCAGTTGCTTCTCATCCTCACCAGCACTTGGTATTGTCAACTTTTTTGTTTGTTTGTTTTTTTGCCATTCTACTGGTTGAGAAGCGGTATCCACTATGGTTTTAATTAGTATTTCCCTGATGACTAGTGATGTTAGACATCTTCTCATATACTTATTTGACCTCATTATATCCTTTTTGGTTACGTGTCTAATCAAGTTCCTTTGCCAGTTTCTTACATTTTGAGACTTTTTTGCATATTCCAAATATAAATTTTATGTCAGATATGTGGTTTGAAAATATTTCTTTCCACTCTGTAGCTTGCCTCTTAAATTCCCTTGTGAGCGTCTTCTGCAGGGCAAAAGTTTTAAACTTTTATGAAGTCCAGTTGATTAATTTTTCTTTTATGGTTCATGTTTTTGGTATCTTTTTTCTCTGTCTTCACATTTATGTTTTATTAATCTTGAGTTGTGTCATCACCTCCCTTTACAAATAAGGTAAAAGATAGAATGAATATATGTGGTTATCCACGATTCGGTTTCAGTTCCAGTTCTGTCACTCAGTCGTGTCCGACTCTGCGACCCCATGAATCGCAGCACGCCAGGCCTCCCTGTCCACCACCAACTCCCGGAGTTCACTCAGACTCACGTCCATCGAGTCAGGGATGCCATCCAGCCATCTCATCCTCTGTCATCCCCTTCTCCTCCTGCCCCCAATCCCTCCCAGCATCAGAGTCTTTTCCAATAAGTCAACTATTCGTGTGAGGTGGCCAAAGTACTGGAGTTTCAGCTTCAGCATCATTCCCTCCAAAGAAATCCCAGGGCTGATCTCCTTCAGAATGGACTGGTTGGATCTCCTTGCAGTCCAAGGGACTCTCAAGAGTCTTCTCCAACACCACAGTTCAAAAGCATCAATTCTTTGGCACTCAGCCTTCATTACAGTCCAACTCTCAATCCATACATGACCACAGGAAAAACCATAGCCTTGACTAGACGGNATTCTCCAGACCCAGGGATCCAACCCACAGTCTCTTGTGTCTCCTGCGTTGGTAGGTGGGTTCTTTACTACTAGCACCACCTAGTAGTGGGAAGCCCAAAGCACAGAATTTTTAACAAGATGTGTATAAGAGACAGGCTCAGCCTTCTTCACAGTCCAACTCTCACATCCATACATGACCACAGGAAAAACCATAGCCTTGACTAGACGGACCTTAGTCGGCAAAGTAATGTCTCTGCTTTTGAATATGCTATCTAGGTTGGTCATAACTTTCCTTCCAAGGAGTAAGCGTCTTTTAATTTCATGGCTGCAGTCACCATCTGCAGTGATTTTGGAGCCCCAAAACATAAAGTCTGACACTGTTTCCATGATTAGAGAATGATAAATCATGGATCTTGAATTCTGATTCTGAGTTCAGGGCTCTTGAAACCACATCACAGTGACCCTTATTCTTTTACTAAACTAACATCTGATCAGTTGGTGTAGCCTCCTTGATTTGGGGTGTAGTCTGCTGAATCTCAAATCAGATCTTGCCACATTTCAGAAGCCTGCCGTGCACAAACCTCTAAAGGCTCTCAATGATGTAGAAGATGCTTCCTCTATTCAGTCGAAAGGCAACCTTGTCATGGTCATGGTCAGTGGTAGAATAAAGAATGGCAGAAATCACACCATCTCAGGTGATCCTGGAGTCGTCAATCAGAAAGTAGACACAGAGTTGAGATTGCTTGCAATGGGGATCACCTGCAATCAAGCACATTCTTGAGTGAAACTGATAATCTAGAAATGTTGAAATATCATTAGATTGTCCATTGGGTAAAAATAAACCAATCAGTCAGTCATCAAATAGGTTTAGACTAGATTGGGGGATTTATTAGTTTAAGAATTATTTATTGAGACAAGAACCACAGTAAGGATCTGGAGATACACATAGTCACAGCTCCTACCTTGATGGAGTTTGCTCTGAGCTCTTCTATCTGAGTTTACTATCTGAGCTCTTCTTAAGAAGTTATCACAAAGATTGTTATGGTGGAGGAGGTGGGTCCTTTGGATGCCCACCACAGGAGAAGGCAATGGCACCCCACTCCAGTACTCTTGTCTGGAAAATCCCATGGATGGAGGAGCCTGGTAGGCTGCAGTCCATGGGGTCGCTAAGAGTCAGACACGACTGAGTGACTTCACTTTCACTTTTTACTTTCATGCACTGGAGAAGGAATTAGCAACCCACTCCAGTGTTCTTGCCTGGAGAATCCCAGGGACGGGTGAGCCTGGTGGGCTGCCATCTCTGGGGTCGCACAGAGTTGGACATGACTGAAGTGACTTAGCAGCAGCAGCAGCAGCAAAGTCTTACCATTTGAGGTTTCTATCATTCTGGGATCAAATCTACAATCATATCTAGACCTGGAAAGGAAACAAATATCAGAAGGCTCCAGCCTCCAAGAAAAATAGAAAAAGAAATAGCATTATTGGGTAGGAACACAATCAGGAAGGCAAAGGCTAGAAAAGAACCGAACTGTCCAAGGCTAAATGGGAAAACAGTATGGCAGTCACCAATTGTGGAAGAAAAAAGGGACCGAAGAGTTTGTCATTTACTTTTTAAATCATTTATTGATCCCCCACAATGGGAATAAGACATTTGTATCTTCCAGACAATGATTAAAAATGAATGTTAGTTTGAGGCAGCCTTTCTGTGAAGGCTCTGAGAGCCCACCGCTCAGATTTCTGGAGGCTGGGGATATAACTGATCAGAAGCCCCTTTGCTGAGTTCTGAAATCCTTTGTGTGTTTGCCAGAGGCCATGCCTCCTATAGGCTGTCCCCAGCTGATGACAGAACATGGTGGGGATAACCAAGGCAATCTTGTTTCTAGGAGACATGGGACCCTTCTGATGGGTAAATTTTTTTTTTCCTTAACAGTTTGGCATTTTATTTATTTATAGATTTACTTTGGCTGTGCTGGTCTTCGTTGTGGCTCATGGGCTTAGTTGCCCTGAGGCCTGTGGGGTCTTAGTTCCCTGACCAGGGATTGAATCCACATTCCCTGCATTGGAAGACAGATTTTTAACCACTGGACCACCAAGGAAGTCTCCACTTATGGGTAACTTTGGCTCAAGAACTCTTTGACAGCTGCATTTGGCTTGAAATCTACTATAGTACTGAATGTTTCCACCAAAACTTCCTTCCTCCCTCCCTCTGTTCCCTGCTTCCTTCCTCTCTCCTTTACTCAGGGTGAGATCTATATCCCAGCCTCTCCTGGCTCATTTCCCGCTTCTTTCACAGCTTATTTCCCTAGGAAATTTTTGTACATCTAATCTCAGAGGACCTGGACTAACATATCTTAAAGGAGTGTTCCGGAGGAAGTGGTGTTTTTTTTTTTTTTCTCCTTTTTGAGAAGCACCTATTTTTCCAGGAACCATTAGGAGCATGCAGCAGAGGAGGGGCACCAAGCCAAGCCAGCTGGTCCCACACTTAACTGGCTCAAAATCTGGCGCTTCCACTTAAGAGTGTGTGATCTGGGGCAAGTTACTTATTCTTGGCTACCTTCAGTTTCCTCATCTGTAAAATGGGACACTCATTTTTCCCTCACAGGCTTTTTGTGGGATTAATTGAGATCATGTCGGTAAAAGCTACCACGGTATCTGGAAAATATTTGGGCTGGCTTCTGAGGGCTTCATCACCTTTCTCCTTCACACTCACCCTCTGTAGGAGAAGGGAGGAAAGGGCAAGTGTATTTCGTCTTCTTTCATATAGTGTATCTTGATGTGCAATCCGTGTCATATTGCTTCAGCTGGGCCCTCCCCCTCCAAGCCTGACTACCACAGCCCAGGGGTTGAAGTCTTTCACTTCTTTCTCTGACCTCCTGTTAATGTCCCTCTCTTGGGGACACTTTTGGAGGATCGTGTGGTTTGCCAGGTGTCTCCGCAGCCCCTCTTTCCCAGGAACCACCCCTCTTCCACCCACGTAACCATCACAAGAACCATGTTGATGCACTATAATTCTGTCCTTGGAAACAACTGACTGTTCAGGGATGGCATCTGTCTCAAGAGAAGTCATCAATGCCTTCCCTAGGAGTTTTGGATTCAGAACCAGGGGTGTCAGGTTTGTCTTTCTCTGGGGACAGCTGAGGTCATCACATCTCAAGCCCTGAAGCTACTGGCAGCCCAACCACGTTTCATTGTGTGCGGGGAGAAAGTCAGGCCACAAGGAGATGAAAGAATGTTGTCCTGCAAGAGAGGGAGATGCAGAGAGGTCCAGCCGCACTCAAGTCCTCAGGTTCTTTGGGACACCCCCATCCTAATCAGCTCCTTCCTTGCTTAAGCTAGTTTGAATAGGGCATCAGTCCCTTGCAGCCCAGAGTTCTGAGTAATAACGATGTGCCTCCATCCCACGTGTCTATCCTGCCTTCCCACCTTGACTGTGAGCCTCACAGGGGCAGAGTCTATGCCCCTCCTTCTCCTTCTGCCCACAGTGCCAGGAATAGTGCTTGGCCCTGCAGCTGCTCCAGACAGATGTGAGGTTGACAAGGAGGCTAAATCAAATATTCTGCTCAGGGAAGTTTTCTATATATTCCCCGCATGATGTCACAGGACCACTTTAATCTATGCTCTAAATGCTGGTTTAAATGTGCTAAAAATGTTTTGTGGCAAGGACTATGAAACCTTTGGGAAAGAGCTCCTGGCAGGTATCTCATACAAGGCACGGTGGAGTCTCAGGTTGATGGGTGTTGCTAGGGGGATCATGGAACTTAAAATAAAGCTGTGTCACCACCCACTGCAATCCAGGCTCCCCTCTCCTGCTCCACCAAGCAGTCTATTTAAAACCACAAATATCAAGGACACTGAAGCCACAACCTGGCTCTCTGTGGTTGTGGATGTGCAAATGGTTTGCTTCTTTCTCAAGGTTCTTTGCACATGAGATTCCATTTGACTCTTCATTAAGGTACAAAATCCACGAGGATAGAAATTTGATTTTGTATTTCATATATAAAATACACTGGGATTTTCATTAAACATTCTTGACTTAGATCCTGCATATATTTGTTAAATGCCTCCGTGAGCCTGGGCCTGAGGTCTTTCTCATGTGCTCTCTCATTTAGCCCAGGAACCCCACGACCCATGACTTGTGATTCCTGTTGTACAGATACACAAGCAGACACAGAGAGGTCAAGCAACTTGTGAAAGGTCACACAGCTAGCTAGTCAGTGACTGAGCTAGGACTTGCCTCCATGTCTAATGCTATTTCCACAATGATATGTGGGATAATAAATGATGGAGGGGCATCATGGGTGAGCTGTTCTTTCAAAAAGAAAAAAGTGGAAAATGAGTCCCACTAATTGGGGAAACATTAGTGCCTAGTGAGTTTTTTCTTCCTGATTATTCAACATGAGCAGGACTGGGATCTAGGTGAGCTGAGTGACACTCACCTTGATACAGAATTTAAGAAAAGCCCTAAACTCAGTCATCAAGACAAATAATACTTTAAACAGTCAAAATTAATTTTAAAAATCTATGTTGAACAAGATATCGGCATGTTAGTTAAAGATAGACTCTGTTGCCCGGGCCAGGATTAGGGAGAGGTGGATGAGATGAACTGTGCAGCTGTGAGGTTGGGCCTTGAAAGGTGTGGAAAACACCACTAGGAATTCACCTAAAGCCATCTGTCTTCTTCCTTGGCTTAGAGACAACTCATGTTTCATCTTCCTTTGCAGTTTAGCTTGGCCCTGTGACTAAGTGCTAGTCAGTAGAACGCCTGTGGAATTGATATGAACCAATCCAGACCATCTCCAGGAACATCCCCAAGAAAAAGAAATGCAAAAAGGCAAAATGGTTGTCTGAGGAGGCCTTACAAATAGCCGAGAAAAGAAGAGAAGCAAAAGACAGAAGAGAAAAGAAAAGATATACCCATTTGAATGCAGAGTTCAAAAGAATAGCAAGGAGAGACAAGAATGCTTTCCTCAGAGATCAATGCAAAGAAATAGAGGAAAACAATAGAATGGGAACGACTAGAGATCTCTTCAAGAAAATCAGAGATACCAAGGGAACAGTTCATGCAAAGATGGGCAAAATGAAGGAAAGAAATGGTATGGACCTAACAGAAGCAGAAGATATTAAGAAGAGGTGGCAAGAATACACNCCTTTGGCCACCTTATGCGAGAAACTGACTCATTTGAAAAGACCCTGATGATGGGAATGATTGAAGGAGGGAGGAGAAATGGATGACAGAGGATGAGATGGTTGGATGGCATCACTGACTCAATGGACATGAGTTTGAGCAAGTTCTGGGAGTTGGTGATGGACAGGGAGGTCTGGCATGCTTCAGTCCATGGGGTCGCAAAGAGTCGGACATGACTGAGGGACTGAAGTGAACTGAACTCAAACCAGATCAGCCACAAGAATTTCCAGCATTCAATTCTCCATGCTCTTCCCTCTCCCACCTTGACACCAGAGTGGGCTGACCTCAGAAGGTAAAGACTGAAAGTGACAGAATTGCCAGATAAAAAGAACCTGGGAAATGAAGTCATTAGTGGAGGAGAGCAGCCCACTTAGGGTTGGATCAAGACCCTCTTTTTGGACTTCAAGGAAAAAATTTGAAACTATTACTGTTATATTTTTAAAAAGCTGAAAGCTGTTAATCTTCTAAGGTTTTGAGGGTTTTTATGCTCCAGCATCAAAGCATTACTTTTACTAATGCAGAATCTGATACCAGAGGTAGGACATGGCTGTTATAAAAACCTGAAATATGTGCATTTGGTTGCTTATCAGGTGATATACGGCAAGGAAAATATGGAGACCCATGGTTGTTTTTGTTTAGTTGCTAAGTCATCCCCTGCTCTTTTGTAACTCCATGGACTGTAGCCCACCAGAGNAGCATTACTTTTACTAATGCAGAATCTGATACCAGAGGTAGGACATGGCTGTTATAAAAACCTGAAATATGTGCATTTGGTTGCTTATCAGGTGATATACGGCAAGGAAAATATGGAGACCCATGGTTGTTTTTGTTTAGTTGCTAAGTCATCCCCTGCTCTTTTGTAACTCCATGGACTGTAGCCCACCAGAGTCCTCTGTCCATGGGATTTCCCAGGCAAGAATATTGGAGTGGGTTGCCATTTCCTTCTCCAGGGGATCTTTCCTACCCAGGGATCCAACTGGCGTCTCCTGCATTGGCAGGGAGATTCTTTACCACTGAGCCATCTGGGAAGCTTGGAGACCCATATTATAGAGGGCCAAACCTTTGGTACAACTGTTACCTATGATGACTTGGAGGACAGACCACATGTCTATGGTGCCTGTTGCTCCGGGGGACACAGTTGGAGAGAGCCAAAGTGACAGGGCGCTGGATTTACTCCCTGTCTTTGCCACTGTATTACAAGAAAGAGATGAGCTCTTAAATCAACTCCTGAGTTCCTGACCCCACACAGGAAGAAAGCAGCTGCAAAAGTTGCACAAGCTTAAAGCAGGGAATATTCTTCAACACCTACTTCATATGTGGGTACAGAAGGTAACGGACAAGGAAGAATCTCTGAGAGCCCAGAGTCAGGAGTTACCAACAGGTATGAACGTGGGAGATTCTCCCAGCAGCAGAATCAGCATTTAATTAAGGAAATTTTCCCATTGCAAAGGCAAACATCCCTCTCCTTACACCTCTAAACCATGGTGGTAGATTATTCATCTGCACCTCTCTCATCCTACCATCACTGGATTGACCTCGATACCTCAGTGGTGTGTAAACTGTGGGTAAGAGTATAGTGTGATTAGCATTTCAATTCCACTAGCAAACAATACAACCTTTTCTGGAATACAATATACACCAGGAGACTTTAAAATGCTTATACTCTTTAGATCTATAATTACATGTCTAGAAATCTAGTCCAGGGAAATAATCTGATAGGTAAATAAAGATTTAAACATAAAGGTATCCAACACAGTGTTATGTAAAGGATAAAAAAAAAAAATCGGAGACTACCTAAAATGCCCAACAGTGAATTACATAAATGATTTAGTAAATTTACAGTATATTTATGGGGTGGAATGTTCTTTATCCATGAACTTTTTTTGTACAAGGAAAGTTTTTAATGACTCAGAGTAATGCTCCTGAAGCAAAATTGTAGGCAAGTTAACATTTCAACTATGTGAAAGATAGAGACACAGAACAAAGGCTGAAAGAGAATGTTAAAACTGACTAGTGATTTTATGGGAAACTACAGGTTTACTAGAGATAATACCTTGGAGTTTTTAGTAATATACAGATTTTTCACAAAAGGCATATATTGCTTTTATATTTAAGGAGAAACAACCTCCCTTGAAAGAGAAACAATTGATGTTGTATTGAAGTCTTAGCCTAACTGCTCTTCTTATTCCATCAACTAGTTGGGCGGACTGAAGACAACATTGGCCTGAGAATCAGGAGCCCTGAATTCTAGGATTTGACTTGGGTCTGTTGTTCCATTTTTACAAAGGGGCTTCCTGGGACAATACTGGAATGGCCTTTCCTGTTCAAAAAGTTTATATACAAATGTGCTGAATCACCCCCCTCGTTTATCATTCCTTTCCATTCCTTGAGATAAAACCAACTCCAAATCTTGGAGCCTGACAGACTCTGAAATTGGCCCTCATTTTAATTCTCAAGTTCTTAGCATGAGAGCAACATTCAATATGGTTCTGAAATATCTCATGCAAAAAAGTGCCAGAGTCATAGACTGAAATATTTATTTGAATATAAATGAACTCAGATTTGCCAAAATACGTTCCCCCTGTTGTCATGGACACAAATGCCTGACTCTCGGATTTGCATTTCTTTTCTAATGGGTACAATATGTTTCAGCTCCTCATTGGTGCCGGGGTTGGATAGGAGAAGCTCGCCATTCTGTGAGCTCCCCAAAATGTCAGCCAGTGGGGAACTTTTGTGCCTTTGTTCTGCTTCACACACCAGCTGGGAGGACGTTTTCTGTCCCTTGGGGGTCAGGACAGCTGCTTATAAGACTCCTGACCCCTTCCTGCCAGCTCCCTTGGAGTGGATTTAGAGATGCCAGGATGCCTGTCTGGGTCTTTTTTTTTTCCCCAGCCCAATTCCTCCCACCTCTTGGAAGTTTCACCTCTGCTTTCTTGTTCTCTAATAGTGAGGGTGGCAGGAATTCTTGCCTAGACATTCCTGGTCCCTGCCGACATCTGCTTCTTTCTCCTATGGGCTCCCTCCTGATCCTAAGTTGCCATCTGTCTTCCTCCAAGCTCAGATCCTCAGAATCACATCCTCCTTTTTCCTCTTCACTTAAAAAGAGAAATCCCTAAATCCTCATCTTGACTCCCTGCTTTCACTGAGCACCCTTTTGATTTTTTTTAAAAATGCTAACAGGAAGAAAATTCTTTCCAAAATGCTAATGGGATCTTGTCACAATCTTTCTTAAAATCCTTTAATGGTTTGACCCTGACAGTGAGATAGAGTCCTAAATCCTCACCCTGGCTTTCGAGGCTCTGTTCTGTCTCTTTTCAGTCTAATCTCAAGCCACCCTCTCCAGCACTCATTGAGTTCCAGGCACGTGGCCACTTTGTGCTTTTTCTGCTGTGCTGTCTTCCTTCTCACCACATGGCCTTCATTCCCTTGGAACATTTTGCTTCTGTCCTCTGAGCAGATACTTCTTAGTTTCCAGGTCTTACCTTAAATGCTACTTGTTCCGGGAAGACTTCTCATCTTCCCAGTAGATTATATGTTCCCTAGATATAGGTACTCATCACCCTCTGGGTTCTCCCTCAGTTGATCTGTCAGAATCAGGACAAAGTGCTTACCTAATGTTCATCTCCTCACCAGTCCATAGTTCCATGATGGCTGAGATCATTGTTCTGTTCACTGTTCTATCTCCAGCCCTCTATGGAGTGTGGGGCATGGTAGGTGCCACATAGTTACTTGAATGATGGTGAATTCTTCAGAATGATTCTCAGAATAAATTTCTGAATCACAAATAGGACTCCATAAGCCCCCAACCCACAACTCTCCCCTCCCCTGACAAAACCAAGAAACGCAGAACTTGCCCCTGGGCTCACTGCTCATGGAGAAAAAGGCCAAGCTCGCCAGTATCCCACGAGGCCCTATACAGTCTGGCTCCAGCCCGTCCTCCCAGCAGAGTTTCTTCAGGCGCCTGTCAGGACTCTCCATGCCCCAGGCACATCCACCACCTGAGAATAGTCTCCAGACTGGGGCTTCTGTGCCTTCTCCGCTGAGTTCTTCCTACCCCTTCTCTGGGTGGAGACTCCAACACAGCCTTCAAAACCCACCTGGGATGAAGGCCTGATGGCTCCTCCAGGAAACCCCTCCCACCCCTTAACCAGCTCATCCAGTCCTGCTGGATCGTTACTCATGGATACGTTTTAGCGGACTTGAGTCACTGTGGAACGGGAACCATGTCTTATTCCCCTCGTGCCACCTGTGCCCACGGTGCCGCGAGGATACATTTCTCCCCCTCTCCTCCTGTCTCCTCTCTGCTCAGAGATAAGAAAGCACTGGGCCTCCCTCCCTCCCAGGGAAGGGCCCCTTCTCAGCCCTTCCTGACTGAGCACCTCTCATCATGTGTCGATAATCTGGTCAGAGTAAGGACATTGTCTTGAACAAACTGTGCTAGTGGGTGGGGTGTCTGTCTTCAAGGCAGGAACAGAGGCTCTGCACCTCCTCCGCATGTTAATCCCTTCAGACACCCTCCCCACCACCCTCCTCTCCTCAGCTTCTGCCTCTGAGCCCGGGAGGAAGTCGTGGGGTGGGGGGGCGGGGCGGCGGGAGGGACTTCCGGCTCAGCTTCAGGAGCGCTGAGGAAGGAGAACTTGCTCAGGTCTCCTGGCAAAGGCTTCCTCCCGGCCTCAGCGTCCTCCTGTAGTCCTGCACGTAAGGGGGTGAGGAAGGGACGTCAGCTCTTGGCCAGTTGCTGGGAATAAAAAGCTGCTTTATTTTCCATTTGACGGTGGTGCCTGCTGTGTTTTCTTCACCAGCCAGGCATCCAAGACCCACGCTGACTCCCCGTGTGGACATTGAGAACAAGTGTTCTCAATAAGGAGTGCCCAGGTTCAAATCCCAGTTCGACTACTTATTGAAGGAGTGACTTTGGACAAGTAACTAGGCTTCTGTTTTCTCATCTGAAAAAATGGGGACAATTAACAGGACCTAATTAAACTGACAGCTTTTGTGCAGCAAAGGAAACCATCAACAAAACAAAAAGAAGACTTGCTGAATGGAAGAAAATGTTTCCAAATGATATGACCAGCAAGGATTAGTATATAATAGCACATATGCTCAACAACAAAAATCAAACAACTCTATTGAAAAATGGGCAGAAGAACTGAATAGACATTTTTTCAAAGAGAAAATGGCAGTGGCCAATAGGTGCATGAAATGATGCTCAGCGTCGCTAGTCATCAGAGAAATGTAAGTCAAAACCACAGTGAGATATCACCTCACATGGGTCAGGATGGCTATCATCCAAAAGAACACAAATAACAACTGTTGATAAAGATGTNACCAGCAAGGATTAGTATATAATAGCACATATGCTCAACAACAAAAATCAAACAACTCTATTGAAAAATGGGCAGAAGAACTGAATAGACATTTTTTCAAAGAGAAAATGGCAGTGGCCAATAGGTGCATGAAATGATGCTCAGCGTCGCTAGTCATCAGAGAAATGTAAGTCAAAACCACAGTGAGATATCACCTCACATGGGTCAGGATGGCTATCATCCAAAAGAACACAAATAACAACTGTTGATAAAGATGTGGAGGAAAGCAAACCCTCATACACTGTTGGGAATGTAAATTGGTGCAGCCGCTATGAAAACAGTATGGAGGTTTCTCAAAAAATTAAAAATAGAACTACCATATAACCCAGCAATTCCACTCCTGAGTATATATCCCAAAAAAGCAAAGACACTAATTCAAAAAGATACTTGCACTTCAATGTTCATTGCAGCATTATTTACAGTGACAAGATATGGAACCTAAGTGTTCATCAGCAGATGAATGGATAAAGAGGATGTGATATATTACACACCCACACACACATACATAACACACAATAGAATACTACACAGCCATAAAAAGGAAAGAAATTTTGCCACTTGCAGTAACATAGACGGACTTGGAGAGCATTAAGTGAAATAAGTCTGACAAGAAAGACAAATACTGTTATGATATCACTTATATGTGAAATAAAAAAATGGAACTAGCAGATATAGCAAAAAAGAAACAGACAGAGGTATGGAGAAGGAGGTAGAAGTTAATAGGGGAGAGGAAAAATAGGAGTGGGGGAATGGGTGTAAGATAAGCTCAAGGATGTATTGTACAACATATGAATCTAGCCAATGCTTTGTAATAACTGCAAACAGTGTGTAACCTTTAAAATTGTTTAAAATAATTAAGAATTAAAAAAAAGAAAACAAGCCCAGGAATATCAATAGTATTGACTTCTTAGGGCTATTGTGAGGATTAAATGAGAGATTCTGAGCACAAATGCCTGGCACTCAGGAAGCATCGTATAACAATTAAGGATCCCTAAGGCAGGAAGGTGATGTGTCTCTCTTGTTCAGGGTTGTATCAGTCATGCCTGGACTGAGCCTGACACAGAGCTGGTACTCAATGAATGCTTATTGTATGAGTTATTATTATTGCTGTTGTTCATAATGTGTAAGAGATACTCAATAAATCTTTTAAAATGAATGAATGGATGGATGCATGAATGTCTAAAGTTGATCTCCGGTACACAAGCTCGCTAGGAGACTGTTTTAGTAAAACCAGATATATGAACACAGACCAGAGAGACCGTAACTTTGAAATTCTCTGATATGCCAGCATAATTTTTAGGTTTGGATGGTACTGGCATTTTAGTAAAAGCAAAATGATTTTTGAAGGGTTTATCTCTTTTAAAATTTTTATATTGGAATATAGTTGATTCACAGTGTTGTGTTAGTTTCAGGTTTCCAGAAGAGAGATTCGGTTATACACGGCATTGGCATTTTGGAACAACATGATGGAAACAGTGTCCCTCAGTCATTCCTGAGGACTTGCTGAGTCCCTGTCCCATGTTTGAGTCCCACAGACACAGCTGAACAGGCACTGTCCCTGCCTCAAGGAACTCCAAGCTCACAGGTGAGAGCCTGGGCAACACCTGGGGGGTGGTCTCAGGTGCCCGCCCTGTGGGGGTCCCAGCTCCAGCTCTGCCATGCCCTTGGTGCATTACCGTAAGATGCTCCTTCCTTTCTCTGGATGTTTTCAGTTGGGTCTGGACTAGATCAGTCAACTTTGCTTATTCACGCAGAGAAATCCTTTGCTTCAGGGGGAATGCTGTGTGAAAGGTGAGAACATAAAGCAGATGAAAAGGGAGCTGGTGGGAAAGGGGAAACAGGCCCCCTCTCCCACTGCCCCACCTTGAGAACTCTGAGACTGGTGAGCAAAGGGTCCCCTCATCAACAGCATTATTCATGATTCCGAGGTCATGCAACAAAATCAGGTCTGTCTTGGACTACCTAAGGAGGTTTTCTTCTGTTTGGTTTTGTTTTTGAAATACATTTTTATTTTAAATAGTTTAGAGGAAAAGTCTGAAGAAAGTACAGAGAGTTCCCATATAACCCACACCCAGGTCCCCATCATCATCTTACCTAGTATGGTAGATTGATCCCGCTTAATGAAACAATACTGATACGTTTTTATTAACTGAAGTCCACGCTTCAATCAGACTTCCTTAGTTTCCCCCTAATGCTCCTTTTCAGCTCCTGGACCCCACCTGGGAGCCCACGTTACCCTTAGTTATCCTGTCTCCTTAGGCTCCTCTTGGCTGTGATCGTTCCTTAGATTCTTTTTTTTTTTTTTTTTTTTAATGTCCTTGATAGTTGTGAGCAGTGCTGGTCAGGTATTTTACAGAATGTTCCTTAGCTGGGATTTGTCCAATATTTTTCTCATGCTTAGCCTGGGTTATGAATTTCAGGAGGGATGACCCCAGAGGTTAGATACCATTTTCATCCCCTCATATCAAGATACATACAATCCACATGACTTATGTTTATACGAACCTTGATCACCTGGCTGAGGTTGTGTGGGTCAGGTTTCTCCACTGAAAAGTGACTCTTTATTCCTCCCTTCTGTACTGTCTTCTTCAGAAAGATGTCACTGGTCACAACTCACATGTACGCATGGGGAGTTAAGCTCCACCTTCTTGAGGGCGGGGCATCTACATAAGTTATTTGGAATTCTTCTGTGAGAGATTGGCCTCTTCCTCCTATTTATTGATTCACGCACTCCTTTATTTATCTCTGCATGGACTCACTGATATTTATTTTATGCTTTGGCTTATACTCCAATACTATTTAAATGACTGTGTTGCTCAAATTGGATCCAGAGGGTTTTAATTTCAGAAAGACTTGGGTGTTGGATGGTCCTGGCTCAGGAAAGGACATCACAGCCGGGAGACAGAGTTTGGTGTAGAGGAGGGATGGAACTCTTGCTTCTGGGAGGTTTCCACTCTGTGTTCTGTGCTGCAGTGGGTCCAGGCAGCTGCTGCCGCTGACATTTTGGGGAGGTAGGAGAAGTGGAGGCACCCTCCCTCCTACACCCTTTGAAGAACTGGAAAAGAACTAGAGAGCGAAAGAAAAGTGGGCTTGGATGGAACGCAGTCTCTGTTCCCCTGAATGCTTTGATTACAGGCTTTATAAAGGCAGCCACGTGTACTCACACCATCTCCCGTTACTGGTGCCACATGTTGAAAAGCATGTTAAGTAAATTGGGGAGCAAAGGAATAGGAAAACCTTGATGGTTTCATCTGCAGGTGTGCCTTGAAAGCAAGACCTCCTTAGTGGGAGCAAACAGAGTTGTGTGTGTGTGTGTGTGTGTGTTTGTGTGAAGACTGGTCCTGATGATTTACAGCATCTGTAGAGGGGAAGGCAGGACCCCAGCATGAGAATCCGGCAGCTGGAAAGTGGCTCTTGGTGGAGACCCGAGTTCCAGTGCTGCCCATTCATCCACTTGCCACATAACCCTGCCTGATGCCTATGCCACACATCTGTAGGTCTTGGTCCTTACCTGTAAAGTGTGGGAGTTAGGAGCAAAGAGTATAAAACAATGGGAACGAGGCTAGTGATAATACTCCCTATCATCAGGTTTTTAACTCTGCAGCAGATGCTACATTAAGTGCTTTACATGTATCATCTCACTTCATCCCTGTAACAAATCTGAGAGGTCAGCGACATTATCCCTATTTCACAGATGTGGAACCAAGTTCAAGTACGGTGAGGCCAACAGACCAGGGAACAATTGTCATTGAGAAGATAGTTTCCTACTCAGAGTTTCCAAGACCTGGGAACGCACCATGCCTGGGAGGGCCACACGGGGAAGCACCAGGGCTGGTCAGGCATGCTGACTAGTGCAAGAGAACACAGTTGATGGCAGAGCTAGAATTTAATCTTCTTCCCAGGACTGGGATGTTTATGATTCAGAACGCAGATCCCAGGGCAGATTCCCTTGAATGCAATGCAACTCAGGCAATTTGCATCAGCTTCCTGTACCTCTATTTTCTTGTCTGCAGACAGGATTATAGTAGAATCTGCCATGAGGAAGGAGGTAGGAGAGATGGTCCTTGAAGGAAAGCCCCTGTAAGGAGAGCTGAGACAGCTTCAGGATGCAAATGCAAACGGTTTAAGCTCATTAATTCAGACTTCAGTGGTTTGCAGTCTAGGATGATTTGAAGCCAGTAAAAACCAGGCTTCCTTTTCACTATTAATAAGAATGTAAACAAGATTAGGTGGGGTGTGCAGAGAAACTAAGGTAGATCATTGTTATCATAATATTGCAAGGGAATGTTAATTCACACAAGCAAACAAACTATTTTCAACTACTCTGAGGCTGCTGTTTACATATAGCAGTGTGCTAATTGCAGAAGACTCTCCTATTCCTCTGTGAAGCTTTGTGTCCAATCTGTTAGGTTTTAGTGGGAGAACCTTCTACACGTGAAGGCAGCTCACCTGCTTTTCTTTTAAAATTTTTAAATGCTCTGTAATTCAGACTTCTGATTTTACCTTGGCTTTCACCCTCCCTAGATTCAAGGATGATACACACAGGAGAGTTCTGAGTTGGGGAGAACTGCAGAGAGCTTTAGGGCATGGAGATGCCCAAGTGAAGGCTTCTCAGGAGAAGTGATGGTCGACATGGGCCTTGAAAGATCTTGAGTTTGGCCTGACTTGGATCCTGTTCCTCAGCCCACACCCCTCTCACCGGTCCTCTGCACCCCACCTATCTGTTGATCTCTTTTTCTTTAAAAAATGTTTTCATTTTATATAAATAAAATATAGTGTAGCTGATTAACAATGTTGTGATAATTTTAGGTGGACAGCAAAGGAATTCAACCACACATATGCAGGTATCCATTCTCCCCTAAACTCCCCTTCCATCCAGGCTGCCACATAACAATGAGCAGAGTTCCCTGTGCCATAAAATAGGACCTTGTTGGTTACCCATTTTAAATATAGCAGTGTGTACATGTCCCTCCCAAACTCCCTAACTATCCCTTCCTCCCATTCTTCCCCTTTAGTAGCCATAAGTTTGTTCTCTAAGACCATGAATCTATATTTGTTTTGAGAATAAGTTCATTTGCATGATTTCTTTTGAGATTCCACACATAAAGGATATCATATAATAATTCTCTTTCTGTGACTTCACCCAGTATGACAGTTCCTAGGTCCATCTATGTTGCTGCAAATGACGTGATTTCATTCTTTTTAACGGCTGAGTAATATTCCACAGGGTATATACACTACATCTTCTTAAACTATTCCCTTATAGGTGGGCACTTGGGTTGCTTCCACTTTTTAACTATTATTAATAGTGCTGCAATGAGCACTAGAGTTCGGATTATGTTCTTCTCCAGATATATGCCCAAGAGAGAGATTGTAGGGTCATATGATAGCTCTATTTTTAGTTTTTTAAGAAACCTCCACACTGTTCTCCAAGGCTTCCCATATAGCTCAGCTGGTAAAGAATCTGCCTGCAATGCAGGAGAATCAGGTTCTATTCCTGGATTGGGAAGATCCCTTGGAGAAGGGATAGGTTACCCACTCCAGTATTTGTGGACTTCGCTGGTGGCTCAGATGGTAAAGAATTCATCTGCAAAGCAGAAGACCTGGGTTCGATCCCTGGGTTGGGAAGATTCCCTGGAGGAGGGCATGGCAACCCACAGTATTCTCGCCTGGAGTATCCCTTGGGCAGAGGAACCTGGTGGCCTACACAGTCCATGGGCTCACAAAGAGTTGGGCATGGCTGAGCGACTAAGCATAGCACAGCCCAATTCTGTTCTCCATAGTGCAGCCCATCTTTCTTAAATTGTTCTACCTTTCACACGGTGCTCAGTGGCCAGATTGGAGCCAACAGACCAGCCCCTATGGGTAGACACCACTCTTAGAGGGATGTGGCTGGGCTATGTGGATATGGCAAGTCCTAGGAATTGCCTCTCCTTTGAACTCCTTGGACAGGATGGGAGAGTCAGTTCAGTTCAGTCGCTCAGTTGTGTCTGACTCTTTGTGACCCCATGAATCGCAGCACGCCAGGCCTCCCTGTCCATCACCAACTCCCGGAGTTCACTCAGACTCATGCCCATCGAGTCAGTGATGCCATCCAGCCATCTCATCCTCTGTTTCCCCTTCTTCTCCTGCCCCCAATCCCTCCCAGCATCAGAGTCTTTTCCAATGAGTCAACTCTTCACATGAGGTGGCCAAAATACTGGAGTTCAGCTTCAGCATCATTCCCTCCAAAGAAATCCCAGGGCTGATCTCTTTCAGAATGGACTGGTTGGATCTCCTTGCAGTCCAAGGGACTCTCAAGAGTCTTCTCCAACACCACAGTTCAAAAGCATCATTGAGTAGTAGTCCTCAAATCGGGCTACACAGCAGAATCACATTTGAAACATTAAAAAATATTGGATTCCCAAGTCCTACCACAGATGAATTAAATCAGTAGGGTAGAACATCACAGTTGTAGGGTTTATTATTTACACTTCTCAAAGAGACGCTGAATCCCACTATGCCTTATGTGGTTGTTGGACCCCTCTGTGCGTTTTCCTTGCTTCTCCCTCATTAACGAGCACAACTAATCCATTACGTAGATTAAATCAGCCAACTTTTACTGAGTGTCTGTGTTACAAGCGGAATGGAACCACAATTTGGGGCCCCAAAGATGGATGACATAATTTCTGCCCTCAGGATGTCACAGTTCAGTGAGAACTGTGAAAAGAAAATGGTACCCGAGTGTGGTTACTGCTGTTGTTGGTGAGGGAGCACTATTGTGTGGGAGCACAGAGGAAGCCATGGAGACAGCTTGGAGGGGGATGGGGAACACTGTCTAGAAGAGGTATCATCAGGGGTGAACCTCAAAAGGAAAGTAGGAATTCTCCAGGCTAAGAAGAAGGAAGGGAATTTGGGGCAGAGGGAAGAACACACTTGAAGGCCAGGAAGTTTGAGACTGATTTATGCATTTATCACTATGCTGGGCAGAGTTAAGCCTTTTACAGTCAAGAACCCTTCATAATATTATAAAGTAAGAACTACTTTTACCTCCAATTTACCAGTTAGGAAACTGAGGCCTCGGGATGCTAAACACTGTGACTAAGCTCACACGATCAGTAAATGGAGTTGAGATGAGAACCACCCTGCGCCCAATCCTGGAGCAAAGAGTTAGTCAAGGGGAAGGGAGTAGGGTGGGGTAGCTAGGAAATGGTGGAGAGGTCCCTGGCCAAAGGTCATGCCAGCAACGGAATCCTGTATTTGTTGACCATTGTATATGGTACCCCATGATTGCTAAAACACATTTTCTTTCCTTTTGTAGCTAACAGTTCCTGCTTGGATTGACTTTCAGGGCACTGCTCCTCAGCAGCCCTCACTGAAGCCATGTAGATCTAGCCATATGAGGCTCTAAACCAGAGGCAGAGTCAGCAGAACCTCTTTACAGGGGCCACTAGCCTTTGAATTCCCAGGTGGGACTGTGGGGCTCCCTGGCTCTATGGGGGGAAATGTCACAGTGTGATATCAGGGCACAGATGGCATCATTTAGTGACTTCAGGAGTTCCTGTGCTTAAGGATTTGGGGCAACAAGGACCCTTGTTCTGGTGCCATCTTTGGGTCCCCACTAAATGCCCACAGTTCCTCTGGAGGTTGTCCATGGAAGTGATAATGTGTGCAGATATCATCTATATGAACAACATTCATGAGACTTCGCTGGTGGTCTAGTGGCTAGGACTCTGTGCTCCCAATGCAGGGGATCCAGGTTCGATCCCTGGTGAGGGAACCAGATCCCACATGCAGCAGCTAAGAGTTCACATCCCACAACTAAAGATCCTATGTGCTGCAACTAAGCCCTGACTCAGCCAAGTAAAATAAATAATTTTTTTTTAAAGAATGACATTCTTGTGGAAGAGCTGAGATATGGATTTTAAAAGACAAGAGCTCTGAACTTTGTTTTGGGTGGACCCTGTCTCCCTTTTAGCGCAAATGGGGCAGGAGGGTCAGGATGGCCTCGTGGTCGGCAGGGTTAAGCTGTTCACCAGGGTGTCATTTGTAACTCCGAAGGCTGGTTTCGAGGGGCAAGGACCATTTGGTATTATAACAGAGCTCAAGTGGAAAGCTATACTCACAGACGTCACACTGACAAGACGGCTTGTTCAGAAAAAAGCATCTCTGGGAATCCCCTCTTGCAGAGCCAAATGAACTCCTTTGAGGAACAGGCTCCAGTCTATGTTAAACACAGTGGGGATAAGAGAATTAATTAAAGGGAAGGGGCAGGATTGATCTCGGTGCTTGAAGCCTGGAGCCTTGGTTTGACACATCCGTGACAGCCTGATGTTTTTGGTAGGTGCCCTTCAGAGTGTGTTTTCTCCACAAAATGCAATAGAGAAGTGAGATCAGGAGGCATTAATGGGCTATGGTTCTTAGATAAGGCTAATCTAAATGGCACCTGGGTGGGAAACCCCTCTGGAGCCCTTTCTGGAGGGAAGCAGTGTAAGGATGTCTGGTGTGACAAGCAATAGCAGGTGGATTTCTCTTGTCCCTTTGCTCTGTGCCAGGCCCTTTGTGAATGCTGCACAGCTGTGCCTAGCAGTATTGTTTGCAAAGATCCTGTGGCAGAGATTGGAGACTTTGAGTGTGAGACCACTCCTATAGGGGGGAACCTGGAGCTGACTTGGGAGCCAGATAGACCTGTCTTTGAATCCTGGCTTTGTCAGTGGCTGGCTTTGCTCCTCTTGTATAAATTGAGAGTGGTCAGTACCTGCCTCACCAGGCTGCCAAGGACAAATGAGATGGTGCAGGGAAAAGGCTGACTGCAGAGCCTGTCATTCAGGGAGTACTCAGTGCAAGACAGTGTTAGTAGAAGGGGTTGGGGGGAGGGATTCATAGACCAACTGTTTTTAAAAGATAGACTTTATTGCTATTCAGGTATGGTGAGAGCAACAGATCAGCACACAATTACCACTGAAAAGACTGTGTTACTTGCAGCTCCCAGGAGATGCGGGGTGGGGGAGGGCAGGTTATACCTTGCAAGACCAAATGGGGAAGCACCAGGTTATTCAGGAGGCAGGAGCAGAGACGGGGAGGACCGGGCAAGGCAGGGCAGGCAGGTTTCAGAATTGCTAGTTTGAATAATTTCAGCAGGCTTGGTGGGTGTGGGGCTGTCCTAAATTGTCACATGGTCCTGGGGTGATTCTGGCCCCAGAGTGTAAGAGCCCTGAGAGAGTCCAATAAAGAAAGTGGTTGGAGGGTACGTTTGGGTTGGTTGGTTTGATCTGAAAGCCTCTGTTGCAGGGGAGTCGTTTACTCTCTCTGGTAATTAGCAAGCCCTTGGGAGAGGCAGTTTCTCTCTGGTGGGCAAGGCCCTCCATGCCAGGGCATCAAGAATACAGAGAATAAGCAAGCACAGTTAATACACAAGTGAAGAAGGCAGGTAGATAATAGGTGATCTCTGAGCACAGTGGTTGAGGGCTGAGTTTTGATGCTGAACTGCGGGAAACAGGGACATGTGGGGGAGGCTCCTGAAAGGGGTGTAACCTGAGTCAGGGCTTGAAGGAGGACACAGGGAAGGGCTTTTCCAGTCTAGAAGCAGACAGTGGGAAACAATCTTCAGAATGCTTCAGGGCAAAGGGTGTGGTGTAGGGAGAACAAGCCTGCAAATGTCTGATGGGACCTATTCATGAGAGGCAAGGGGTCTGGAACTGTGTGTGTTTGTGTGGAGAAGGCAATGGCACCCCACTTGAGTACTCTTGCCTGGAAAATCCCATGGATGGAGGAGCCTGGTGGGCTGCAGTCCATGAGGTCACTAAGAGTCGGACACGACTGAGCGACTTCACTTTCACTTTTCACTTTCATGCACTGGAGAAGGAAATGGCAACCCACTCCAGTGTTCTTGCCTGGAGAATCCCAGGGATGGGGGTGCCTGGTGGGCTACCGTCTATGGGGTTGCACGGAGTCGGACACGACTGAAGCAACTTAGCAGCAGTAGCAGTAGCAGTGTGTGCTGCAATGAAATATTCTGAGAAGGTACTTGTCCTTGCTTGAATCAACTTTCAGCAGATTCATGTGATGATGGGTGTGGGCCTAGAGCCGTGGTTTTTGAGCTGTGATTCTCAGCGCTTCTTACAGGCTTGACTTACCTGAGAATCTGTGCAGAAATACTGATGCCTGGGCTCCTCCCCAGACCAGTGACAGCAGAATTTCTGGAGGATGGGCCTTTTTAAAAATTCCTAGGCTCTAATACCTGCTTGAGCACCACTGCATAGAGACAGAGCAATAAGGGGGTGTTGGCACAACTATCTAAAAGCAGTGAAAAATTGAAAAATCACTTTAATAAGTTGGCACCAGCATTTTTATAGTAAAACAGCATAGAATAAAACATAATCAGAACACGTCACATGTATTAAGTGCTATCTCTCAAAGACTTACGTATAGTCCTACACAGACACAGACACAGACACACAGACACACACACACACACACACACAGACACACACACACAAATATGTGGGTTGGGAGGCTGTATAAAATATATTTGGGTAGGTCTTAGTCAAAACCTAGAAGGGAGGGGTGGAGCCATTCCCCACCAGGGCCCCAGGCTACAGGGCATGCTCAGATACCCCAGGTGCTCTCAGGTGCCTCCCTTTCTGAAGGGCAGGGACTGCATGTTGGTCCTCTCTTTGTCCTTCTGCCTCAGCCTCGAGCAACCAGGTGGCTGGACAGGAGCAGCAGAGGCCAAGAGAAGGTGGAATTTGTGGCCAGTCGGAGACATCACATGCTTCCCCCAGGTCCGGCCACAGAGGCCATGGGACTTACTTAGCACAGCAAGGAGACTTTCTGAGATGCTCCCCAGGACCTGACACCGGAAGCATCACCAGAGAAGCACCTGGAGATACCTCTGCCGGGAGATGTTACAAGAACCGGGTACTCAGCCAGGCAGTGTGTTAGTTTCCTATTGCTGCTGTAATGAAATTACCACAAATGTAGTGACTTAACACAGATTTCTTCTCTTCCTGTTCTCGAGTCCAATAATGAGTTTTATTTGCCCCAAATCAAGGTGTGGGCAGGGCTGCATTCCTCTGGAGGCTCTTCAAGAGAATCCACTTCCCTGCCTTTTCCAGCTTCTAGGGAGCACTTCTCAGCTTATGATCCCTTCCTTCATCTCCAAAGGCTGCAGTGTGGCATCTCAGATCTCTCTCTTTGACTCTGATCTTGCTGCCTCTCTCCTATAAGGACTCTTATGATTACTCTGTGATTGCAATAACCTGGATAATTGGGATTATCTCCCCATCTCAAGATCCTTAACTAAATCACATCCNCCAGTGGAAGACCGCTAAGCTCAAACACTGGAAGGTCTAGGATCAGAGACAATCTGGGTGTGAGTCCTGTTTCTGCCAGGATTCCTTGCGAGGGATGGAGGGGCTTTGGAGAAATCATTTTCTTCAATGAGCTCAGCTTCCATCATCTATGAAATGGGGCTTGTGCATGACTATTCTGACTGCCAGGACAGGCCATAGGGAGAGCCAGCAAAGAAGTAACTGGGAAAGTGCTTTGCAAGCCTCAGCATCCTCAGAGGAGGAGAAGGTCAAGATAAACTTGTTCTGTCTCCTTACTCTAGTTTTTAAGCTCCTTTGAGGTGGCTTCATACTTCTCTTGCAACTGTTCCCTGCTTAAGCTCAATAAGAAATTGAAGGGAGGGAACTGAAAAATAAGAGGGAGAATAGGAGAATGAAATTGAAGATGGGTGATTGCCCTGCAGAATGTGAGGCTCGGTGTCTACACTTTGAGGGTCAAAGGCCCCACCTCAGCCCCATCAAAGGCTTTCAAGATGAGATCATCCTGATTATCCAGGTGGGCCCTAAATACAGTGAGAGTTCCCTTCTTCTTCACTAGACCTCTGCTCCACTCCTGCCCCTCTCCTACCCCCACCTCCAGGCTGCCTCTTAAGCCTGACACTTAGGTCCAGAAAAATTTCTCCTATGTACTTGTTGTGGGTTGAATGGTAGCCCCCAAACTATATGTCACCCAGAACCTGTGAATGTGCCCCTATTTGAATAAAGACTCTTGCAGATACAATTAAATTAAGGCTTTCAAGATGAGATCATCCCGATTACCCAGTGGGCCCTAAAGGCAATAAGTGTCTCTTTAAGGAGAGAAGACACAGATGGAACTGGGGAGTACACACAGAGGAAGGCCAGGGAAGGATGGAAGCAGAGACTGAGGAGATGCAGCCACAAGCCAAGGGATGCCTGGAGCCACCAGAAGCTGGAAAAGGCACGGAAGGATTCTCCACTAGAGCCTTCACAGAGTGTGGCCCTGTTGACACCTTAATTTCAAGCTTCTAGCCTCCACAACTAGCTGAGTGCTGAAGAATTGGTGCTTTTGAACTGTGGTGTTGGAGAAGACTCTTGAGAGTCCCTTGGACTGCAAGGAGATCCAACCAGTCCATCCTAGAGATCAGTCCTGGGTGTTCATTGGAAGGACTGATGATGAAGCTGAACTCTGGCCACCTGATGTGAAGAGCTGACTCATTTGAAAAGGCCCTGATGCTGGGAATGATTGAGGGCAGGAGGAGAAGGGGACGACAGAGGATGAGATGGTTGGATGACATCACCAACTCAATGGACATGGGTTTGGGTGGACTCTGGGAGTTGGTGATGGACAGGGAGGCCTGGGCGTGCTGCGGTTCATGAGGTCACAAAGAGTTGGACACAACTGAGTGACTGAACTGAACTAAACTGAGCATCCACAACTTGAGAGAATAAATTTTTATTTTAAGCCCCTGCTTGCCCTCAGTTCCCAACCCTATCACTGACAGTACCTGGAAAAGCATCCCCCCTCCTTTTGTTTAAGGAATGATGCTAAAGCTGAAACTCCAAAGCTAAAGCTGAAACTCCAAGTCAGACACGACTGAGCGACTGAACTGAACTGAACTGAACTGAAGGTTTTGTAGAGTTGGGCTGCAATACCCTATTTACCAGCAGGTGTCACCAAAGAGCACACAATGTACTCATTTATTCAACATGTTTACTGAGACAGGTGTGCCAGGCCCCCTTCCAGACATTACAGGTGCAACAGTGAACAAAACAGACAACTTCCTGCCCTAATGAGTAAGGATATGACTAAACAAACAGCTGGGTATCTAATGCAGTATCAGACAATGACGAATGCCAGCAAGAAAGGGCAGGCTAAGAGGATAGATACTGAATGGGGGATGAGGGCTATTTTAGATAGAGTGGGAAAGGCAGGCCTCTGAGAAGAGGGACATCCNTTCCTGCCCTAATGAGTAAGGATATGACTAAACAAACAGCTGGGTATCTAATGCAGTATCAGACAATGACGAATGCCAGCAAGAAAGGGCAGGCTAAGAGGATAGATACTGAATGGGGGATGAGGGCTATTTTAGATAGAGTGGGAAAGGCAGGCTTCTGAGAAGAGGGACATCCTGATCGCCCAGTGGTTGGGAGTCTGCCTTCTTGTGCAGGAGACACCGGTTCAATCCCTGGTCTAGGAACTAAGATCTCACATGCCGCAGGGCAGCTAAGCCCGAGTCCCACAATCTGAGCCCGTGCACCGCAACTACTGAAGCCCTTGCACCCAAGAGCCTGTGCTCTGCAGCTAGAGAGGCTCGTGCACCCCAACTAGCGAGTACCCTCTCCTTGCCACAACTAGAGAAAGCCCACGTGCAGCAGTGAAGACCCAGCACAGCTAAGAATGAGTAAATATTTTAAGAAATTAAAAAGCCTAAGGTCACAGATGGCATGTCTAGCCATTTATGTGTGTAAGGCATATCACCTTAAAAGTTTTTTTTTCTATTATTAAATTGAGTTTTTGACTTTGAACCCTTATTTCATAGAATGTAAGGGGGCAGAAATCAACTTCAACCTTCCTTTGGGATTCCCTTTTGCAGGAAAGAGTTGCCTGGGCTCTTAGGCACAGCCTGAGCACTGGGAGGGAAGGGGAAGGAATAGGCCTCTTGCTCTGGTCATTGGTCCCTACAGCACTCTTCTACGGTGTCCTATATGGTCCAGTGGATTTCTGCAGCTTCTGCTTGACATGGGGGAATGAATAATGGGCTGTTCAGAGTTCTATCTGCCTGGGCGACCCTCCTGCAAGGGCTGATGAGAACAGGTGTTCCTTTCTGCTGCCTGTCTCTCCTCCATGCCTTGGTGGGGGAGCATGCAGAGGGTTCTGTCTGGTCCTCTGAGGTGGGATAAAGCTCAGCTCTCCTCCTACTTCTATCCAGGACATCTGTCCAGGCTAAAGGAGTACCCTTCCCTGTGATACACAAAGGCCAGAGAGATTTGCAGGCGATTTGTGTTTTGGGGTGGCTGTATCTCTCCCCTGAGGCAATGAGCACTGTGTGGACTACTTGCTTGGAGTGGAAGTGAGCTGGCAAAATACAGGAGAGCAAAGCCACAGATTGGATAGATTTGTATCTCAAAGAATCATCTCAGCCACACCTGTTAAAGGAATTCTAGCCCTCCTTCTACCTGTCTCCAGGTTCAACATTCTGTGTGACATGCGTACTTGAAACAGGGGTCAGGGAACAGTCGTGCGTACGTGCCCACATGCTTGTTCAAATCCGCACAAGCTCGGTTTCTTCTAGTTAAAGGGTGGAAGGAAAGTATTATTAATAGTTTTTCCCCCACTAAATGAACAGTGGTGCTGCCAGGCAAAAGGCAACAAGAAGTGTTTCACTAGCTTTCGGGTGACTTGGAAACTCTTGTCTAAAAATATGGACGAGCAGGAGTGTGAAGGCATGTGTAGGAGGGCTGTCCCCACAGCTCTCCACAGTCAGGACAACTGGGGCCGCTTATGGGAAACACGCCAACATGTCCCTGCTCAAAGCCTCTTTTAAAATAAGCTCCCCTCCCACCCTGGGGTTTACAGGAAACTTCTCAGCAGATGTGGGCAATTTTCTCCAAGCCCTTGAAAGGGAAGACAAAGGCAGCTGAGTGACAGGGCGTCAGAATGTGGAGAGAGGGGTCGCTGGGCAGGCCAGACCCATTAGCTGCCTTCTGCCCCTCGGCTCTCTGCGGTGGTCTCCGGGCGTTTGGTGGGGAGCCGAGGGGAGCCGCTGGGCCCTGGTGTGCCCGACACCCAGCTAGTGCTCATTCACCAGCTGACCGGCCGGCCTGCTCCCTTCTAGCTGTTCGGCAGCCACTGAGCTAGCAGCTCAAAGCACAGAGGATGCTGACTGGGTGTGGAGACCCAGATGCCTCTCCAGCACCCCCTGTACAGGCCTAGGCTTTCTGGGCTGAACTCCTGGCCCTCGTTCCATCACCAACTCGTCTTCCCTGAGAAGATGACATTCCTCCCAAGTAGAAACAGATCGCCTGGCCCAACAGTTCTGCCAGGATTCTCGGAGCATCCAAGGCAGGACAGAGTCAAGGTCAGTAGCGGGTAAAGTGAGGGAGGGGGAGCTAAGAGACCCTGGGGCCACTGGGTTTGCTGGGGTATTGGGAAAGCACTGAGATTGGAGACTGGGAGCCTGCCACTGACTCACAGTGGTGCTTTTCCTTCCTTGGGCCTCAGTTTCCCCGTCTGCACACAAACAGGATCCAAGGAGAGGCCCTGTAGGCTCCCTTCCTAGCCTGGTGTGGAGTTTCTGGACGAGGACCCACTGTGAGGTGGGCTGTGGGCAGCTTGGGATGCTGAGCCATCTGAGTCCTTCTGGAGGCCAGTGAGGCTCCTGGCTCTGAAAGACGAGGGTCTAAACCTGCGCCCAGAAGACCAGGTTCTCCTGGGCAAGTCAAGATACCTGGGACACGGGTACTGGTCCTGCAAATCCAGATGCTCAAGTTGTTCTGTTGTTTCAGTGATTCCAGGAAGGTCACAGGTCACTGGGTCACAGTTGGGGTCACGTGTGCTCTCTGGGAAAAAGCGATCGCAGCCCCATTCCCCATTCCCCATTCCCGTGGCAGCTCCAGATGTGCTGAGTCACAGCCCTGGTGTCAGACTCACTGTTCATCTCAGGGGGGCCTGGATATTCTGTGGCAAATGTAAGAATGGATGTCCCAGAAGGAACTCAAATGATGCTGTCTTTGTTGTTCCAATTCCTTAGTCCCTCCCCAGGTTAGAATGACACATCCCCACCCTTTGTCATGTGACTTTGCAGTTTCTGTGATCACAGTGGGAAGCATATAGTTCTCTGCCCCACTGGTGGTCAGGGAACTTGGCCAGAGGACTTACTTTGGCCATTGGAATATGGAGAGTAGTGGTCGGATGCCAGTTTGGAGCCAAGACCTAGGACTCAGCCCTGTTTCTCCTCAGCCTTCTTGTGTCCCTATGATCTGCTCTGAAAAGAGCATATTCTGGGTGGCTGATGTCCCTGCAGCCTGGACCCCAGAAGACTAGAACCCAACCCCAAGCCTGGGCTCAGCCTGGTCCCAGCCTGGTCCGTGTGAACTCACTCTAGATCAGACACACCTTGTTCATCCTGTAGACACATGGATTTGAAAACAACTGTGTGTTGTGGTAAACCAATGTGATTCTGAGGTTGCCTTGTGACAAAGAACTGATGACTATACCAAGGAAACTGAGAAACAACCGGGAAAGGGCCAAGGATAAGGATCGTGCAGGGGTCCAGGAGCTGAGTGTGATAGAAGACCCCTCACACCATCAAAGCCAGGGGCGCCCCATCTAGTGTCAGACCAATCACGGATACCCCAGGGGCTTCCTCCTTCCACCACCCAGGCCAACCCAAGCTTCAGAGGGACCTCACAACCTGAACGTCTTGAACTATTTTTTTCAGAACATCCCTCAGGTGAGACCTGAAAGTAGTTGATACTACTGTTATCCAGGTACCACGCCATGAACAAACCTGCTCAGAGGGGAGGAGGGCAGAGACAAAATCCCCAGGACTGCCAAGAGCATCTGGGATGATTCCAGAAGAGTTAAGGTCCATGTTGATTTGAAAATGTACTTACTGCTGAGCTTCAGGGATGATGCTGAAACAGAGAAAGTGATTCCTAATCAGTTTAACGGGACGACAGATGACTCTTTCCTGGGAGTCTGTGGCACTGAGAGAATTGCTGTAATTGCAGGCACTTGGCAGAGAAATCAGGCGCCTGCCTCTCGTCCCTTAGCCTGTATCCCCTGGGGACCTCCAGTTCAGCGACTTGATTCCCTGAGTTGAGCCGACCCCTGTGTAGATGTCGATCGCAACCTGTCTGTATGTGGCTTGAGTTTGGGTGAGGGGCTTCCTAATTACAGCCTGATTTGTCATCTAAAATATGCACAGAGATTATGATGCACGTGGAATTTTGATGCTAGTGTCTCTTTGTGCTTGAGGAGACCAGGCTTCTGCCTTCTCCCGGGGAGGCTGCAGAATATGCTTTAGAAGGGAACCTCGGAAGCGTCTCAAGAGTTTCAGTTACTTGGGGAAGAGATGGCAACTGGGGCTACATGTCAGCACTCTGGGTTCCGGTTCTGGCTCTGCCATCAATGTTTGGGCAAGTCTGGTCATAGTGGTGCATGTCAGTTTCATTCTCTGAGCAATGGCGATAATAAAAACCAGATGTGGAGGGATGCTGTGGAGACCAGTTGAGATAATGCACGTAAATGCTTGCATACCACCTCACCAAATGCCATGTTATTATGGTGTGCGGCACCTGTCCATTTGCTTCTGTTATTTTTTATAGTAGCAGAGCGCTTAGCCTATAGTAGGACTTCCCACGTGGCTCAGGCAGTAAAGAATCTGCCTGCAATGCAGGAGAACTGGGTTCATTTCCTGGGTTGGGAAGATCCCCTGGAGAAGGGAATGGCAACCCACTCCAGTATTCTTGCCTGGAGAAATCCATGGGCAGAGGAGCCTGGTGGACTGCAGTCCACCGGTTACAAAGAGTCAGACGTGGCTGAGCAACTAACACTGTAACACATTTTAAGTATTCCATCAGTAGGTAGATCTGTTATGATGATGATGATTAAAACAGATCCAATCACGAGCATCTCATGTCTGAAACGCCTCATGAATCCTCACGCCCTCAGAAGTGGTTTTCAAACACACTGTCTGGTGCCCAAGGAATTCTGAGGCTGAGTACTTGGCTGCTTGGTGTTTAGGAAACCTGAGGCCCAGAGCAGTACCCAGCTGTCCAAGGTCACTTAGATATGAAATTACAAAGCCAGGAGGCCAACCAGTTCCCTCCACATTTCCTCCCAAGTTACCTCCTAGTCCAGGCACACCAGATTTCCCCCTTTTCCTAGAGATCGTGGGCATCTTCACGTTTATGCTGCTTTGCACAAATCATGCTCTTGCCTGGAAACCTCTTTCCACTTCTCTGCTTGTCCAAATTATATCCCGGTCTGAGAAACCTCCCCAAGCCCCACTAGTCAGTTATCACCTCGTGCCGGCTATCTCTGTTGGAGCCAGATCTCAGGTTGTCAAGGTCTGTCTTCGCACTGGACTGCGACCCCCAGGTCCCTGGGCCTGGCCCGTCTCCTCCCTGTTATCGCAGCCTCGTCAGTGACCAAGTGCAGCAAGAGCAACAAATGAGCCAACCTGAGGCTGATTCTAGGCTGTTATAAACATGCCAAGAGGGTTTAGGCGAGACCATCTGCTCCTTGCATCACCCACGCCCTGAGCTCATATGCCCGAAGAGAGAGCCAGTGGGACAGCCAGAGTCCTGCAGGACCCCAAGCCCTGTACTTCGGCTTTGCATGAAACACCATAGTAGGGCTTGAGATAAAATATAGGATACGTCTCAGATAACTCCCCACCCCCATATTTTTAGTATAGGAATGTTCCCATGAAATATTTGGGACTTACACTGAATATTATTTGCTTTTGATCTGAAATTCAAATTTAACTGAGTGTCCTATATACTTTTATTTGCTGAATCTGCCAGCCCTACACACATCTACACACACCGGCCTGAGCAGGCATCCCAGGCACGTCTCTGAGGCAGCTTCCTCGGGGAGTGTCTACAGATGCTAGCTCTGGGCATGTATCCATTCATACAGGCCAATTGACTTTCTAATATCGTACTTTTCATAGAGAGCCTCTACGACTTCCACTTATTCCCATTTTAGCATCTCTATAATTGGGACCCATCTTTGGGCACTGGTGGTGAGATAGCCGTCACTCACTCAGCACGTGCAGGAGGCCCGACTGGACCCCAGTAGCCAGCCCCTAGGTGGGCCAGTTGACAACATGGTCTGAGACCATTTGGGGAAGGAACTGTGTTGTTTATTGGCTGAAAACCTTCCATTGACACCTTCCGAGAAGGTCAAGAAAGAGCCAGTATTACAAATGCAAAATGGGTCAACAGCTCAGAAGTGCAAAGAAAATCCCAGAGATTCTAGTGGAATGCTCTTTGAAGAAATCACACACACTCTTAATGTCTCAGAGGGTGACCTTGGATGGGAAAACGTGGATGTTGACGACTCAGAGTCAAAACATGATCTAGAGAGTTGGACTTTGAATAGAAAGGTTAGGAATACCAGAGCACTCACGGCACCTATAATATTCTTGGCACTTAAAATATTCCTTGATATATATTTATGTATCTCTATATATTAATATTTCTTATTATATATAGTAAGTATTAAGTAACACTTTCAATAGTAGAAAGTAAAAAATCTAAGCGGTAAGAAAGCATTGGGTCACAGCATTTTTCCTTTCTCATGAATATAGGAAGAAATGGTTCCCTTTATGATCAGTGACATCTTAGATGGGATGAAACAAGGTAGTTGAATTCACTTGAGCCAGCGGTCAGTAAACCCAGACTGATTGACCTACATTAAAAGGAACCCGGGAGGTCATGGACTTTCCCCTGGTGAGAGGGTCTCTGCGGGGATGCGTCTTGATAGTCATTTTTCAGGAAAATCGTGCTCTTTACATGAGGGCTGACTGCATGGGTTGGCAGGAGTTACTGGCATTTTGGAAGCGCCCTTTCTTCATTGTCTGGGAGGGTTCCGTGCATTACAGGATGCTGGCGTCGTTGGCTTCTACCCAGTTCTCTGGTCCCTCCTAGTCGTGGCAACAACAGACAAAATCTCCAAAGTCCCCATACATTCCAGATGCCCCGGAAGGCAGTACCACTCCTGGCTGAGTCCACCTTGTTACAGGAAGTGGAGGGTTTCACGCAGGCCTGCCGCCTGTCCGTACAGCACCATCCTCCTGGCTCTGTCGCCTCTTGTACTCATCTTCCAAGAATTCACGGCACTGCCAGGGTTATTCAGGCCTGAGGGGTGTGCCCAGCCCGGCTTGGAGGGGTTGGGGGCCTGGCCGGGGGCAGGTCTGCCTCCCTGCTCTGTCAGGCCCCAGCCGGCCTCCTTCTGCCCCATGTCCTGCCAGGAGCATTTTCTCCGTGCTCCTCAAGGCAGCCTCCGAGAGCACACGTAGCCTCCTTTTCATTTACATGGGGATTATTGGAGACCAGAAAAGCGCTTTAAAATGATATAATGTCTCTGCACCTCATCAAACCCTTCCCCTTCCACCAATTTCTGCCTGATTTACAGTTAATACTGCACACTCCCATCACCCTGCCGGAGAAGCGGTGATTATTTCTCCATTGCCATAAAGAATGTAAAGGAGATGGGAAAAATCAGGTGAATTCAGAGAAAGTTTAGTATAAAAAAAAACTGCTGGGGGAGGGGAGAGGGTGTCAGGGAAGGCAGTAGAATAATGGGAAGAAAAGCATTCCTGGAACCAATTTCAGAGTCAAGCGATTCCTCTGGGACTTGCAGAGAAGCCAGCAGGCGTGGAGTGGCTGGTGTGCTTGACAAATGGCTTGGGAGCCAGGATGGAGGCAGGCCCTGGTGTGGAGGCTCACCTGGGTGTTCATCCACCCCAGGGGTCTGGTCCAGAAAAAGGACCCCACCAAGGAGTCAGCCCACCCTAAGGGGGAATGAGAGGACTGCCCATCCTTCCTCTCTGCCCTGGACAAGAGGGTCTGGTGAGCCTTTAGGCTTCTGAGTCTTTGAGAAGCAGAAGTTGGCTCTGAATTCAGAGCTTCTGGGTGCAGATTTGTTTATTCTCCTTCATTTAGTTGAACACTAATAGCCCAAATGTGGGGTCTGGCCTCAAATCTTGGCACTAATGAGTGCTGGCTATAACATTTCAAGCAGTCATTTCACATTGCTGAGCCTCAGTCTTCTCATCTCTAAAATGGGATAAACGGCATTTGGTAAGTGATCATAAAAATGTGGCTCTGACATTCTGTATCTCTCATCAACCAATCAACACTCAGTAGCATCCTCCTCAGCTCCATCCTCCAGCAAGTGAGTGCATGTGATTATATTCTTTCGAGTTTGCTGATTTTACCATCAGGGAGCTTCGTGTGTGATTCTTCAGAGGAAAGAGATACTCTAAGTCTCTCACATCATCCATCAGCCAGAGAAGGATGGAACCTGCTGGACTGACTGAGTGGCGCTGTATTAACCCAGTATTTCAGTTGTCATTGCTGTATGACAGGCCACTCTAAAATGTAATTACTTAACACACAACTGTTTGTCCACGACCCTTGGTTCTGACTCTGGTCTAAGTGCTTCTGTCCTCCACGTGGTCAGCTGGGGCATTGTCAGTGCAGCGAGCTGGCCTCAGTGGAGTCAGACATCTCACTCGGTGACGGGCATCCTCCTGAGTGCCCCATAACAGAAGCTGCCAGGACTTCTTAAGGCCTAGGTTCTGAATTTGCACTTCAACCACATTCTACTGGTTCAAATAGATCTTGGGGCCAGCCCATAATCAAGAGGAGGTAGGTTCACAAGGGTGTTTAATTGAGTAGTTTATTGCAGAACATTCAACCAACAACTTATACACCTAGGTCTTTGGTATCATTACTTTTTCTTTTCTTTCTTCCGTAATAGTTGGCCTTTGAGTTTTTACTTCTATGCTCACCATTTATTGCACATGGATCTTTACTGTATGGGTGCATGCTAAGTTGCTTCAGTTGTGTCAAACTGCTTGTGACCCTATGGACTGTAGCCCACCAGGCTCCTCTGTTCATGGGGATTCTCCATGGCTGCAGTCCACATGATCTCAAAGAGTTGGACATGACTAAGGTGACCTAGCATGCACATCTATATATAATACAACATTCCCTAACCTTAATAATTATATTTTCCAAGAATTTTTAGTGACATGGAAAAATACTTACTCTCTAATGTTAAATGAGAAAAAGCAGGGTACTGAACTATATGTCCCCATGCTGTAAAATCCCAATTATGTAAATAAGTAAATATTCATAAGGAAAGGTGATCAGTGAGGAAGAACAAAAATACTTTACAGAGATTCTTCAGGTTTTAAAAGTTTCTACCAGTCTCTGGTGTCAAAGACAGAATCACTTTGGAAAAATGGTTCTTTTTTGGCAGTTGTTTTTTTCTGTTTTCTTTCCATTTTTAATTGAAGTATAGTTTATTTACAATATTGTATTAATTTTCTTCTGTTTGGCAAAGTGATTCAGTTATACATATATTATTTTTTATATTCTTTTCCTTTATGGTTTATCACAGGATATCCAATGGATAAACAACAAAGTCCTACTATATAGCACAAGGAACTATATTCAATCATATAGGGCTTCCCTGGTGCCTCAGTCAGTAAAGAATCTGCCTGCAAGGTAGGAGATTACCTGCAATACAGGAGACCCGAGTGCTATCCCTGGGTTGGGAAGATCCCCTGGAAATGGCAACTCACTCTAATATTCTTGCCTGGGAAATCCCATAGACAGAGGACCCTGGTGGGCTACAATTCATGGGGTTGCAAGGGTCGGACAAGACTTCGCAACTAAGCCAACCAACAACCAACCAATATAATGATAAACCATAATGGAGGTTCTTTAGTTACACAAATGCAGGACAAATATCCAGTCAGTAGTCTTTGGCGGGGTGGGGGTGGGGTGGGGTGGGGAGTGGCTAATACTGATTTGGGGGAAATACCCAAAGGCACTTGATGAAACTCAGAAGTATATTCTATTATTATTATTAATTTTCACAAGAAAAGTCTTCCCTGGTAGAGTGAGTACACCTCTAGGAGAGAAATTTTTGATATTAACAGATTTTTTTCTCTTATTTGGGGGGGAAGAATGGTGGGGAGATCTTGCTAGAAGAATTTAATTCTTTCATTCAATAAAGAATGATTGTTTACTACACACCAAGCGCTGTTCTAGACCTCTGAGAAATGTCAGTCATGATGAAGGCCCAGAGGTCACAGGGGCTTATTCTAGTTAGGGGGACAGAGAGTAAACCAAAAAAAGTGTAACATATCAGGATGTGATATGTGCTATGGAAATGAAAAAGGCTGAAGGCCTAGAGAATTATGTTGTTGTTCAGTTGCTCAGTTGTGTCTGACTTTTAGTTTTGTGACCCCATGGACTGCAGCACACCAGGCTCCCCTGTCCTTCACTATCTCCAGGAGTTTGCTCAGATTCACCTCCATTGAGTCAGTGATGCCATCCAACCATCTCATCCTCTGTCGTCCCCTTCTCCTCCTGCCCTCAATCCATCCCAGCATCAGAGTCTTTTCCAATGAGTCAACTCTTCACATGAGGTAGCCAAAGTACTGGAGTTTCAGCTTTAGCATCATTCCTTCCAAAGAACACTCAGGGCTGATCTCCTTTAGAATGGACTGGTTGGATCTCCTTGTAGTCCAAGGGACTCTCAAGAGTCTTCTCCAACACCACAGTTCAAAAGCATCAATACTTCGGCGCTTAGCCTTCTTCACAGTCCAACTCTCATATCCATACATGACCACTGGAAAAACCATAGCCCTGACTAGACAGACCTTTGTTGGCAAAGTAATGTCTCTGCTTTTCGATATGCTATCTAGGTTGGTCATAACTTTTCTTCCAAGGAGTAAGCATCTTTTAATTTCCCAGCATTAGGGTCATTTCTAACGAGTCAGCTCTCTGCATCAGTTGGCCAAAGTACTGGACCTTCAGCCTCAGCATCAGCCCTGCCAGTGATTAAGGGGTGGGTATTATTTAATGTGTGTATGTGTGTCGGGTGGTGTGCTGGGTCCAGAACCGGCCATGATGGTAGGTAGCTTTTGAACAGAGATCCGAAGGAGTGAGTCATGTGGACATCTGCAGGAAGAGCATTGTGGGCAGTGAAGACATCAAAGACAAAGGCCTGAAAATGGGAATGCACTTGAATAATGTGAAGAGTAGCAAGAAGACTTTTCTTAGCAGGATAAGGGGTAGAGACGTGGGAGAGATGGAGGAGAGAAACGTGGGATCAGATCGTACAGGCATGATGAGCACTTTGGAGTTTTTAAAAGCAGCCTTGGTGGTGGTGTTAGTCGCTCAGGCATGTCTGATTCTTTGCAACCCATAAACTGTAGCCCTCCTGGCCCCTCTGTCCATGGAATTCACTAGGCAAGAATACTGAAGTGGGTAGGCATTCCCTTCTCCAGGGGATCTTCCTGACCCAGAGATAAAATCCAAATCTCCTGCACTGCTGGCAGATTCTTTGCATCTAAGCCACCAAGGAAGCCCCCTGAGATTTAAATATGTGATAAAATAAAATATATGCAATCAAATAAGCCCATTTAAAGTGCTTGCTGGATGGGTTTTGACAAATGTATATACTCATACAACTACCGCCACCATCAAGATACAGGGCATTTCCATCATCCTTGTTCACCTTTGCCAGCAATCCCTGCCCCTTCTGTCACCGTCATCTCGCAGTATTTGCACTGTGTCTGCCTTCTTTTGCTCGGCACATTCATCCACATTGTGGTAATTTGTATGCTGCTCCTTTTTATGGCAGAGCACCTTTCCCTGTAGTTCATACCCAAGGTATTCATCCATTCACCTGTTGATGACATCTGGAGTTTTCTAGTTTGGAACTCTAATGAAGAAAGATGCGATGAACATTCTTGTCCCCTCGTTGTGGACATATGTGTTCATTTCTCTTGGGTTAAAACCTAGGAGTGGAATTGTGGCTCATAGGGTAAGTGTATGTTTCAATTTATCAGAAACTGCCAGTCTTCTAAAGCGGTAGTGCCATTTTACACTTTCACCAAGAGTGTGCAAGAGTGCCAAGGGCTCCACACCCCCACCTACATTTAGTATGGTGAGTCTTTTTAATTGTCCATTCCATGGCTGTGTAATGGTATCTCGTGTTTTACTTTGCTAGCAGCATCTTGATCTCAGGCAATGTACTCAAATTCCCTAAACTTTGGTTTCTGTGTCTGTAAAACAGGAGTAATAATAGTTCCCAGCTCCTAGTGATGCTATGAGGATTAAATGTAAAACTGCAGGTAAAGCATTAGCTCAGGACTGAGCATATGTCTAGTGCTCAGTAGAGAGCTAACTATGTTATCCCTCAGCATAAGAGATGCTCTCTCTGTTCCCAGACACAGCCACCTCTCTTTTGCCATCAACCTTCTATGGTGTTACTGGGGCCCACTGACCCCCCTTGGTGAGGCTGTGTTTTCTTGTGTCCCCTTATCTCTCTCCCCTGACCTCTAACTACTGAAAGAGAAAGCTTCCGAAGGAATAAACCACCTAATGAAATCTATGTTAGGTCTCACCTTCTACCAAATACCTCTTTGGGGCATTTTCCCAATGAACTTAATTTTTGCCTGAGAAGAATTCTGGGGACAGCCATTAAGATAATTTTCAATGATTGCCTCAAGCCCTGCCAAGACCAATTCTTATGGGATTGAGGACTCTCCTAGGGACGCCCGGGGTAGACAGTGGAGCTGAGACTGGAACCGGGCATGCCTCAAAAGAGAAGGACTTTCCTGCGACCCTTTGGCTGCCTCCACCCAGCACTGGCGATGATCACCCCCTCACTCAGCTCTCCGCACATGCTTCCTCAAGGAGATCTTGAATATTTATCATGTATTAGGTGAAAAAAGAAGTGGAACAGGAAGAAATTGTGTTACTGCATATGAAATTTGCCTGAAAAGTTTCCACTTTTCTCTAGTTGGAAAATAGTTTTGATTTTGAAATATGAAGCTTCTGTCCAACTTATTATCTCAGAGACAAGAACAGAAAGCAATGCTCCTCAGGCTTCAGGTAGAGCCGCTGGAGGTGGTGGGCGGTCGCAGGCACTACAGATTGTCTGTAGAAATTGCCCCTGTGCATCAAAATTGCAAATTTTCGTTTCTTCTTCTCTTGCTTTTTCCCCCTCCAAAATTTGCCTTTCGCTCACAGGCAGCAGTGAGCCAAGCTTCAGGGAGCAGCAGGGTCCCTGCATCAGACAGAACACCCAGGCTCATTTCGTCCTGGACACTCATTTGAATGCAGTAGCTTTTACTCCATTTCACTCAGTTCTAGGCTGGAAAGGATCTCTTAGGCCAAGAGGCCAATCCCCTCTGCTGCAGATATAGTGTGCTTTACTGGGTCACCGCTCCCTTTGAGACTCAGTAGACAGCCTGTGGATCTATGCTGCAAATAAGCGCACATATACCCATCAGGTGCATGCACCTTGGTGAGGAGTGGGGAGGAGGGATTCACAAAATTTAACTCACAGGACACCTTCAGGTCAAGAGCACTGTGTGAAGTCACTTCAGTCGTGACTGACTCTTTGCAACCCTATGGACTGTAGCCCACCAGGGTCCCTTATCCATGGCATTTTCCAAGCACGATTACTGGAGAGGCTTGCCATTTCCTTCTCCAGGGGATCTTCTCAACCCAGGGCTTGAACCCGCATCTCTTAGGTCTCCTGCCTTAGCAAGTGGTTTCTTTACCACTAGTGCCACTGGGGAAGCCCCCAGGATCTTGCATGACATTAAAAACACCACAATAAAATCATGATGGGTGTCTTTAAGGAACACTTAGGTACCAGTCACTGCACTCAGCATCTCTAAATGAGTTAGCGCAAGTGGAGGTGCTCCGCAGAGGGCCTGGCACTTAGTAAGTGCTCTTGTGATTGTAATTCTCATGTCATCCACACAACAGCCCCTCACTGCTGTATTATCTCTATACTATAGGTAAGATTCCAGAGGCTCAGAAACTTGAAGTCATTTGCCAAATGTCCCCAGCAGTAAGCAGCAGGAACAGGTCTTTCTGACTCCAGCCTTGTGTTCTTCGAATATTCACGGTACAGGTGGTCCTCGCCTCTCCTTCTACACCTCCTATGATAGGGCCCCTGCAATCGCTCAAGCTGGGCATCTTCCCAGGTCTGGGTTGTTCTGACACTTAGACGTTCTCTCCTCCAGGGTCCAAACTTGTGCTGGACCTTAGCTCTATCCTCTGGCCACAGGCAACGTAGGTGCTCCAATGGTTTTACAATTACTCTGCAAAGGTTTGAGTCCTGCGACCCTTTCCTCCAGCTCAGTTCTTTTCACTGCATCTCAAAGACTTGCTCGAGGTCATATTCATGTGAAGCCAGAATTCTCACTGGCTATATTAGTTTCCTGGGGGTGTTGTAACAAACGAGTGTAGACTGGGGAGTTGGAAACAAAGAAATGTATTCCCTGATCATTCTAGAAACCAGAGCTCTGAGATGGAGGTGTTGCCAGGGCTGGTTCCTTCTAGAGATGCCAGGAACGAAGCTGTGTGTATCATACCTTTTCCAGCTCCCAGTGACTGACAACACTCCCTGGTGCGGAGCCACATCTCTGCCTCAGTCTGCACATTGCCTTCTCCTTTGTGTGTTTTCTTCTCTCTTAAGGACACTTGTTACTGAATTTTGAGCCCACCCAGATGATCCAGGATGGTCTCATCTCTAGATCCTTAATTAATTAATAAAGTAGCAGCCAAATGCAAAACAACAAAACTTATGAGAAATACAAGCAGGAAGAGAAACACAAGAATAGTGGAAGATTTTACTTTATTTTGTGTTTGACAGAGTAATTAGGTAAATGACAAACATGAGTAAACAAGACTGAAATAGTATACTTAACAAGGTTGACATATATGACAAAAAGAGTCAGACAGAGAGCTCTTCTGCTACAGTCTTCCTTTAGGTGTCCATGAGACATTTTCAAAAACTGGCCATCCCTGGCGATTCAGCAGTAAAGAATCCACCTGCCGATGCAGGAGACACTGGTTAGATACCTGGGTGGGGAAGATCCCCTGGAGAGAGAAATGGCAACCCACTGAAGTAGTCTTGTCTGGGAAATCCCACAGACAGAGAAGCCTGGTGGGCTATAGTCCATGAGGCTACGGTCCAATTCTCACATTTGTACATGACTCCTAGAAAAATCATAGGTTTGACTATACGGCCTTTGTCGGCAAAGTGCCTTAAATACTCCGCCTAAAATTCAATAAACAAGAATGACAATAAAGCATCCAACCACAAAGTTAGAAAAGGATAACAAAATAAACTTAAAAGTGGAAGGAAACGGTGACAAAGTAATTTGAAAGGATAGTTTAATGGTTTAGAAGATAGAATAACAGTAGATAATTAAGATTCAAAAAAACTGTTTTAAAAAACAGTGGTAAGACAGATATATCTATAGCTCTAAATAAAGAACAAATTTAGAAGGCACATATACAGAGAATAAGATAAAAAAGAGGAACTAGCCCNGCCAAGAGGCCAATCCCCTCTGCTGCAGATATACTGTGCTTTACTGGGTCACCGCTCCCTTTGAGACTCAGTAGACAGCCTGTGGATCTATGCTGCAAATAAGCGCACATATACCCATCAGGTGCATGCACCTTGGTGAGGAGTGGGGAGGAGGGATTCACAAAATTTAACTCACAGGACACCTTCAGGTCAAGAGCACTGTGTGAAGTCACTTCAGTCGTGACTGACTCTTTGCAACCCTATGGACTGTAGCCCACCAGGGTCCCTTATCCATGGCATTTTCCAAGCACGATTACTGGAGAGGCTTGCCATTTCCTTCTCCAGGGGATCTTCTCAACCCAGGGCTTGAACCCGCATCTCTTAGGTCTCCTGCCTTAGCAAGTGGTTTCTTTACCACTAGTGCCACTGGGGAAGCCCCCAGGATCTTGCATGACATTAAAAACACCACAATAAAATCATGATGGGTGTCTTTAAGGAACACTTAGGTACCAGTCACTGCACTCAGCATCTCTAAATGAGTTAGCGCAAGTGGAGGTGCTCCGCAGAGGGCCTGGCACTTAGTAAGTGCTCTTGTGATTGTAATTCTCATGTCATCCACACAACAGCCCCTCACTGCTGTATTATCTCTATACTATAGGTAAGATTCCAGAGGCTCAGAAACTTGAAGTCATTTGCCAAATGTCCCCAGCAGTAAGCAGCAGGAACAGGTCTTTCTGACTCCAGCCTTGTGTTCTTCGAATATTCACGGTACAGGTGGTCCTCGCCTCTCCTTCTACACCTCCTATGATAGGGCCCCTGCAATCGCTCAAGCTGGGCATCTTCCCAGGTCTGGGTTGTTCTGACACTTAGACGTTCTCTCCTCCAGGGTCCAAACTTGTGCTGGACCTTAGCTCTATCCTCTGGCCACAGGCAACGTAGGTGCTCCAATGGTTTTACAATTACTCTGCAAAGGTTTGAGTCCTGCGACCCTTTCCTCCAGCTCAGTTCTTTTCACTGCATCTCAAAGACTTGTTCGAGGTCATATTCATGTGAAGCCAGAATTCTCACTGGCTATATTAGTTTCCTGGGGGTGTTGTAACAAACGAGTGTAGACTGGGGAGTTGGAAACAAAGAAATGTATTCCCTGATCATTCTAGAAACCAGAGCTCTGAGATGGAGGTGTTGCCAGGGCTGGTTCCTTCTAGAGATGCCAGGAACGAAGCTGTGTGTATCATACCTTTTCCAGCTCCCAGTGACTGACAACACTCCCTGGTGCGGAGCCACATCTCTGCCTCAGTCTGCACATTGCCTTCTCCTTTGTGTGTTTTCTTCTCTCTTAAGGACACTTGTTACTGAATTTTGAGCCCACCCAGATGATCCAGGATGGTCTCATCTCTAGATCCTTAATTAATTAATAAAGTAGCAGCCAAATGCAAAACAACAAAACTTATGAGAAATACAAGCAGGAAGAGAAACACAAGAATAGTGGAAGATTTTACTTTATTTTGTGTTTGACAGAGTAATTAGGTAAATGACAAACATGAGTAAACAAGACTGAAATAGTATACTTAACAAGGTTGACATATATGACAAAAAGAGTCAGACAGAGAGCTCTTCTGCTACAGTCTTCCTTTAGGTGTCCATGAGACATTTTCAAAAACTGGCCATCCCTGGCGATTCAGCAGTAAAGAATCCACCTGCCGATGCAGGAGACACTGGTTAGATACCTGGGTGGGGAAGATCCCCTGGAGAGAGAAATGGCAACCCACTGAAGTAGTCTTGTCTGGGAAATCCCACAGACAGAGAAGCCTGGTGGGCTATAGTCCATGAGGCTACGGTCCAATTCTCACATTTGTACATGACTCCTAGAAAAATCATAGGTTTGACTATACGGCCTTTGTCGGCAAAGTGCCTTAAATACTCCGCCTAAAATTCAATAAACAAGAATGACAATAAAGCATCCAACCACAAAGTTAGAAAAGGATAACAAAATAAACTTAAAAGTGGAAGGAAACGGTGACAAAGTAATTTGAAAGGATAGTTTAATGGTTTAGAAGATAGAATAACAGTAGATAATTAAGATTCAAAAAAACTGTTTTAAAAAACAGTGGTAAGACAGATATATCTATAGCTCTAAATAAAGAACAAATTTAGAAGGCACATATACAGAGAATAAGATAAAAAAGAGGAACTAGCCCAGAGACAGAATTAATCATTAAATTTATTTGTTTAGCTCTATAAAAACAAATTTGAAAAACAGAATGGCTATGGAATTTTCTGATTCCAGAAGACAAAAAAACATTCTGAATGTAATGATACGCATGGAAAAATGGAGAAAATTGTCAAAGAATTATATTCCCAAAATCACTAGGCTAAATGTCTTGACAGAAGAATTTCATCAGTTTAAAAACAAATAATTCCAATATTTCAATATGAATTGCTCTGTTCTAGAAATTGAAGAAGGAAAAAAATCCAAATTATTTATATGAATCAAACAATCTATAGAGATTAAATCTTAGTGAAAATTGAACATAGAAAGAAAATGCCAAACTAATTTCATTTATGAATGTCAATTTTGAAATCCTACATGAAACATTACCAAACAGAATTAGCAGCACTTAAAAGTATAATAAAATATATCCAAGTGGAATTTATTCTAGAAGTGCAAGGATGGCTTAACATTAAAAAAAAAAAGATTACTTGATTCATCATATTGAAATGATTCATCTGTGAAAATAAAAGACCAATTTTTTTCTTTTAAAAAATTCAATAAAATAGAAATAGATGGATATTTTCTTAACAGGAAAAATAATCATAAGTAGTAGGAAAATGCTGAGAGATTTCCCACTAAAGTGAAGAACAAGAGAAGAAGTCCCGCTTTTAGTACCATTACTTAATATTGTACTGGAAGCAGCAATGAAATTAGATAAGATGAAGAAATTAGAAGTATGAAAATTATAAAAGGGAAAATAAAATTATAATACTCAGATGATATTATTACATATCTGGAAAACCTAGAAAGATACATTTTGGAACTGTTGTCCAAAAGAACTAAAATGTAGCAGTGGAGAAGGCAATGGCACCCCATTCCAGTACTCTTGCCTGGAAAATCCCATGGGTGGAGGAGCCTGGTGGGCTGCAGGCCATGGGGTCGCTAGGAGTCAGACACGACTGAGTGACTTCACTTTCACACACTGGAGAAGGAAATGGCAGCCCACTCCAGTATTCTTGCCTGGAGAATCCCAGGGACGGGGGAGCCTGGTGGGCTGCCATCTCTGGGATCGCACAGAGTCGGACATGACTGAAGCGACTGAGCAGCAGCAGCACAAAATAAATACACAGAAGTCATTAACATAAACATGTGCTTCCCTGGTGGCTCAGAGCTAAAGAAGCTGCTTGCAATGCAAAAGATGCAGGAGACGTGGGTTCGATCCCTGGGTCAGGAAGATCCCCTGGAGGAGGGCATGGCAACCCACTCCAGTATTCTTTCCTGGAGAATCGCATGGACAGTGGAGCCTGATGGACGGCAGTCCATAGGGTCGCCGCGTAAAGTCGGGCATGACTGAAGCAACTGAGTAGGCATGCACACACATATATACATATAGAACCATATGGATTGATGGATGAACGGACAGACAGACACAACTAGAGTGTATAATGGAGGGCACAGCTCATGTACAATAGCAACACAAAGATAAAATATCTAGTAATAAATTTAACAAGAAACGTTCAAGNGCAACTGAGTAGGCATGCACACACATATATACATATAGAACCATATGGATTGATGGATGAACGGACAGACAGACACAACTAGAGTGTATAATGGAGGGCACAGCTCATGTACAATAGCAACACAAAGATAAAATATCTAGTAATAAATTTAACAAGAAACGTTCAAGATATACATGAAAAAAAGTCTTTTTTAAGACCTCAGAAGACTCTTGAACAAACTGGAAATCTGGCTATATTCTTGGATGGGACGACTCGAACTCATAACTATTTCATTTCCCCAAAGTTAATTTTTATCCAAGTTAATATTTAAGCTGAACAAAATCCTAATAAAAATGCCAATAGTTCTTTTGGGGAGAGAAAAGGGGATTGGGAAATTGATAAGGTATTTACAAAATTCACATGGAAAAATAAACAAGCATAATCCTGCAGTTTGTTCCTTCTTCCTCAAAATTATGATTTTTTTAAAAAATGTATCTGTGTTGATACATACACATCACTCATTCTACATGCAGCATAATACTTTTCTGTTGTATGAAGACACTTTAATTTATTAGTTTTCCTGTTGACGGATATTCGGATTGTCTCCTGGGTTACGGAATGCCCTTAAATGGTTCAGATCATCCTTTGTGTTTGTATGTGTGTGTGTCAGAGAGAGAGACAGAGGCAGGACGGGGGTCGGGGGACAGAGGCAGCTTGGGCTTGAGGCTCCTATACTACCGCCAGCATATAAATTCAGTCCTACACATGACAGTCACCGGGGATTTTGAATTCTTTCAGACCACTTGAATTTTTTGTTTCCATAGTGACTTGCCTGATGTATCCTTGGACTGATGGAAAAAGTTTTCCTTGACCCTTTGTAAGAGTTTTATGCTCTCCATCTTCCCAGACTAAAGACCACGGTGCTGCCTGTAAATGCCAACCCCTGGGATTTAAGTCATTAGGTTCAAGACCCTTGTGGGCCACCATAGTATCAGTTTCTGCTTCCACCTCCGGCTTTGCGGTGCCTTGTTTTATCTGACNCAGTTCTTTGGCCACCTCATACGAAGAGTTGACTCATTGGAAAAGACTGTCATGCTGGGAGGGATTGGGGGCAGGAGGAGAAGGGGATGAAAGAGGATGAGATGGCTGGATGGCATCACTGACTCGATGGACGTGAATCTGAGTGAACTGCGGGAGTTGGTGATGGACAGGGAGGCCTGGCGTGGTGTGTTTCATGGGGTCACAAAGAGTCGGACATGACTGAGGGACTGAACTAAACTGAACTGAACTGATGTAAATGGAGAAGAATTTGTAGAGGTTGGAAAGAGTTTCTACCAGGGAGAAACTCAAGATGGGGCTCCATCCCAGGGACATGGGGGGAGAGGGCCACTCAGCAGCCCCCTGGGGCTGCATAAACACTTACATTTTCTATCCACCGGTGGAGGGGTAGGTGGGGCTCCTGGTACACAACCAGGAAGCTCCCCAGGGCCTACCAGTGGAAAGGATTGTGGCAAAACATGTGAGTGATGGGGTAGGAAGTCTCAATGTATTTGGACAGTGTCACTCACTCAGACTTTTGCTCCTTGGAAGAAAAGCTATGACCAACCTAGACAGAGTATTAAAAAGCAGAGACAGGCCTAGCTGTGCTTCAGCTCCTCGAGTGGCGGTGATGGCGTCACTCATGGTGAAGGCCTACCTTCTGGGCAAGGAAGATGCAGCCCGCGAGATCCGCCGCTTCAGCTTTTGCTTTAGCCCGGAGCCCGAGGCAGAAGCTGAGGCCGCCCCTGGCCCCCGGCCCTGTGAGCAGCTGCTGAGCCGTGTGGCTGCGCTCTTTCCTGTGCTCCGGCCTGGCGGCTTTCAGGCGCACTACCGCGATGAGGACAGGGACTTGGCTGCCTTTTCCAGTGACGAGGAGCTGACGATGGCTATAAAAAAAAAAAGCAGAGACATTACTTTGCCAACGAAGATCATACAGTCAACGCTATGGTTTTTCTAGTAGTCATGTGCAGATGTGAGAGTTGGGCCATAAAGGCCAAGCACCGAAGAATTGATACTTTCAAACTGTGGTGCTAGAGAAGAATCTTGAGAGTCCCCTGGACAGCAAGGAGATCAAGCCTGTCAATCATAGAGGAAATTAATCCTGAATAGTCACCTGAAGGACTGATGCTGAAGCTGAAGCTCCAATACTTTGGCCGCCTGATGTGAAGGNAGCACCGAAGAATTGATACTTTCAAACTGTGGTGCTAGAGAAGAATCTTGAGAGTCCCCTGGACAGCAAGGAGATCAAGCCTGTCAATCATAGAGGAAATTAATCCTGAATAGTCACCTGAAGGACTGATGCTGAAGCTGAAGCTCCAATACTTTGGCCGCCTGATGTGAAGGGCTGACTCATTTGAAAAGACCCTGATGCTGGGAAGGATTGAAGGTGGGAGGAGAAGGGGATGACAGAGGATGAGATGGTTGGATGGCATCACTGACTCAATGGACATGAGTTTGAACAAACTCCAGGATGTGGTGAAGGACAGGGAAGCCTGGCGTGTTACAGTCCATAGGGTGGCAAAGAGTCAGACATGACTGAGTGAATGAACAACAACTTGCTCAGAAGGACTCAGTGGAGCAGGCGATTCCATAAAGTGCTGGGTCGTCTGGAGGTGGAGTGTTCATTCTTTTCTATTCAGTAGAGGACGGCTTTCTGATGGAGAGGGAGCGCAGATCCTGCAAACGTGTTAGTCTTTGTCAGAAGAGTCTGTCTTGGAGGATGAAAGACATTTAGGGGATTCAGGGGTGCATTAGGCAGTTTGTAAAAAGTTATCCTTATATTAACTGGCAAAGTCCCCACAGATTTGATCCAAAGAACAGTAGGGCCTCCTGACCGCAAGGGGCAGCCAAGAGCAGCTCAAGGCACAGAGAGCAGAAAGGAATCACTGGTCCATGAGCCCAGGTCGGGAAATAAGGGGGGGCATGTAAGCAGACATGTGGACAGAGTGGGGTGAGGAGGCAACACCCTCCTCAACTGCCTCCGGGGACCCCAAGGCTGCTTTCCTTCTACTCACCAGTGCCACCTTGGAAGGCCTGGGGGGTGATGCTACGCCAGGAGGATGCTAAGAAAAGACACCCAAGGTTTTTCACTGGTTGTAGCCTATTCTGTAACACAGTGGAGGAGGTACTTCCCCCCTCCATCACTCATACATTTTGCCCTGATCCCTCCGACGGGTAGGCCTTGGAGAACTGCCCGGCGGAGTACCAGGAGTACCTCCCAACCCCTCCCCTACTAGCAGATAGAAGATCCAAGTGGTTGTGTGGCTCCCATGGGCCCACTGAGGTGCCCTCTCCCAGGTCCCTGGGATGGAACCTCATCTTGAGTTTCTGCCTGATGGACTTGCCTGATTCCTGGAACCTCAAAGCATGCCTCTTTTCACTCTAGGGGAAGCTATGCAGTCCCCAAGTTGGGCAATTTCCACAAGGCCTCTCCTAATAGCTTTTACTTTTCTTTCCTTTAAAAAAAATAATCTAGAAGAGTGGTTCTCAATCAGGGGCAATTTTGCACCCCCCCCCCTCCCCTGCCAGGGGAAGTTTGGCAATGTCTGGAGATACTTGGTTATCACACTTGTAGGAGTGGGAGAGGTGGGTAGTGCATCTGTGGACCGGGGATGCTGCTAAACATCCTACCAAGGAGACCTCGCAACAAAGAACTACCCATCCCCAAATGTCAGTGGTGCTGAGGTTGAAAAACCCTGATCTAGAATCATTTTCTCAGCGAGTTTCTGTTTTTCCCAAAGGCAAGTGCCAAGCTCCAGGCTACTTTTGCTTTCAGTTCAGCCAATGCCACATTCCCCAAGGCAAAACGTCCTGGATATTTTCTTAGAACTGGTGAGGAAAAATTACAGAGAATAAAATACTCATCGGTCTCTGATTCCCCGACATCAGGAAAACAACATGTAAATTAAATTTTCAATCCATTATTCTGCCACACCTTCAACCTGCCGAGCTCTGAGATGCCCGAGGACTGCCAATGCCACAATTTCCCTTTGCTTCCTTTGCTCTTCCCACTTTCAGGTTTATGTATCCGTGTGGGGATGCAAGTCCAAAGTGGGGGGGGGGCAGATGAGATCACTCCCAGAGCGTTCTCTCTGTGGGGGATAGGGGGATAGAGGAGCAAGGACAGGACCCCAAGAAATGCAAGCAGAGAATGAAGGGCAGAGTGAGGCAGGAGAGGATGACATTCCACTGGGGAGAGGGGCAAGGAGCCATGGGAGAGGCAGGGGGAGGATTTCATTCAAACAGGTTGCACACTTTAAAGTGCTGACTCTTGTGCCAGGCACTGTGTGGAATTCGGAGATGCTGGTGTGAGTCAAGAGAATGCGAGACCTGTCCATTCATTCACTCACTCATTCATCCACTCAACACTATAGAGTGCTATGTGTGAGATGCTGTTCTGGATACTGACGCGGCGCTTGTGCTCAGCTGCTCAGGTGTGTCTGGCTCTTTGTGACTCTATGGACTGTCGCTCGCCAGTCTCCTCTCTCCATGGGGTTCCCCAGGCAAGAATCCTGGAGCAGATTGCCATTTCCTCCTTCAGAGGATCTTCCCAACCCAGGAAGGTCTGCATCTCCTGCGTCTGCTGCATTGGCAGGCAGAGTCTTTACCACTGAGCCACCTGGGAAGCCCTGGATACTGAGGTCAGTGGTCATCAAAACAAAGTTTCCCCACTCGGATGATGAAGACACGGGATAAAGGGTGAAGAAATGTTGCCAAAGAAGTTAACTGGGGTGAGAGTTGGAAAGAGGCCATTCAATCTGCCTTCCCTGGGGGGCCACAGAGAGCAGTTCTGGGGGATGGATGCTTGCCAAACCTGGTGGCAAGTGGCCCAGCCCAGGAACTTCCCTGGTGGCCCAGTGGTTAAGACTCCATCTTCCAATGCAGGGGGTGGGGATTCGGTCCCTGGTCAGAGAACTAAGACTCCACATGTCTTGCGGTCAAAAAACCAAAGCATAAAACAGAAGCAATACTGTAACGCATTCAGTAAAGACTTTAAAAACTGGTCCACATCAAAAAATAAAACAAAAAAAATGGCCCAGCGCAGGGGTCACGGTGGGGAAGGGGGAAGGCCTGGCACATAATGGTCCTCACCAAACGTTGGATCAACCAGCCAGTTTCTGGGTCACTGCCTAGAAATAGTCCCCATCTCCTTCCCTGGTGATTTATTGAATCTGCTGTTACAGCCTCTGCGATTTTTCTGAAAAGTTTTATGGAGAGCAGGAAAGGAAAAGTGCCGGAGTCCTAGATTCAGAAAGGGGAAAGGAGGTGTTTATTATTCCTTTAGTATAAGGCAAGGCACAGCACCAGGAAAGGAGTAATCAAAGTTGACAGCCCAGAGGAGATGACAGGAAATGGTTCGGAGGAACCTCCTTTGGTCAGGAATGCTAAGAGAATTTGTGCCGAACCAGGGAGTTAACTGTGAGAGATTTTGCCTCAAAAACATGTCTAATTTCATTTTTTAAACCCTGCTAGTAGAGGTGAAGCGGGCTTGTATCTGTGCATTATACCACCCCGGGAGGGCTTCATAACAGACATGAAAGTAAATGAGTTATGACAGTCACTTCCTGAAGTCGGCAACCCTCCTTCTCGCTGGAGATCCACTGGCCATCAGAGTTGCAGTGAAAGAAGTTTCTGAAAGCCTTCGTGTGGATGGGTTTTAGGGCCTGGAATCAGAGAAAGTCCACGGTGATGGTAAGACCTCCAAATATGATAAGAACAAGAGTTGTTCCTTGAGGGCTTGTTTGAAAAAAAGAAAAAAAGATCTTGATACCAAACCCTGATGAGACTTGATGTTCACACCAAATCTGAAGCCAGGAGGCTTGTGTCTATTGTCGTGTGTCCACACCTGACCTCTCTGAGCCTCTGCAAAACCAGGAGACTGGACCCATGACCTGTGAGGGTCTGATCTTGTTTGTGCTTGTCTAGCACCCAGTGTCTGTTTGTTTGGTAATGATGTGTCCATTTCCTTCGGGCTACCCCGTTGCCCATCATGAACACTGTTCACGAGCTTGGCAGTCTATTCTCACCTCCTCTGATCATGATGGTGGGGAGTCATCTCTGCTCCCCATCTTCTGGGAAGCCTGGTTCTCCAGCCTTTCCTTAAATCCTATACACCATCCCATTCTTCCCACTGAGGTTTCTTTTTGCTTCCATTAGCAAGCATTTTTTCTGTTGCTTGCAACTGTTGCACCCTAAAGACTCTGGATTTTGAAGTCTGGATGGGAATAATCCCACTTTACAGTGTTGTTGAAGAGATGAAAGGAAACAACGTATATGAAGAATGTATATGAAGCTCCTGGCCCAGTGCCTGGCAGGGCAGGTGCAAGGTGAATTCCCTTCTTTCCATGTCTCTACATCTCATCCATTGGACATGCCATGGGTAATGGATTTCCTCCATCACATCCTTCCAAGAGAAGCTTTTGTAAGAACTAAACTGAGCAAAGATTATTGTGGAGAATAAATGAAATCATTCATTCTTTTAGCAAATGTTTAATGAGTACCACCTAATAAGTGCCAGGCCCTTCTAGGCACTGCAGATGCAGCAGTGAGTAAAACCAAGGTGCTGCTGACCAGTAGTTCACAGTATAATGGGAGTTATAGTTACAGTTCAGTTGTGTCCAACTTTTTGCGACCCCATGGACTGCAGCATGCTAGGCTTCCCTGTCCATCACCAACTCCTGGATCTTGCTCAAATTCATGTCCATCAAGTCAGTGATATCATGCAACCATCTCATCTGCTGTTGTCCCCTTCTCCTGACTTCAATCTTTCCCAGCATCTGAGTCTTCTCCAGTGAGTCAGTTCTTCGCATCAGGTGGCCAAAGTATTGGCACTTCAGCTTCAGCATCAGTCCTTCCAATGATATTCGGCACTGATTTCCTTTAGGATTGACTGGTTTGATCTCCTTGCAGTCCAAGGGACTCTCAAGAACCTTCTCTGACACCACAGTTCAAAAGCATCAGGTCTTCAATGCTCAGTTTTCTTTATAGTACAACGCTCACATCCATACATGACTATTGGAAAAACCATAGCTTTGACTAGGTTGACCTTTGTCAGCAAACTAATGTCTCTGCTTTTTAATATACTGTCTAGTTTGGTCACAGCTTTTCTTCCAAGGAGCAAGCATCTTTTAACTTCGTGGCTGCAGTCACCATCTGTAGCGATTTTGGAGCCCAAGAAAATAAAGTCTGTCACTGTTTCCCCATCTATTTGCCATGAAGGAATGGACCAGATGCCATGATCTTGAGGAAGGCAATAAACCAACAGATATTTGGTTTAAATGGAGTAGTCAGGGAATATGCCTCTCTGGAGATGACAGATGGGCAGAAATATGACTGAAATGAAGGAGAAGGATATGCCAATATCTAGGGGAGGAGCTTTCCAGGCAAGGGGGAAAGTAAGTTCAAAGGCCCTGAGGCAGGTGTGGCTGGGAAATAGCAAAGAAGCTAGTGTGACTGGAGAACAGGGAGCAGGGAAGAGAAAGGTAAGAAAGGAGGCCAGAGAAGTAGCAAGACTCTATAGCATCCCTGCCAAGTGCTCCGTCCTGCCTTTGCTTACATGCCTCCAGAAATGGGGAGCTTACTCCGACCCACATTAGGACAAGTTTGACCCTCAGTATTTCTTCTCATTCTGAGCCTCCAACCATCAGCCTTATTTTGCTTCTTGAAGTCCCACAGAACCCATTGCTTCTCTTGGCCAACTCCTTGGAGACCTGAAGATCTTAATCTTATTCCTTGAGATGTTCCTCTTCAGTTATCATTTGGAATCTCTTTGGAATTCATCAGGACATGTCCACCCCTTGTTGTAGGCACAACGCCTCCCTTAATTCTGCTTGAGATGATGTTGGTGTTTACAGCAGCCTGTTCCACAACTGTCAGTGCCCACGGCACCAGGCTTTTCTTTTTAAAAACATATCTATTTATTTGGCTGCGTCCAGTCCTAGTTGTGGCACACCGGGTCTTCATTTCGTCACAAGGGATCTCTGACTGCAGTGCAGGGACTCTCTGGTTGTGATGTGCTGGCTCAGTACTTGCAGCGGGCAGGCTCCAGAGCATGGGCTTCAGTAGCTCTGGCGTGTGGTCTCTCTAGCTGTGGCACACGGGCCCAGTCACTTTGTGTGTGAGATCCTAGCTTCTGGGCCTGGGACCAAAACTGCATCCCCCACATTGCAAGGCAGATCCCCAACCACTGAACCACCAGGGGAGTCCTAGGCTTTCCTTTCATGAAAGAGACTGTTCACCCTTGGCTCCTCTCCTGTGTTGAAGTCACTGGTTTGAAATACAGGTGCAGAATATGACATTTACTTCTGTTAAATGTCTTCCTGTTGGATTAAGCTCATGGATCCGACAAGTTAGACCTCTTGAGATCCCGATTCTATCACCCATCAGACTGACTCTTTTTCTCCTCTTCTCATACACAAGTCTTACCCCAAACCCTCTGTGCAGGGCTCTGACCAGGCACTGCAGGTGCAGAGATTCCCTTGGGAACCTACAATCGTGGTGGAGGACGTGAAATCAGGCAATTACAGTCCAATGTGTAGCTTCTGTGGGAACCTGGCAGAAGTAGGTGTCAGGAAATGCCAGTGGAGGTGACCTGGAGCCGGTACTGGTCAAGAGTCCAGCTGGAAGGAAAGGCATTCCAGGAAGAAGGCATAGCAAATGCCAAGTCATGGAGACAGGGCAAGTCAGTGCTGTGTTCATGGAACCCTTGTAGTGTGAGGCATCTAATGTGTACAGAGTATGAAGAAGCTCTGTCTGGCCAGAACAAGTAGATTATCAGAGCACCCGTGTCTTGAGTATTTCCCAAGGACCAACTGGATCCAGGGAACTCTCAGTTTTCAGTGTAAACACACCCTGTGGGTTTTCTGCAGGGGCTCTTGTGGGTGCACAGTAGTCGTTTAGTGGAGCTACCCTGTGAGATCACCACAGATCAGACGTTCCTCTCTGGGGTGGGATTGGGGGGTTCCTTGTGAGTCCCAGCCAGGCCAGGACTGGCTTGACCTCTGAGCTGGTGGGAGCTGGTCAGAAACACTCCAGTTTCACTCAACACCTTCCATGGTCTTGATCCAGACTTTCTCCAATCCATTTACCTTTCCTATGGTGCTACTCCTGTCCCTGTAAAGTCCTTGAAATTTTGGGGACCCAGAATGACTTCTGTTCCGAATTTAGCACCTGAGCCCAGCAGCATTCTGTCTTGCAAAACTACCACTATGCCAGCTTCACATGAAGGGCCCATTTAATATGCAGCTGAGAAACAGCCCTACAAAGCAAGGAAGATAAGGTGGGAATGTTGAATATTCATTTCTGTGGTTAGAGGGTGTTTTTCCTGGGATTCTGTTATTCAAATTAGCTTGGATTGTAACTTCCATTTCAACAACAAATACTTAAAGAAACACAACAGGATAATACTCCCTGGTGTGTTCTCCTGAGATCTCCTCTAGAGTGACCTGCTCCCCCAAAATGCCACCTTGAAGGCAGGGACCAGGCTGACCACTTCCTGCAGCCTCACGGGCCTAAGCCAGCAGACAGGAGGAGCATGGGTGACAGCTAGCTGATTTCTGGTCCTGAGGTCAGTGCCCGCAGTCCCAAGATCTGCCAGTTGATCTATAGCGTTTGGCAGGGCATTGGGCCATCCTGACCAGGCAGGGAGGTCAGCTGAAGATGTCTGGAAGCCACTGCCCCTGTTCCCAGTGGAACTCGTGAAGTCTGTTCTACCAGTCCTGGAAACTCAGTTGGAGACCAGACAGCACTGATCAGTGATGAAAAGCTGAGCAGCAGTTTGCATTTCTATTACGATCAAATAGTTTTGCACCCATCTGTGTCTTTCCATCTACCCTGACACCTCTTTGTTCAAACCTGGATAGACACTCACCTTCTAGCAACTTCCTGCTTTCACCCTCAATCCTCTCAAATCTCTACCTGGCAGCCAGAGTGATTTTTGAGAGTGTAAATTGGACCATATCATCATGCTTAAAAGCCTTCTGTGCCTTCCCATTGAACTTAGGATAAAATCCATGGCTCACATGACCCTGCAGGGTCAGGCCCCTGCCTGCCTCTCTGAACCCCTCTTTTTCCACTGTCCTCTGTGCTTCTGCTACCAGTTCCTAGAATGTGCCAAATTCTCTTCTGCCTCAGGCCCTTTGCACAGGCTGTCCTCTCTCTCGGGATATGATTTTCAACTCCTCTCCAGGTTAGCTCCATTTCATCTTTCAGTTTCAACATCACTTCCTCTAAAAGTTCTTCTCAAATTGCTCAGAGCTGGTTTCCCTATATGAGTCTAACACTCTATTTTTCCTTCTAACTCCCTTACTCACAGTCTATGAGTGGTTTACTTGTTACCTGTCTCTTCCATTAAAAGGCAAATTCCTTTAGGGCAGGGGTCTTCTCTGTCTTAGTCATCACTGCAGCCTCAAAGCCCAGCACAGTGCTTGATAAATAGTGACCACATGAATTAACTGGGTGTCACCTATGTGTCAGGCTCCTCATACACTTTTTCTCATTTAACCTTTACAGTCATGTCGTGGAGTTGGTTGGTGTTGCCCATCATGGGGAGTGAAAGCAACTCTCACACATCACACAGAGCACAGCAAGACACTGAACCCAAATCAACTGACCCCGCAGTCCACTTTTTTCCACTGTCTCCTTTGCACTGGAAGACCCAAGTACTAGCTTTGCTGCTTATCCCCTATGGGACACAGGACAAGGCCTTAGCTTTTTAAACTTCTTTTCCCTCATTGGTAAAATGTGGGCATTAATAAAAGTATTATTNTTCCCATGAAGTGATGGGACCAGATGCCATGATCTTCGTTTTCTGAATGTTGAGTTTAAAGTGAAGTCGCTTTAGTCATGTGCAACTCTTTGCAACCCTATGGATTGTAGCCTGCCAGGCTCCTCTGTCCATGGGATTCTTCAGGCAAGAATACTGGAGTGGGTTGCCACATGCTCCTCCAGGGGATATTCCAGACCCAGGGACTGAACCTGTGTCTTTAACATCTCCTGTGTTTGGCAGGTGGGTTCTTTACCTCCAGAGCAACCTAGGAAGCTCTCGGCATGAGCCCAATTTGCTTTCTTCTCTCCTCTACCTCCCTGGGCTTCCTTCTCCCAGATTTTGCCATTGACCACTGATCGGAAGCTCGCTGAAAATTCTTTCTGGAAAATTCTAAATCTTCTAGCTTCTCTTAGTAGGTAGAAACTCTAAGCCAGAGCTGCTCACTTGATCTGCCAAGAAATACCATCTCCTCCTACCCTCAGAGTAGCCAGGTGGTCCTGGAACATCTGAAATTCATGAGCTGGTGATCTCTGGTAGAGAATAGTCAGGGCTGGAGTTCCTTGGGTGGAACTCTGAGGTTCCTGCAAGTGGCCAGTAGCCTGGGATGGGCCGGGTGTGGTCCAGGAGGTGCTCTCTGCCTGAACATCTACTACATCCATCGATTTNCAGGTGGTCCTGGAACATCTGAAATTCATGAGCTGGTGATCTCTGGTAGAGAATAGTCAGGGCTGGAGTTCCTTGGGTGGAACTCTGAGGTTCCTGCAAGTGGCCAGTAGCCTGGGATGGGCCGGGTGTGGTCCAGGAGGTGCTCTCTGCCTGAACATCTACTACATCCATCGATTTGGGAGTAGATCCCTGCCTGTGGTGAACAAGGGGCCTATGGAGTAACTGGAGTTTGTGGTCCAGGTGCCCAGGGGGTCTCTAGCCCAGGGTGGGATCAAGGTTGGGGGATCGTGGGGTGATGAGGCTCCATCGGTGACCGTGCTTTTCTGTTTCACATGTATCAGGACATTTCTGTCCTTCCTTGACTGTGTTGTCCATCTAGAGGCAGCCCCACTCTCTGCAGCTTGACAGCTCTCACGATGCATGCCTGGTCTGTGGAATGGAGCTGCATCCTTTTGAAATACTTGGAGTGAAAAAATTTGACTGGATCCTACAACCATTTGCTTGAACACAAGAAATTCCAACATTACTTTTTCCAATAAAGGAAAAATCTATTTGATTCTGTAAATATAATTTCAATCACTGCATTGCATTGAATACTTGTTTAAAATGATTTTAAGTATTTCATCACTTGCATGTGAGAACAAGCTTTCTTGTTGATGGTAACTGTCAAGAATTTGAAAAGATCCTCATTAAAACTCTTGATTATTTGTGTGGAGTCATTTGATCAATTGTGTGTAATCAGTTCCAGTTTTATATGTGATATTGAAAAAAAAATGTTCCTGGGAGAAAACTGAGATTTCTCATTAAGACATTTGAAAAGATTTAATTTGGGAGTTATGTACAAACTCAATATTTACTGTCTTCCCTGGTACTTTGTATTTTATTTTTTCTTATCATAATTATATTTTATAAGGAAAATGAAATTATAGATGCCTCCCAATGGATCTACATGAATTGTGTAGGGGAGCAGAGAACTGGACTTTTGTTGGGACTGTGGCAGCAAATGGGGAATTTCGGAGGACCCTGCCACATGAAAGCTGGAGAGTTTCTTCCGGAACAGGAAGTTATTTCTGGTCATGCGTAACCTTGGCTTGAGGGGCTATCTCTGTGCTTCTTCTTCCCAGAATACAGTCCAAGAGAATGGAGTCCCTGATTCTTCTTCAGGAGACTGGATTCCGGCCCCAGTTCCAGATGCTGTCTGCATCTCTGGCAGAAATGCACCTGCCTTCAGCCAGCGCTGCTGCTTAAGACAGTGGTCAACATGGGCCAATGCAGACACTCTCCCACACACACAGGGTTTTTTCCTGGAAGGACCTTCCTTGAAGTGCTACTGAGAATTGCAGACTCTGGATAGGAAATGCTTGTCCCCAAAACTTGCTTTCCTGGGAATTGAACTGCTCTGGGGCATGAAAAATGTTGGTGCCTTGTTACCCCAAATACCAAGTCTCATCTGTTAGCCCAGGAATTTTTATGCACAGTGATGGGGAGGTGTAGGGGTGGGGGCTCTGTCTACCTCTTGCTAGTTGCATAAATGTGACCTTGACCTCTTTATTCTCTCTAGGCCCAGTTTATTCATCGGTTATTAGGAGGCATTAATACTTGCCTTGCAGGATCCTAAGGAGAAAATGAGGAAGAGTGTGCAGCATTGCTTTGTAAACTGTAAAGTCCTATATACATGGAAGGGCTTTCATCATTGCTGTCAGCAAAAGCGGTACCACTATGACTCCTACTGAAGCAGGATGGTCATAGCAAACTCCGTAAAAGGAATTCTACAGTTAGAAGCTTCTCTGGGGTTCTGGTGGCGATGTATAGATGGCTAGGGGGACTTGGCCAGCAGGGGATGACTTCTGCTTTAAGATTCAGCTGAAATTAGTCTCTGGTAACACAGTAGAGCCCTGTTCTTTCATGCATTGAGTAAACATATGCGTATTTATTTTAATTTATTAAAAATTTTGGCTGCACCACGCAGCGCGTGGGACCTTAGTTCCCTGACAAGGGAGGGAACCCGAGCCTCTTGCTTTGGAAGCATGGAGTCTTAGACATTGGACCACCGGGCAAGTCCTACTTATTTAATTTTAAATATCTTTTCTCTTTTTTTTTCCCATTCTGAAAGTAATATATGCCCATTCTAGAACATTTAGAAAGACACGCTGAAAGAAGATTTACCCCGAATCCTGCTGCCTGAATGAATATCCTGGGCACACAGATATCTCCCTGTGCTCTTTCAAATATATTTTTTAAGGAAAGTGTTGTATCAAATAATAATACTTGCTGTTTTGTGATTGGCTTTTTTAAGAATCTGATAATGATTTTCGAACATTTATTAGGTCATGAAGTGCCTTTCTATAGCATCATGAAGATCACTGGCTAGCTGTCCCTAACATGAGACATTCAGTGGTGCCCACTGTGTGCAGAGCCCTGAGTGAGCTTCACACTGGAACAGAGGGGATGAGTAGAGCCATTCTTGTCTGCTCTCTGGGAACCCATCATCTGCAGAGGAAGCCACATCACTCCGGGGAGACAGGACCTGAGAAATGCAAGGCAGGAATCATTTAACTTTGCAGGAGAGAGAGGACATTTCTAAAAGAGGAAGCAGGGAAAGTGTCCTGCAGGACAGTGCTAGCCTGGAAGGGTGATCTGTATTTATTTATTTTTGTCTGTGCTGGGTCTTTGTCGCTGCGCATGGCCCTCTCCAATTGCATCAAACGAGGGCTATTCTCTAGTTGCGGGACGTGGGCTTCTCACTGCCACAACCTCTCTTGTGGTGGAGCACAGGCTCTAGAACACGGGCTTCCATTGCTGCTGCCCTCGGGCTCCAGAGCACAGGCTCAGTGGTTGTGGGGCACCGGCTCAGTTGCCCCATGGCATGAGGGACCTTCCCGGACCAGGGACAAAAATGTGTTTCCTGCATTGCAAGGTGGACTCAACCACTGGACCACTAGGGAAACACTGATCTGTATTTAAACATGTGAAAATGTGAAGGATTTCTGGGTGGCAGGGAAAACATGAATTATGGGAGTGGGCGAACCCACGCATCTTTAGAAAAATGATAAAATCACACCATGTTCTCTGTGCTTTTGTGGAAGCTAGTGAAGAGGGTGGGCTTTTGTATCAGTATTGGTAAGCTCAAGGGATGGGATCTCACCTCTTATCCCACCAAGGGATGGGAGCATTTACAGCAGGGTTGTATCAGTGACCTTGAGCAAGTGTGCGTGTGTGCAAGCTAAGTCACTTCAGTTGTGTCTGACTCTGTGTGACCCTATGGACTGTAGTTTACCAGGTTTCTCTGTCCCTGGAATTCTCCAGACAAGAATGCTGGAGTGGGTTGCCATCCACTCCTCCAGGGGATCTTCCCAACCTAGGGATTGAATCTGTGTCTCTTATGTCTCCTGCTTTGGCAGGTGGGTTTTTTACTACTAGCACCACCTGGGAATCCCCCTTGAGCAAGTCATATAACCTCAAAAGTTTAAAGCAGGAAAGACTCTATGCCCTCCTTCCAACTTTGCATTTCATAGAAGAGAATTGAGACCCAGAACAGAAGGGAACTTACCTGAAACTCCACAGCAACTGTTGGAGTTGATGCTAGGAGCTGATGGACTACTTCAAGTTTAAGGGCCAGATTGTTCACAGAAGTCCACCAGCACTTGGCACAGACTTGCACAGGAACTACTCCACACACACCCCCACCCCCTACAAAACAGATTAATTCAATTCAACTGAGCTACTATGTTTCCGATAACCAGTCCAGCCTTCTAGCACTATCTTGGGGAAGACCATGAGAAGGAATAAATTTGCCATGCTTCCTAAGATGCCCAGTCAAGAAGAAAGTATTCATTTCTGTCCATTCCTGAACCTGGAATCAGGGTTCACACCTAAGTCAGACTCTTTTGGTGAGAAGAATCAGAGATTCACTGGAACTGTGNGGAAGACCATGAGAAGGAATAAATTTGCCATGCTTCCTAAGATGCCCAGTCAAGAAGAAAGTATTCATTTCTGTCCATTCCTGAACCTGGAATCAAGGTTCACACCTAAGTCAGACTCTTTTGGTGAGAAGAATCAGAGATTCACTGGAACTGTGTTAAACAGAAAGGAGTTTACTATAAATATATATATAAAATCTTTGGGGAATCCAAAGAAGGGAATCATAGGTTAGTCGTGCCTCTTGGGAACTGGAGCTGAGACCTGAGAATCTATTAGAGTCAACACGGCTGTATCTGCTCTCTGGACACCAGCCTCACAGGGTAAAGATCTACCCCCCCTAAGCATGCATTCAACCCATCCATCTATGCAGCCATGATCCATCTATCCCATGATTCCATCTATTCCATGATCTATCTGTCTATCAACCCACCATTGAATCAAATGGTGTATGAGCTTCTGTCCTCTGGTGCGCCTCTGCCATTAGCTATCACACACTATGGTAGAGATAGAAGTGAACAAGCACAGTCCTTGCTCTCCAGCAGCTCACGGTCTAGCAGAAAATTGCGTCGTATTTACTCATTCCCTCATCCTTCCATAAACATTTCACTGTGCCAGCATGGCACTGGCATTGGGAAGGCAAAGATGAATGAGGCCTTCACATCTCTCTCTAAGAACCAAGTCTAGGGAGGGGGACCCATGGGTACAATCATAATGCAATCTGATTGGTGCTAAAAGAGGGATTGATGGACTGATTTGTTGATATTCTGCCTTATTCTATGAAAGAGTTAAGATTTAAAGATACGTAGATTAAAGGCTCGGGGATGTGTATCAGTGCAGAACTGTTTTGCGATTGTATTGTTGGGGTCATAGGGCTGGAGCATCTCCTTGTGGATGGGAGTGGGGTTTTCACAAAAGGAAATGAAAATGTCCATTGTCAGTTCTCTAAGAAAGATGTCATTTGTGCTGCAGGAAATGAGGACTTTGGCAAGCAGGCATTAGATGAGGGCGAAGAAAAAGACTTTCTGTCTGCGGTGCAAGCTGTGGCAATCTCTGGTACATTCTTAGAGGCGGTGGGGTAGATGCAAGGCTGGAAGATGATCTTCCCTGGACCTAATAGGAGCAACCAAGAAAAAGGCCTCTAGCCTGTCCTGAAAAGGAGTTTGGGGCAGGTTTGGGCCTCCACCAGCCTCCTCTCTATGGTAATTTCTTCCCTGTAAACAAGGTGACAATACAGTTGAAAGTACTGGCATCATATACTTTCAAATACACTGGCATGCAATACACTTAAGCTGCAAAAATAAGTGGGAGCATGGAACCACCTGCTTATCATTAACCTATCAGTAATGTATCTTTCAAAGTTATAGCTCAGTCTGTCTTCTGGAGAGAAAGAGGGAAGGGCCTGCGTTCATGCTTGAGGCCTATGCAAAAGTCTGAATCCTGAAAGAAATGATTATTGACCCCCAAATGTGAAAAGAAAATGGCAAGAGAAAAAAAAGAGTGTTTAATTCAATGTCTATGAATCATCAGGCCAACATTGTTCATGGCTAAATTTATAAAGATTCCTTTACATTTGAAACCCATTTACAGCTTTGATTCTCTCTTTTCTCCAGAATCCTCAGGAAATACTTTTGAGAAATCATAGCCTGACATAAATCAGCTACTCATAGCCAAATCATTTCAGAAGAAAAATTATAAAAATTTTAAAAATTTTACAGCCAGAAATTATATTCACTGAAGTATATGGGTGTGTTTTTATGTAGAGTAGGAACTTCAAAAGTCAGAGTATCCCCAAATCAATAAAACTCTTTAAAAGTCCCCAGCCTAGGCCAGGCCACTGTGGCACACAGGATCATTACTCATATGGCCTCCGTGAATGGTGTCATAGGGTTGTGCAGTGAACAGCCTGTACAGCTGTACAGGGTGATCATGAACACAAGGTGGGCAGGGTACTCTTCCAGAGGCCAAAGAGAGAGTAACAGAGGGTGGGGCAGTCTCCAGAGAGAACAATCGTGCCTGGGAAGCAGCTCAATGTTGAGGCAAGGAAGACAGAGCAAATACACTTGTGTGTAAGAGCTAAGTCTTGACTCTCTTTTTGCTAACAGTCCAGCAGGGAAGACAGCCCAGCACACAAAGAACTGGGCTCAGAGGTAGTGGTTATGACAAGGGTTACAGTAGTGGTCAGACAGAGTGCAGCGGGGGACATGAGATGGAGGAGAAGGTAATCCCAAATGAAGCGACCGTGGGGGCTGTATAAATAAGGGTTGATTCACACTGAGCCTTAGCATAGAGCCAGGGTTCATTCAGGCAGAGAACCAAGGGTGGCAAGCACAGGATAGAGTGCCCCGGGGTCCCTGGGGAACCTCCCAACCTGCTCCTCTGGCCATTTCTCTGCTAAAAGATGTCAGCCATCAGATGCTGTTTAATTCCAGCTGGACAAAACCTGCTGGATGGGAGAGTGGGGTGTGACTTGGCTGGAAGCGAAGGTGCTCAGATGGCAAGCACCTTTCTCCTGACACCGGCTCCGGTCTTGGCAGAGCATGTGGCTGCAGGGGGTATTCTCAAACTGCCTCCTCCTCTCACTCTATTCCGGGGCCTTCTGGCCAAAGATGATTTTTTTTTTTTTTTAATTTTTGCTATAAAACAGCTTCCCTGTTTACGGTACATCCGTAATACTGTTCCTGGTCGGGGAAGAAGTGTGCAGGTGATCTTTAGAAGCTATCCAGGGAGACTGGTGTTTGGATGCAGAATCACCTACCCACCTTCAGAACTGGATAGGGCCAGCCTCTCATCTCAGGGGTAAAGAAATTATTAACTAGCCCTTTTCTGTCAACCAGGAAGTTAAGACAAAGAGGTTAATTGCCTTGTCCATGTTCACCCAGAGATTACTGGGACCAGTGTCCCAGTTC
>SJYA01000423.1:1892318-1910639 GCA_006410615.1 Neotragus moschatus | reverse complement strand
CTTATGTCTCCTGCTTTGGCAGGTGGGTTTTTTACTACTAGCACCACCTGGGAATCCCCCTTGAGCAAGTCATATAACCTCAAAAGTTTAAAGCAGGAAAGACTCTATGCCTTCTTTCCAACGTTGCATTTCATAGAAGAGAATTGAGACCCAGAACAGAAGGCAACTTACCTGAAATTCCACAGCAACTGTTGGAGTTGATGCTAGGAGCTGATGGACAACTTCAAGTTTAAGGGCCAGATTGTCCTTAAAGAAGTCCACCAGCACTTGGCACAGACTGGCACAGGAACTATTCCACACCCGCCCAACACCCTCCGCAAAACAGATTTATTAAACTCAACTGAGCTACTATGGTTCTGATAACCAGCCCAGCCTTCTAGCACTATCTTGGGGAAGACCATGAGAAGGAATGAATTTGCCATGCTTCCTAAGATGCACAGTCAAGAAGAAAGTATTCATTTCTGTCCATTCCTGAACCTGGAATCAGGGTTCACACCTAAGTCAGACTCTTTTGGTGAGAAGAATCAGAGATTCACTGGAACTGTGATAAACAGAAAGGAGTTTGCTATAAATATATATATAAAATCTTTGGGGAATCCAAAGAAGGGAATCATAGGTTAGTCATGCCTCTTGGGAACTGGAGCTGAGACCTGAGACTCTATTAGAGTCAACACGGCTGTATCTTCTCTCTGGACACCAGCCTCACAGGGTAAAGATCTACCCCCCTAAGCATGCATTCAACCCATCCATCTATGCAGCCATGATCCATCTATCCCATGATTCCATCTGTTCCATGATCCATCTNACTGGAGCTGAGACCTGAGACTCTATTAGAGTCAACACGGCTGTATCTTCTCTCTGGACACCAGCCTCACAGGGTAAAGATCTACCCCCCTAAGCATGCATTCAACCCATCCATCTATGCAGCCATGATCCATCTATCCCATGATTCCATCTGTTCCATGATCCATCTGTCCATCAACCCACCATTGAATCAAATGGTGCATGAGCTTCTGTCTTCTGGTGCGCCTCTGCCATTAGCTATCACACACTATGGTAGAGATAGAGGTGAACAAGCACAGTCCTTGCTCTCAAGCAGCTCACGGTCTAGCAGAAAATTGCGTCGTATTTACTCATTCCCTCATCCTTCAGTAAACATTTCATTGTGCCAGCATGGCACTGGCATTGGGAAGGCAAAGATGAATGAGGCCTTCACGTCTCTCTCTAAGAACCAAGTCTAGGGAGGGGGACCCATGGGTACAATCATAATGCAATCTGATTGGTGCTAAAAGAGGGATTGATGGACTGATTTGTTGATATTCTGCCTTATTCTATGAAAGAGTTAAGATTTAAAGATACGTAGATTAAAGGCTCGGGGATGTGTATCAGTGCAGAACTGTTTTGCGATTGTATTGTTGGGGTCATAGGGCTGGAGCATCTCCTTGTGGATGGGAGTGGGGTTTTCACAAAAGGAAATGAAAATGTCCATTGTCAGTTCTCTAAGAAAGATGTCATTTGTGCTGCAGGAAATGAGGACTTTGGCAAGCAGGCATTAGATGAGGGCGAAGAAAAAGACTTTCTGTCTGCGGTGCAAGCTGTGGCAATCTCTGGTACATTCTTAGAGGCGGTGGGGTAGATGCAAGGCTGGAAGATGATCTTCCCTGGACCTAATAGGAGCAACCAAGAAAAAGGCCTCTAGCCTGTCCTGAAAAGGAATTTGGGGCAGGTTTGGGCCTCCACCAGCCTCCTCTCTATGGTAATTTCTTCCCTGTAAACAAGATGACAATACAGTTGAAAGTACTGGCATCATATACTTTCAAATACACTGGCATGCAATACACTTAAGCTGCAAAAATAAGTGGGAGCATGGAACCACCTGCTTATCATTAACCTATCAGTAATGTATCTTTCAAAGTTATAGCTCAGTCTGTCTTCTGGAGAGAAAGAGGGAAGGGCCTGCATTCATGCTTGAGGCCTATGCAAAAGTCTGAATCCTGAAAGAAATGATTATTGACCCCCAAATGTGAAAAGAAAATGGCAAGAGAAAAAAAAGAGTGTTTAATTCAATGTCTATGAATCATCAGGCCAACATTGTTCATGGCTAAATTTATAAAGATTCCTTTACATTTGAAACCCATTTACAGCTTTGATTCTCTCTTTTCTCCAGAATCCTCAGGAAATACTTTTGAGAAATCATAGCCTGACATAAATCAGCTACTCATAGCCAAATCATTTCAGAAGAAAAATTATAAAAATTTTAAAAATTTTACAGCCAGAAATTATATCCACTGAAGTATATGGGTGTGTTTTTATGTAGAGTAGGAACTTCAAAAGTCAGAGTATCCCCAAATCAATAAAACTCTTTAAAAGTCCCCAGCCTAGGCCAGGCCACTGTGGCACACAGGATCATTACTCATATGGCCTCCGTGAATGGTGTCATAGGGTTGTGCAGTGAACAGCCTGTACAGCTGTACAGGGTGATCATGAACACAAGGTGGGCAGGGTACTCTTCCAGAGGCCAAAGAGAGAGTAACAGAGGGTGGGGCAGTCTCCAGAGAGAACAATCGTGCCTGGGAAGCAGCTCAATGTTGAGGCAAGGAAGACAGAGCAAATACACTTGTGTGTAAGAGCTAAGTCTTGACTCTCTTTTTGCTAACAGTCCAGCAGGGAAGACAGCCCAGCACACAAAGAACTGGGCTCAGAGGTAGTGGTTATGACAAGGGTTACAGTAGTGGTCAGACAGAGTGCAGCGGGGGACATGAGATGGAGGAGAAGGTAATCCCAAATGAAGCGACCGTGGGGGCTGTATAAATAAGGGTTGATTCACACTGAGCCTTAGCATAGAGCCAGGGTTCATTCAGGCAGAGAACCAAGGGTGGCAAGCACAGGATAGAGTGCCCCGGGGTCCCTCGGGAACCTCCCAACCTGCTCCTCTGGCCATTTCTCTGCTAAAAGATGTCAGCCATCAGATGCTGTTTAATTCCAGCTGGACAAAACCTGCTGGATGGGAGAGTGGGGTGTGACTTGGCTGGAAGCGAAGGTGCTCAGATGGCAAGCACCTTTCTCCTGACACCGGCTCCGGTCTTGGCAGAGCATGTGGCTGCAGGGGGTATTCTCAAACTGCCTCCTCCTCTCACTCTATTCCAGGGCCTTCTGGCCAAAGATGATTTTTTTTTTTTTTTAATTTTTGCTATAAAACAGCTTCCCTGTTTACGGTACATCCGTAATACTGTTCCTGGTCGGGGAAGAAGTGTGCAGGTGATCTTTAGAAGCTATCCAGGGAGACTGGTGTTTGGATGCAGAATCACCTACCCACCTTCAGAACTGGATAGGGCCAGCCTCTCATCTCAGGGGTAAAGAAATTATTAACTAGCCCTTTTCTGTCAACCAGGAAGTTAAGACAAAGAGGTTAATTGCCTTGTCCATGTTCACCCAGAGATTACTGGGACCAGTGTCCCAGTTCGCATCTACCAGGCATAGCAGCAGAGGTGATAGTTGAACTAGATTTTAACATTCAGTGGATATAAAGTACAAGGATTGGAAGAGAAAGATTCTGGGCTAAGGGGTCAGCTGAACAAAGGTGGGAAGAGAAGGCAGTGGCAGCCATCCTGCACTAAAAAGATCTGACATTTTTTTATCCAGGTAGGATTTTAAGTGTTTTACTTATATTATCAGTGCTTCCCTGGTGGCTCAGGCGGTAAAGCGTCTGTCTACAATGCGGAAGACCTGGGTTCGATCCCTGGGTCAGGAAGATTTCCCTGGAGAAGGAAATGGAAATCCACTCCAGTACTATTGCCTGGAAAATCCCATGGACAGAGGAGCCTGGTAGGCTACAGTCCATGGGGTCGCAAAGAGTCGGACACGACTGAGCAACTTCACTATATTAGCTCACCTACTCCTTACAACAGCGTTACCAAGTATGATGAATCCCATTTCATGGATGACAAAACTGAGGCACAGAGAGGTTACGTGATCTACCCAAGGTCACCTGGGGCTTGAACTGAGCCAGCCTTGCCGCGGGGCCCCCTGCTTAGCCCTCAGGCAGTAGGGCCACTCACTCACTGAATGCCTGCTGAGGTGTTGTCACATGCCTCGCTAAGTGCTTCCTACGCCTCGTCACATTTCATCTTCATCCCAGCACCGAAGGCGAGGATGATCGTTATTCCCATTTCACAGATGCAGAAACCGAGGTTCAGACAGGATAAGTATCTTGCCTGAGGTCACACTCTGCCTTGCATCCCAAGAGTTGTTTCTAACGAGCTCCTACTTCATTGAGAAAAGCCTAGCGCTCCCCAGAATTCCCTAGTCCCAGATCAATCGCTCCCGGCTTGCCACGGAGGCCCGTGTCGCCGCTAGATCAGTTTTAAGGTTTTCAATAATTCTGTGAAGAGACAGAGCAGCATAAAGCAAAGCTAAAAATATCATTTTTCTGTAGCTGTCATAACAACATTTGGGCTAATTGATTCTCAATAGAATAATGACATCCAGTATGTAGTGAGAAATATTCATGAAGAGCTCTGTGAAATCCTCGAGGTGCGGAGCCACACCGGCAGCCCAGGACAACTTAGGGATGTGGCCGCGTGGCCAGTGCACATGCCAGGCATGCCACGCAGGCTGGTGACCACCAGCCAGTGCCACCCTGCCCTGTCTCGGGCCTGAGTTTGGACATCAAAGCTTTTTAGTTGAGGATTGTGGCTCCCAACCCCCAGGCTGCTTTAATCAGAGAAAGGTGATGAAAAGATTAGAGGGTATGATTTATGGAGAGAGATTAACATCAGAGGAGTCGAGGGGGAGAAAAGAGAACTCTCTTAAAGTAGTTGAGATAACAAAGGCTGTAGAGAGTGAAGGGGGAAGGTGGGGAGGCAGCTTCGAGACCAGAGTCTTGAATAAATTCCTGTAGGGATGGGCTGGAGGTGGGGGAGGCACCTCTGGGCCTGGGATCACCCGGCCTAGCCCCCACCTGCAGAGCTGCTCCTAGGCCTTGTCTGGTGGTTCAGGCTCTGCAAGCACTCCTGGCCAATCTGCCTCCACTGGGCCTTCCAGAGGGTCCCTGAGAGAAGGGAGGTAGACCTGGAGTCTTGGGGGTGATGTGTGGGGCAGTACCCTAGCCTGGTGGGATGGTCTTCCAGGGCTGGACGCTGTGATGTCCAGGGCAGCATGTGCCATGCGTGCTGTGATCACTGGCAGACACAGGTTCCACAGAGGGACACGTGGTCTGTGGGGTGGGATGAGGGTGAACCCTGATAGGTACCAGGGACAGTGTTAAGGACCCGCCATGCATGAGTTCATCTCATCTTTACAGCAACCTGGTGAGATCTGGGACTCTTACAGTTCCTGTTCTACAGAAAAGGGACACTGAGGCTCCAAGAGTTTAAGGAACTCAACTAAATCACATAGCTAGTTCAGTGGCAGCACTGGGATTGGGGCCCCAGAGCCCACAGGGTGCTAGAGCCAGGGGTGGGGGAGAGGGTGGCATGCGGGTGGAGAGGATTCTCTGGTGTCTGCCTGCTGAGTGCACAGCAGGTCGCTCAGTGTTTTAAACATGCATGTGCAGAAGGAATCGTGGTGGGTGGGGGGTGTATCCAGTGAGTCTGGGTCTACAGGCAGACCCTGCCCAGGGGCATAAACCATCTCTTTCTGAGGATGCCGCCCCCTGTTCTGCACCTTTGTTCCACCCCCGTTTTTCTGGCTCTTAGGTAAAAGCATAGCTCCTTAAGCATCATAGCCCTAAATTCACCCTCATCTATAGAATGTCTGCCCTTTCACAAGCTCACCTATTATTTCTGGAAGCCCCCCCTGGGGCGTCAGTTCCCTGATCTGCTCCTCTAAACTCCTCCAGGAATGTCTGCAGCCTGGACCTGGCTGAGGAGGGCATATCCTCCTGCCTGAGATCTCTAAGATTTGCTTCTAGGCGGGGGTGCCTCGGAGTGTGGTGCAGCCCCAAAGACAATTCCAGATGGTGCATTTGGGGAGGGTGGAGCTGTGTCTCCCATTCATCACTCAATCCTCAGCACCAAGCACAAGCTTGGGAACACAGTAGCTGCTTAGTAAACAGATAACTTAGATTCCCTGGAGATGCTGTGCACTGCACCATCCTGTATCACCCTTTGTGGCCGGGGTACCTGACAGCTGCTTCTGCACTTTCATTTTGCCTTCTGCAGGCTCCTCAGCAGGGATCTGGCCCCGAGCTACTCCAAGGACCAACCTCAGGATGTTACCTTACTTTCCTTCTTACCCCTTTAGTCAAAACCTCATGCAAACTCCTACCAGACTTGTCCGCCAGTTTATCAGCAAAATTAATACTGGCTAATAATTAATGGGCAACATTTACTGAGTCCTGGTTAAGTGCCAGACACCGTGCTAAGCTGTGAATGTAAATTAACTCCTTTCATCGCAAAGCAGCCCCGCGAGTGAGGTACTATTTTTATCCCTATTTTACTGGTGAGGAGTCTGAAGCTTAGAGATGGTAAGTAACTTTCCCAGAGACAGACAGTTGGTGGATTAGAGCAGAAGATGGGGGTAGAACCAAGGTGGTCTGATGCTGAAGCTTGCTGAGCTTGCACACAGGTCTGAATTTCATCTACACATGTCGTTAACATCTTATAAGCAAAGCTTTGATGTGAGTGTTGTGATTCTGATTTTATATATGAAGAAACTGAGCTCAGAGCAGCTAAGTGACTTTTCAGTCAGCCAAGTACTAAACAGGAGGAACTAGATTTGAATCCAGTGTTGCTCCAAAGCCTCGTTCCTTGTGCTGTTCCATCCCTCTGGGGGACTGGGGACACAGCTTGGTCACAAATGAGTGGGAAGAAGCAGTAAGAAAGGGGACCCAGCTAGTGGTGTGCAGTGACAGAAACAGAAATTCCAGCACACCAAGGGAACTGGGAGCTTCCCTGGTAGCTCAGTTGGTAAAGAATCCACCTGCAATGCAGGAGACCCGGGTTTGATTCCTGGGTTGGGAAGATCGCTGGAGAAGGGATAGGCTACCCATTCCAGTATTCTTGGGCTTCCCTTGTGGCTCAGCTTTAAAGAATCCACCTGCAATTCGGGAGACATGGATTTNTAGCTCAGTTGGTAAAGAATCCACCTGCAATGCAGGAGACCCGGGTTTGATTCCTGGGTTGGGAAGATCGCTGGAGAAGGGATAGGCTACCCATTCCAGTATTCTTGGGCTTCCCTTGTGGCTCAGCTTTAAAGAATCCACCTGCAATTCGGGAGACATGGATTTGATCCCTGGGTTGGGAAGATCCCCTGGAGAAGGGAAAGGCTACCCTCTTCAGTATTCTGGCCTGGAGAACTGCATGGACTGTATAGCCTATGAGGTCGCAAAGAGTCAGACATGACTGAGCGACTTTCACCTTCACTTTCAAGGGAACTGGGCAGAGAGTCAGGGAGGTGACTGGGCATCTGTAAGGGGATATTTGGAGTTGCTGCCACCCACATGCAGGCCTTCAGCGAGGAGACTCCAAAATTGTTTTCCTACCGTGCACTCCCATGGGACAAGAGTTATCAGGACCATGCCCGCGGGCCTCTTGTTGGTCTGGGAGGGGTGGGGCTCCCCTCACAGCTGGATTCCTATTTTGAGCAGAACGGCATCTGTATCCAGAGGTAACATGTGATTAAACAGAAAGAGAAGAAAAAGAAGATATCGTTCGGTTCACACAAATCCAGGCCCTGCTGTTCAGGAGCCATGTGACTGCCTCTTTGAACCTTGTTTCTTTATGCTTAAAATGGGGATATTAATGTCTGTTCTTCCTGCCTTCTGCTCCTATTGCTGGGCAGGTGTGTACCACATGGTGCATTAGAATGGAAGGAGTCTAGGGGACTTCCCTGGTGGTCCAGTGGTTGAGAATCGAACTTCCGATGCAGGGGCTATGGATTTGATCCCTGGTCAGGGAACTAAGATTCCACATGCCGAGGGGCAACTAAGCCTGCGTGCTGCGAGTAGAGAAGCCTGTGCACAGAAACCAAGACCCAGCGCAGCTCCTGTTTAGAAAGAAGGAGAATGGAAGGAGTCTAGTAGAGAAGGCAGCTTCGAGGAGAAAGGGAGTGGAGGTGGCACAGAGGCACATTCACCAACAACGTTGAAACTGTGTGGGTGTGTGCTGTCTGCTTAGTCGCTCAGTTGTGTCTGACTTTTTGCGACCCCATGGACCATAGCCCACCAGGCTCCTTGTCCATGGGGATTCTCCAGGCAAGAATACTGGAGTGGTTTGCCATGCCCTCCTCCAGAGGATCTTCCCAGCCCAGGGATCAAACCCCGGTCTCCTGCATTGCAGGTGGATTCTTTACCATCTCAGCCACCAGGGAAGCCCAAGAATACTGGAATGGGTAGCCTATCCCTTCTCCAGGGGACCTTCCCGACCCGGGAATAGAACCAGGGTCTCTTGCATTGCAGGTGGATTCTTTACCAGCTGAGCTCCTAGCAGTCAGGTCAAAATGGGAATTTTCACTCCAGAGCGTCTTAAGTGCAGGAGCATAGGACTTTGGTATTAGCAAAGCAGAGATGTTTTTATTTCCCAAGATGAGCCAATTTTGTAGTTCATTCATTCATATGTCTAGTCTTTGAATCAACGTTTACTGTTGGGAGTGTATGGGAGACACTGGGCCCACAGTAGAAACAGACAAGGACCTTGCCCTCAGAAGACTTCCTGGCCTATCTGAGGGAATAAGACATATACATAGTTGCCATGATATGAGGCACAGGGGGACTTGGGCAGTCAACTGCAGGAGTGTGTAGTTGGGGGACACCAGTTCCTGCCAAGGCAATCAGGGAAAGCCACCTGGAAGAAGTGGCATTTGGAATGCAGAAGTAGCCTTGAAGGATGTAAATATACTGTCAGGCACAGAATGAGTCTCCCAAGGAGATCACACTTTGTGTATTTGAATTAAACCATGTATGTGCACACAGCAAAATAATCATAATAAAAACAATAACAAAGAGTGTGTATAAAGACTAAAGTGGGGGTTCCCACCCCTATCTTACTCAAGGCTGGGCCTAGAGCAAGCACGAGATGGGAGAGGGGTCCTGCTGTTTCCTCAGTGTCTTTCAATTCTCTGCACCTCTTTTCCTGTGAGACATGTATCTCTCCCGTGACTTAGCCCCTCTCATCAAGCCAACATCCTCTTCTGGTGCTGAACCCAAAGAAAAGTGGTTTGTTCCAACACTGAAGGAAAGCCCACCGTTCTGGATTTACTGAGATGGGTCTCCCTCCTAAGGGATTGGGAAAGGTCATTTTGACCATGCCTGGGTTTCCCCGGTATACTCTGGCTTTAAACGCCATCTTTAGATCACACACACTACTGTCGTGGGAGCCACGTGGCTCAGGCCTGGCGGTGGGTACAGCTGAGCCGCGTAGGGAGCATAATTAGAGGGCTCCGAGACTGCTAAGGGCCCATCGGATTCCAAGAGCTCGCGAGTCGACTGTGATCTTTGGAATCCTCATTAGAAATTCTCTCCAGAGCCCGGGGCATATGCTTTTGCTCGTCTTTAATAATGGCAAATCTTCATGCTTTGAGGTTGGATTTGATTTCAGGAAACAACCACGAGAGGCATTTGGAGCCCAGCCTGGTGGAGGAACAAGCTGGAAAATGTGCTTCTGGTTAAATGGGAGGTGTGACTCTAATTGGCACGTGGGGATGCCAAGTTCAGGTAGAAGCCAGAGCAGGAAGCTCCAGGGAGAGCTCCAGAGTTGCTGTAGGGGATGCCAGCCTCGGGGCAGGCGGAAAGGGGATTCTGCTGGCTGTGGCTTATCCCTACTAGGTACCCCAGCAGCTTGACTGGACTCCATCCCCCTCCCACAGCTCAGCTATAGACAGAGTCAGGAATGGTTTAGGGCTGTTTTCAGAGAGTCTGGCCCAGNAGGGGATGCCAGCCTCGGGGCAGGCGGAAAGGGGATTCTGCTGGCCGTGGCTTATCCCTACTAGGTACCCCAGCAGCTTGACTGGACTCCATCCCCCTCCCACAGCTCAGCTATAGACAGAGTCAGGAATGGTTTAGGGCTGTTTTCAGAGAGTCTGGCCCAGGTGAAACCAGCAAGTGTACCATGAGGGCAGACATAGGCCAGGAAGGTGGGCAGAGGGGGACCTCCAGGCCTCTCTCTGAGCTGACCCTGGCACTGCAAGAAGTCAGGGGCCATCCGTGAGGCGGCCTTATGGACCTTGTCAGCCCCAAAGCTGGAGGTTGGCCAGAGGGAGTCCAGGGATCCCTTACTCTGCTTTCCGATGGGAGGCCAACCTCCAGACCCCACGCGGGGCTCCGCCTTCCTGGGACAAAGGGTCCCCAGCACCCGCCTGGGTGTCCTGCATGCTTCCCCACGGCCCTTGGGCACAGTGGCACGAGGCGCTGTGTCCCACAGGGATCTGTTATGGCTGCTCTACCCTCCCCTGACTCCTGCTATCTGGGACAATTGGCCTGATTCTCCTGGGACATTTCTGTGTTCACATCCCACACCTACAAGGCCTTCTTTTCTGGGTGACCTGATCACTGATCCTAAAGGTACTTCCAGAGAGCAATTCCCAACCATTGGGTCATGTCCTGAGCTTGCAGGGGGAGCCTTTTCAAAAATTAAAAAAATTTTTTCAAAGCTACATTCCCTTTACAGTTATTACAAAATATTGGCTATATTCCCAGTGCTGTACAATATATCCTTGTAGCCTATCTTACACTAATCTGTACCTCCCACTCTTCGTCCCTATAGTGCCCNTTCCCAACCATTGGGTCATGTCCTGAGCTTGCAGGGGGAGCCTTTTCAAAAATTAAAAAAATTTTTTCAAAGCTACATTCCCTTTACAGTTATTACAAAATATTGGCTATATTCCCAGTGCTGTACAATATATCCTTGTAGCCTATCTTACACTAATCTGTACCTCCCACTCTTCGTCCCTATAGTGCCCTCCCCCTCCTCTCTGTACTGTAGCCACTAGTTTGTGTCTTCTACTTTTTTTTTTATAGTCACCAGTTTGTTATATTTTTTAGATTATAGGGAGCCTATTTTGAGGGAGACTGGGCAAGTTGTTTTGTTTGTTTGTTTGTTTGTTTGTTTAGCGTGTTTGTTTTATAGGCATTCCCAAATGATCTGCATAGAGTGAGCATTGGATCATCTTGTCCTAAGAGGCTTAGAGAGTCCTTTGGACAGCAAGGAGATCAAACCAGTCAATCCTAAAGGAAANCTCTCCCTTGACTTAGCCCCTCTCATCAAGCCAACATCCTCTTCTGGTGCTGAACCCAAAGAAAAGTGGTTTGTTCCAACACTGAAGGAAAGCCCACCGTTCTGGATTTACTGAGATGGGTCTCCCTCCTAAGGGATTGGGAAAGGTCATTTTGACCATGCCTGGGTTTCCCCGGTATACTCTGGCTTTAAACGCCATCTTTAGATCACACACACTACTGTCGTGGGAGCCACGTGGCTCAGGCCTGGCGGTGGGTACAGCTGAGCCGCGTAGGGAGCATAATTAGAGGGCTCCGCGACTGCTAAGGGCCCATCGGATTCCAAGAGCTCGCGAGTCGACTGTGATCTTTGGAATCCTCATTAGAAATTCTCTCCAGAGCCCGGGGCATATGCTTTTGCTCGTCTTTAATAATGGCAAATCTTCATGCTTTGAGGTTGGATTTGATTTCAGGAAACAACCATGAGAGGCATTTGGAGCCCAGCCTGGTGGAGGAACAAGCTGGAAAATGTGCTTCTGGTTAAATGGGAGGTGTGACTCTAATTGGCACGTGGGGATGCCAAGTTCAGGTAGAAGCCAGAGCAGGAAGCTCCAGGGAGAGCTCCAGAGTTGCTGTAGGGGATGCCAGCCTCGGGGCAGGCGGAAAGGGGATTCTGCTGGCTGTGGCTTATCCCTACTAGGTACCCCAGCAGCTTGACTGGACTCCATCCCCCTCCCACAGCTCAGCTATAGACAGAGTCAGGAATGGTTTAGGGCTGTTTTCAGAGAGTCTGGCCCAGCTGAAACCAGCAAGTGTACCATGAGGGCAGACAGAGGCCAGGAAGGCGGGCAGAGGGGGACCTCCAGACCTCTCTCTGAGCTGACCCTGGCACTGCAAGAAGTCAGGGGCCGTCCGTGAGGCAGCCTTATGGACCTTGTCAGCCCCAAAGCTGGAGGTTGGCCAGAGGGAGTCCAGGGATCCTTTACTGTGCTTTCCGATGGGAGGCCAACCTCCAGACTCCATGCGGGGCTCAGCCTTCCTGGGACAAAGGGTCCCCGGCACCCGCCTGGGTGTCCTGCATGCTTCCCCACGGCCCTTGGGCACAGTGGCACGAGGTNTGTCAGCCCCAAAGCTGGAGGTTGGCCAGAGGGAGTCCAGGGATCCTTTACTGTGCTTTCCGATGGGAGGCCAACCTCCAGACTCCATGCGGGGCTCAGCCTTCCTGGGACAAAGGGTCCCCGGCACCCGCCTGGGTGTCCTGCATGCTTCCCCACGGCCCTTGGGCACAGTGGCACGAGGTGCTGTGTCCCACAGGGATCTGTTATGGCTGCTCTACCCTCCCCTGACTCCTGCTATCTGGGACAATTGGCCTGATTCTCCTGGGACATTTCTGTGTTCACATCCCACACCTACAAGGCCTTCTTTTCTGGGTGACCTGATCACTGATCCCAAAGGTACTTCCAGAGAGCAACTCCCAACCATTGGGTCATGTCCTGAGCTTGCAGGGGGAGCCTTTTCAAAAATTAAAAAAATTTTTTCAAAGCTACATTCCCTTTACAGTTATTACAAAATATTGGCTATATTCCCAGTGCTGTACAATATATCCTTGTAGCCTATCTTACACTAATCTGTACCTCCCACTCTTCGTCCCTATAGTGGCCCTCCCCCTCCTCTCTATACTGTAGCCACTAGTTTGCGTCTTCTACTTTTTTTTTTAATAGTCACTAGTTTGTTATATTTTTTAGATTATAAGGAGCCTATTTTGAGGGAGACTGGGCAGGTTGTTTTTGTTTGTTTGTTTGTTTTAGCGTGTTTGTTTTATAGACATTCCCAAATGATCTGCATAGAGTGAGCATTGGATTGTCTTGTCCTAAGAGGCTTAGAGAGTCCTTTGGACAGCAAGGAGATCAAACCAGTCAATCCTAAAGGAAATCAGCTCTGAGTATTCACTGATGCTGAAGCTCCAATACTTTGGCCACCTGATGTGGAGGGCTAACTCATTGGAAAAGACTCTGATGCTGGGAAAGACTGGATGCAGGAGGAGAGACGGGTGGCAGAGGTTGAGATGATGGGGTGGCATCACTGACTCAATGAGCAAACGCTGGGAGATAGTGAAGGATGGGAGCCTGGTGTGGTGTGGTCCATGGGGTCACTAAGAGTTGGACACGACTTAGAGACCGAACAACGACAGTAACAACAAGACACTCAACTCATAGGCTCTGGGCTCTGAAGACGAAGTGCAGAGTGATCCACCAGAGGAGGAAGCAGGGGAGGCTCAGATCGCACGTATACATATGCCACACACCACACCCCCCCAACAGACAGGCTCTCAGCCCCCCTTGCACTCCACTCGCTCAGACTCACCCAACCCACACACGGGCACGCTCCACTGCAGACACATCCCCAGCGCTCCCAGACAGCCCGCACATAGCTATTCACGCCTCTCTCTGGCACAAATGCACACCACTCCATACCATTTCCTGCATGCTCCTGGAGGACACTGGCACTGGGGGAGCGTCTGAGAGCATCTGATAAATCCTTCTCTCCTGCTATGAGCTTTTGAACAAAATGATGTAAGAGGAAAAGCACAATCTCGTAGTCGAATGAGCTGGGCTCGAAGACTGGAATTCCCACATGTGAACTGTGCCATCCCAGTGCTATACTCTCCAAATCTGTATAAAGGGGGCATCGTAACAGCACCTCCCCCGCTGCAGTAGTGAGGGTAACGTGGCTCACGGAGGAACCCACTTTAAGTCGTACCCTGCAGAGTATAAAACAGGTTCATCACCAGACTCGTCATCAGTATTTCCAAACAAGGAATAAGACATACTCAGACTCAATGGACCTTCCTCAGCCCCTGGTCGCAGGTAGAATGGGCCATGTGCGTGCATCTCAGATGGGTAGAATCATTTGTTCCTGTCACTCATGAGACCGTCTGGGGCTGTGCCCCCTCCCCTGGTCCCTGGCTCAGGTGGTTTGATGCTCCTGACCCAGGAGATTCGAGACATGTGTTGGAGGTGGACCCAGTCAGTGAGGACCCAGAAATGGCCAGCCAGTTCCCAAAAGAACTTTACATAATCAATGCAGCATCTATTACAAAGCATCTATATGCAAAGATGACTCTTGCCCCAGCAGATGAAAAAGTGACTATTGGCAAATCCCTGACAAATGTTTCTGGGATGCGAAGGCTTTGGGGAAGGTAAAGAGGGGACTGGAGCAGGGGGATCTAAAGCCCCTTCAGCTGGCAAAGAAAGCATGGGGATCAAGGCCTGGTGGTTGGGGGAAACAGGGAGAGGAGTTGCAGGGGGTCTGAGCAGCAGCTGAGCAGGACACCCACTCCAGAAATGCTCCCGGGAAGGTGACTTGGGGTCACCGATGGCTGGAGGGACATGCACTTGAATGATGTGTGGATTATGCTGCGAAGGAATGGACAGAACACAGGCTTCCTGTAACTACTTGAGAAGCAAACAGTTCCAATAAAACGGCCGGGGTAAGGAAAGGGGTGGGGTGGGGTGATGTACATATAGTGGTTGGAAACTCAAAGAGAAAAACAGTTCTGCCTTCCAAGGATGCAAACTTTCCAGATGGGAGCGAGCAGAGAGGATTGGGAAGCGGAATTTGGGTATCATGCTTTTGATGTAAAGAGTAGGAAAGGGGTGGGCTGGTGGAGGTGGGACCCCTCCCAGTCTCTTGTCCTGCAGGCGAGATGGAAGCCCAGAGCGGTAAGGACTGTGCCTATGTTTCACAGAGCATGGCACGGTGGTGGGGTCCTCGGGATAGATGGTTGAAGGTAGGTGCGTCTGCGGATGCTAAAATTAAATGGTGGTATGTATATATTAGGAGAAGGCAATGGCAACCCACTCCAGTACTCTTGCCTGGAAAATCCCATGGACGGAGGAGCCTGGTGGGCTGCAGTCCATGCGGTCGCTACGAGTCGGACACGACTGAGCGACTTCACTTTCTTTCTTTCTATAGTTACTTTTGGAGAAGGAAATGGCAACCCATTCCACTGTTCTTGCCTGGAGAATCCCATGGACGGAGGGGCTTGGTGGGCTGCGGTCTGTGGGGTTGCAGAGAGTCTGATACGACTGAGCAGCGAGCACATGTATATATTATGTTCATTTCTCCAAGGAAAAGAACTATAGCTTTTCCTTATATTTCCAAAGAGTTTTAAGACTTCAAACAAATAAAGAAGTATAATTAAAGGCCAGGTCCAAACCCCAATTGTGCCCCTTTCTGTGTGACTTTGGGCAAGTTATCAGGCCACACACACCTCCCTGTCTCATCTGTAAAATGGGGATAATAAAAACCCCACTCCCTAGGGTTATTTAGAGGCTTAATTAAATAAAATCACATCAAATGTTTAGCAAAGTACCCTACATCCAGTAAGTCCAGAANAGGTCCAAACCCCAATTGTGCCCCTTTCTGTGTGACTTTGGGCAAGTTATCAGGCCACACACACCTCCCTGTCTCATCTGTAAAATGGGGATAATAAAAACCCCACTCCCTAGGGTTATTTAGAGGCTTAATTAAATAAAATCACATCAAATGTTTAGCAAAGTACCCTACATCCAGTAAGTCCAGAAATAGTAGCTATTATGATTTACACTACTGTAACAATTAGCTATTATCTTGAAGATGTGGGGGGAAAAGCAAACACCTCTTGCTTGCACCGGGCTGTGGTTCACATCGGTGGGTGAGTGGTGAGTCCAGCCAGGTCTGGCCCATGGAACGCGGGGTGCAGAGCCAGAGGCCACTGGCAGGAGGGCTGGGAGGCAGCCCCACACCCGCCTGGCAGTTTGTATGCAGAGGCTGTTGTGAGAGTGTGTCCCCGGGAGGGGAGGGCTGCTCCATAAGACTGATTTGTTGCTGCTGAACCTCATTAATCAAATCTTACCGGGGAGAGCCTCCTGCAGCTGCTGGCAGGTCAGCGTCGGGGAGATAAGTGATGTAGCCAGACCCAGCAAGGGGGAGAGACGCAGCGGCCATAAGTCTTGACAGTGGCAGGCTCTGAAGCAGGGACTCCGAGCAGGCACGTCCTCGGTGCTGGGGGGCAGAGCTCTGAGTCACAGTGAAGCTCTTCCTCCCAAGGGATGCTCTGGAGAGATGGGGAACTGGGGTGAGGTGTATCTGGGAGCGGCCCCTGAGAAGCAGGGCAGTTCTGTGTCTGGGACATTTGAGTTAGCCATGACCCAGGACCTTACGGAGTTCTGCAGACCAGAGTTCCCCTCCCAGACATCTCAGCCTACCTATGCCCATTCAGTTTAACATAGTTGGCAGGGGCCACGTCTCCTGCTTCAGGTTAGAGATTCATTCTGCTGCTCTGCACCTCGGTTTCATCACTGTGAACAGCAACTGTAGAATGCGGAACTCCAGCTGCTCCACTTCACCATCATGGGCAAGCATTTGATGCAGGTGCCATGATCTTCCCATTTTACAGAACAAGAAACTGAGGTCACACAAAGCAGCTTTTGTCACTCTGCTTGGAGCAGCCCCCATCTAGGGCGTGATGGCCCGCTTGGCAGGGCTGGTCAAGGGATGAATGTGCTCTTGTTGGTGTCTTGAGGGGGTTGCTCTGGGGTACCAGAAATCCCGAATGGATCCGAGGGGTCTCTGCTCCTAGTGAGCTGGCAGGAGACTTTGAGCTGACTTGATGGTCTACTTGGACAAGAGGGACCATTTCTGCTCTTTCTTCTGTGACAGGATGTTCCCTGGAGCCAAGACCTGCTCGTTGAGTTAGTAATGTAAGCCTGACTTCCTGGGTTGGTGTTCTTGTCCTGTCTCTCACTGTCTAGCTGTGTGACCTTGGGCCTTGACTTCTCTGAGTCTCTGTTTCCTATTCAAAATTAATAATACCATTTCCAAGCGCTGAGGCTCATGTGGGGCAGAAGATATCTAAGCTCACATAGCATTTAGAACAGTGGCAGGCATCTCAATTTGTGTTCAATCGTGTCTGACTCTTTGTGACCCTGTGGACTATGGCTCGCCAGGCTCCTCTGTCCTTGGAATTCTCCAGGCTAGAATACTGGAGTGGGTAGACTTTCTACTCTCCAGGGGATCTTCCCAACCCAGGGGTCGAACCCAGGTCTCCTGCATTGCAGGCATATTCTTTTACCATCTGAGCCACCAGGCTAACATAGTGAGCACTTAATTGCTGTTGTGACTGGGGACCCAGAGAAGAATGCCCCTACTTGCTCTCCCTGGAACCTGCTTGCATCACTCCTGCCTGCGGTGATGCAAGTCCTCTGCCTCTGGGAGACCCGCTTCCTTCTCTCCAGGCTCTGTTCTCTCTGCATCCACACCAGGCCTCTCTTTCTACTCCGCTCACCACCTTCCTGGGATCACAGTTTATCTTCAGCTCCTCGAAAGAGATGTGTTGGACACCCACCTCCATGTGCAGCATTGTCTGTAAGCTCAGAAGCTGAAAAATAAAGAAATCCATGCCCATTGCCCCATTAGTGGCTGCTAATTACAGTGTCTTGCACAGTTAGCGTGTGCCGGGCTTCATGCTCCGTGCTTTACAAGCCCTGGCTCACACAGACCTCACAACAGCCTGCTCCAAGAGTTTAAGAAACTCTACAAAGTCACACAGCTAGTTAAGTGGCAAAACTGGGATTAGGGTCCTATTTCAGGCCTGTTTTATAGCAGAGGAAACTGAAGCTCAAAGAGGGTAAGTTATCCAAGGTCACCCAGGTGGTGAGTGGCAGAGCTGGGCTTCAGAGCCTGGCTGGCTGACTGCAAAGACCATGCCCTTAACCTGAACCCTGAGCCGCAGGTTAAGCCCCAGCACAAAAAGTTAGGCCTCCGCTAGGTCCTCAGAAAATACTGGTCCCGTTGCTCCCCACCCGACTCTGCACCAGAGAGGCCTCCACACTTAGAGGTAAGCTGGGCCCAAGTTTGGAAGTTGTTAACTTCTTAGTAGTTCTTTCTTTGCCTCGTTATGGGGGTAAAACTGCATTTGGTTTTTAAAATTCCCTTTTTATTTAGTCGCTGTGAATGTTAAGAACTGCCAGTACTGGAAGCTGAGATCCCATCCATATGCCAGGTTTTAAATAGCAGACTAGAAACAAGTTTACACAGGAAGATCAAACTCATCCCAAACACGCAGCTCCTGCACTGTTCAGACAAGAAACCCGTGCCCCCCGCTCCGCCCCCCCCAACCCCCCCTCGCG
>SJYA01000423.1:1853584-1891036 GCA_006410615.1 Neotragus moschatus | reverse complement strand
ATTTCTGAATTCCGTCTGCTGCTCTCTGTGCACGAAGAAGCGAGTGATGACCCAGTCATCACAAGGTGTATGCTTGGTTTTTTTTTTTTTTCCTCAGTAGCTGGGAGGGTCTCTGATAATCTCTCTGCATTCACCCCTAGCAGTGGTGGCCACCTGCCTGGACTTGGATGGGTTCCACCCATGCCTTGAGTAGCAGGCTGATTCACATGCAGGGTTTGACCTTCCCTCTCTGCCAAAACTGTGTGGTGACCTTGGGCAATGACTTCGGCGCCTCCGAGCCTCAGTTTTCCTCCTCTGCAAAATGGGTGTAGCCCACAGAGCACAACAGTTAAGCGCCTGGACTCTGGTGTCACACACAGATTGTTTCTGCATCTTCCTCTGTGACCTTGAGCAAGTCCTCTCTGACCCTGCCTCCCTGGAAAGTGAAAGTCTTAGTAGTACCTGCCTCCTCAGATCCTTTTGCTGTGACAGTTAAGAGGGTGAAGATGCTGCAGAAAAGGCAGGGCCTGGCACAAGGTGAGTGGCATCAAATGCCAGTTCAGGTCATCAGAGCCCTGAACTACCCGCCTCATGAGGTCCTGATGCGGTGGCAGTGATTCTCTGTATGAGGGCCTTGAGCCCACAAATGGGCATTTGCTACGGAAACTCATGGTTTCAGGCTTGGTTCTAACCTGACTCGGACCTCTGCGGTGGGGGACCAACAGGATATGTGTGGCTCTCATCACCCATTTTTTTTACCACCCTGCATTCCCTGGGGCTTGTGCGGGCTGCAGGGAGTGGGTGGGGTGATCTATGGGCTTGGTACCCTGCCTGGGGGAAGGGAGGGGGCCTCTGACCCAGGGGTAAATCATGGACTTCCCAAGGGCCCGTCAGTTCCCCAGGAAAGAAGCCCTGGGCATTTGTTATCTCAATGCTTCCCCTGAGGGGCTGACCACATGATTCATTTCACTCACACTAATTGGATGTAAATTAGATGAGAAATCAGTAATTTGTCCAAAGATTTGTCATTCCGGTGGCTTTCCAGACAGAGTGAAGTTGGTCCGGAGGGCCAGTGAAGTCGCCCCCAGCTGTAAGGGAGGCATGTATCTCCATTTTAGGAGATGAGAAGCTTTTCCTTGGTGACTTCTGTGTTTGCAGGTTTTTAAAAGGACGGATTTAAGGTGGAGATAGCAGGGGGTGGAGAGAAAGAGAGAGGGAGAAGGAGGGAGGCAACAAGAGGGATAAGGTGGGGACGAAGGAGAGACAGAAGGCAAAGCATTGGTGGGGCGGGGGGAGGTGAGCAGGGCAAGAGAATGGGGGAAAGGGGGTAAGAGAAGGAAAGGAGGGGAAGGGAGAGGAGGGGAGAGGAGAGGAGAGGGTCGGGAAAGGGGCGACCAGGACAGAGGAGTAAAGGGGAGAGGAGTATTTCTTGATTCGGCTGGAAGGGTGGGGGGGGGCTTTAGGTAACACTATTTACTATCAATAAGAAAAAGGCTGCTCCAGACCTCCTTCCCTACAACAATATGCTAATCAACCCCTTGGGCCAGCTCAGACCTGCAAAGCGAGGCAGCTGCTTCGGTCGCCTCTTGGGCTCCTCTTGGGCTCCGGGAAGCGATAGCCGCTGACTTAATGAGGAAGGGGGGCAGGATGGCACAGCTCTGGGAGTGGGGGTCAGGCAGCCTGGAGGGGATGGGTGTTACAGGGGAGCCTGCCTGGCAAGGACAGAGGTAGCCAGGGCTCCCCAAGCGGCCCCAGTGCTGCTCCAAGGTGGAGCACCAGTAGCCGCTCATGTTCTGTTTATTAGAGAGACAGCCGAGTCCCCTGAAAGAGGGCAGAGATTTAAAAAATTTTTTTCAAAGGAATCTGAGGCCTGAGTTAGGCTGGAAAGGGACAGAGGGCAGTGCTCAGGGTGGCTAGTTTAGAGGAAAAGGGGGTCCCTGGCCTGGAGACCCCTTGGAAGTAGTCGGATCCTAATAATAATAGACACAAAAATCCCAGCGTGGAGCTGAGAAGGCCACAGTGGGGTCCTTGTCTAGTCTGCCAGGAGAGAGGCCCTTCTCCCACTGCCATGGGAGAAAGCTGGACTCCACGGATGCTACAGAACAAAGTCAGAGGGTGGAGGCCCTAGACACAGGGGCTGGGGTATCGTAAAAGGCAAAGGAGAGTGTCTGAGGCATTGAGACTTTGCACTTGCTATGTGCTCACTTATTCCTTTCAACATTTGACGTATGTTTCTGAAACTTTTCCTGCATGCTGGGCACGGTGCGAGGTGCAGGAGAGGCCCCACAGAGTCGGTGCCCCAGACTCGGAAGCAGCAGGGCCTAGAAGGGGAGGCAGATAGTAGGCAGATAACCGTGAACATCCCACTGTATGACGATCTATGTCAAGTGCCATGCGAGAGAGGAGCTCGGGCTTTTGACAGCATGTAGCAGAGGAACTGGGGCTAGTGGGGGTGGGGGGAGCTGGAGAAAATAATGCTAAGATAATCAATTCAAAGTGATAAAAGCGTAACTGCTTTTGATTCTCACAAGGAGAAGCAGTGACCTTGGCCGCTCAGACCTCGTTGGGCATGCATGTGGATGTGCGGGTGGGTGTGCAAGGGAGCGTCTGAAAATGCCGGGAGAGGTGCGTGCCCTGTGTTTGTGAGCACGGGTCTCAGGTGAGGTGTAGCTGATTATATGGGGATGTATTTTAAAACAGCATAAGCATCAGCGATTGAAATCTGGGGGTAGTCTAAAGTGGATCCCCATCTCTGTCTTCGCTTCATGTTTCCAAATTTGAGAAAGAAAAAGACAAAGCAGCCTCATCTCTCAGTTTCCAGGATCAACTTTTCTGTGATTCTCGGGGTGCTCCATGTGGAAAGGCCTGGTCCAAGCTGAGCAGGGATTCAATCCTATTTCCCTCCGCATCTTCCCACAGCCTTTCATTTCTCTCTCTTTCTTTGCTTCATAGCTTATTGAGTTATTAATCCCCCTTATTAATGAGAATTTGCCTGCCAAAGCAGGAGACACAGGAGGTGTAGGAGACGTGGGTTCAATCCCTGGATTGGGAAGATCCCATGGAGAAGGAAACAGCTACCCACTCAAATATTCTTGCTTGTTGAATCCCATAGACAGAGGAGCCTAGAGGGCTACAGTCAATAGGGTTGCAAAGAGTTGGACACGACTGAGTGACTGAATACGCACGCATGAATATTAAGACCCAGCAACATCCTGAGCCCTTCAAATACTTTATTTCATGGAGTCATGCTAAAAACAAGACAACATAAGAGTGGATATATATATATGTACAACTGACTCACTTTGTTGTACAATAGAAACTAACACAACATTGTGAATCAACTATACTCCAACAAACATTAAGAAACAATAGCAGCAGCAATAACAACAACAAAAAACCAAGACGGCATGCCCCAAATGGGATTTAATTACGACTTTGGCTTTCCCAGAAATGGAACCTTAAATTAGTCCAATGGAACCTTAAGCTACGTCATCTGAGAGATCCCTGCCATCCATGAAAGGAAAAGAACCTTGCAATAATCAACCTGGTATAACTTGTCCCTGCTCCCTTCTACCTAGAAAAGTCTTTTACTTTGCACAGTTCCCTGGAGCTCCTTTCTACCCACTAAATGGGATGCTGCTTGGTTCATGAATTGTTGAGTAGCATCAACAAGATCTTTAAAATGTACTTGGCTGAATTTGTTTTTTTAACAGTTCCTCACTAACCCTGTGAGGTAGGCCTTTCTATTTGCATTTCACAGATGAGAAAACTGAAGCCAAGAGAGGTTAAGTGGCTTGTCCAAGGTCATGTTGCCAGGGAGGAGAGGAAGCTCAAGCTCACGGCTTCCAACCCCAGTGTGCCTGCTCTGAACCACTTCTGCTTTCTTTCTCTCTCCCTTCCTCCCTTTTCCCTCTCTTCCTCCTCTCTGCCTCTTTCTCCCTTCCTGCCTTCTGTAAGCATCTAGGAGTTTATGATGAATTACAGGCTGGTTAGTCACATTCTGCCTGACCCTCTGCTTTACACCACGTGGTTGCACAGCAAGGATCTGATTCATGCGCACATTTTGAGGACTCCTATATCCGGTTGACGTTGCCAAGTTCCTTGGCAAATGTGAAGGTGTTGTGAGAGAATCATTGACATTTCAAAGCAGGAAGTGCCCCCTCCTCTTTCTCCACCGATGAAGCAAGGAGGCCCAGTAAGGAGAGACGGGTCAAGGCTGGTCTACACGAAGTGGCTCTCCAGCAGAAGAGTGAAGACCGGAAGCCAGAATGCCCCCTTCTGATTCCTACCAAGTTCCAGTCGGCACACCTGGCCCCAGTTCTGGGAAGTCAGAGCATCCTTTAGAAGACCAGCACACCCCAGGGAATGCAAAAAAAAGGATTCCCCAAGTCCACGTAGAACCTGGACTAGGGGAGCCAGGTGCCTTCCATCACTCTAAAGTGAAAGTATTACTAGCTCAGTCATGTCTCACTCTTTGCACCCTCATGGACTGTAACCCTCCAGGCTCCTCTGTCCACGGAATTCTCCAAGCAAGAATACTAGAATGGGTTGTCATTCCCTTCTCCAGGGGATCTTCTTGACCCAGGGATCGAACCTGGGTCTCCTGTTTTGGCAGGCAGATTTTTTACCATCTGAGTCTCAGGGAAGCCCCCTAACTATTCTAAAAGTTCTGACAAATATCTCTCAGGTCTTAGGATGCCAAGGGAAGTTTCCTGTCTTCAGCATAAGCTGTTGTCCTAACTGTCAAGGAGGATGCCATTGTGCTCAAAAGGGCCATACTTCTATCCTGTTGATTAGAGGACAGGGAAAGGGCTTTCCTGGTGGCTCAGATGGTAAAGAATCTGCCTGCAATGTGAGAGACCCAGGTTCGATCCCTGGGTCTGGAAGATGCCCTGGAGAAGGGAATGGCTACTCACTTCAGTATTCTTGCCTGGAGAATTCCATGGACAGAGCAGCTTGGTGAGCTACAATCCATGCGGTTGCCAAGAGTCGGACAGGACTGAGTGACTAACACACTTTTAAAGGGGAGCCCAAGAGAGATAAAAATCGTTAACAATCAAAAGCCCCCCGCCCCCTTTCTCTCTCCTCTCCCCAGCCCCCATGCTGATGGTGTGTGTATGTGGCCAGGAGAATATCAACTGTCATTTCCACTGACACCGTTCAGGGAAGCTCTGGAATCAGGAGGCTCAGGTTCCAGATCAGTTCCTGACACTTAAGAGTCTTGGTTTCCCCATCTGTAAAACGAGAACAATGGGCCTTCCCTTAGTTTCTCGGGGTTGTCAAGAGAATTGACTGGAGTTATAATAAGCTTGAGGAAAGTGGTATTTTGCTTGGCAGAGTGAGAACTTAATGAAATAAATAAATAACTCCTTCCCAGAGCACAACACAAAATTCAAGTGCAGAGCTTCTAGACCAATAGCTAGATTGACTTGATCAGCAGATTAGACATTTGTTGATTCCGGGTCTTAGGCTCTTGCCCAAAAATCTAATTTTAGACTTATAAAATTTGTGCCGAAGTTATTTTTCTTTTGTTTTTTCCTTTTTTTGGTCTTATCTTTGATACTGTTCAAAGTTAAATTGATAATCATTTATATATGCTGCTGCTGCTGCTGCTAAGTCGCTTCAGCTGCNCATTTGTTGATTCCGGGTCTTAGGCTCTTGCCCAAAAATCTAATTTTAGACTTATAAAATTTGTGCCGAAGTTATTTTTCTTTTGTTTTTTCCTTTTTTTGGTCTTATCTTTGATACTGTTCAAAGTTAAATTGATAATCATTTATATATGCTGCTGCTGCTGCTGCTAAGTCGCTTCAGCTGCGTCCGACTCTGTGCGACCCCATAGACAGCAGCCCATCAGGCTCCGCCATCCCTGGGATTCTCCAGGCAAAAACACTGGAGTGGGGTGCCATTCCCTTCTCCAATGCATGAAAGTGAAAAGTGAAAGGGGAGTCACTTAGTCATGTCCGACTCTTTGTGATCCCATAGACTATAGCTTACCATGCTCCGTTATCCATGGGATTCTCCAGGCAAGAATACTGGAGTAGGGTTGCCATTTCCTTCTGTAGGGGGTTTTCCTCACCCAAGGACTGAACCCTCATCTCCTGCATCTCATGCTTTGGCAGGTGGATTCTTTACCACTGAGCCACTTGGAAAATCCATCCATCTATCTATCTATCTATCTATCTATCTAAAACAGCAGTTAACATCCACTGAGTGCCTACCCATTACATATATTAACTCAGTTAATCCCAGTCTATTGCTATGAACTGAATTGTGTTCAGTTTTGGGAAGTTCATATTTCATATCTTAAAAGATGATGCTGTTAAAGTTCTGCACTCAATATGCCAGCAAATTTGGAAAACTCAGCAGTGGCCACAGGACTGGAAAAGATCAATTTCATTCCAATACTAAAGAAAGGCAATGCCAAAGAATGTTCAAACTATGGCACAATTGTACTAATTTCACAAGCTAGCAAAGTAATGCTCAAAAGTCTCCAAGTGAGGCTTCAACAGTATGTGAACCATGAAATTCCAGATGTTCAAGCTAAATTTAGAAAAGGCAGAGGAACCAGATATCAAATTGCCATCATCCATTGAATCATAGAAAAAGCAAGAGAATTCAAGAAGAACATCTACTTCTGATTCACTGACTATGCTAAAGCCTTTGACTGTGTGGATCACAACGAACTGTGGAAAATTCTTCAAGAGATGGGAATATACCATCTGACCTGCCTCTTGAGAAATCTGTATGCAGGTCAAGAAGCAACAGTTAGAACTAGACATATAACAATGGACTGGTTCCAAATTGGGAAAGGAGTACGTCAAGGCTGTATATTGTCACTCTGCTTATTTAACTTATATGCCGAGTACATTATGCAAAATGCTGGGCTGGATGAAGTACAAACTGGAATCAAGATTGCCAGGAGAAATATCAATAACCTAAGAGATGCAGATGACACCACCCTTATGGCAGAAAGCGAAGAGGAACTGAAGAGCCTCTTGATAAAAGTGAAAGAGGAGAGTGAAAAAGCTGGCTTAAAACTCAACATTCAAAAAACGAAGATTGTGGCATCCGGTCCCATCACTTCATGGCAAATGGATGGGCAAACAATGGAAAGAGTGACAGACTTTATTTTCTTGGGCTCCAAAATCACTGCAGATGGTGACTGCAGCCATGAAATTAAAAGACGCTTGCTCCTTGGAAGAAAAGCTATGANTCGTTTTCTGAATGTTGAGCTTTAAGCCAACTTTTTCACTCTACTCTTTCACTTTCATCAAAAGGCTTTTGAGTTCCTCTTCACTTAGGGAGGCAGAATACGAAGACGGTTAAAAAGCCCAGGACCTGGAGTCAGACTGCTTGGGTTCAAAGTCCCCTTGTTATGATCTGGGTAACTCAGGGCAAGCTATGAACATCCCTGGGGCTCAGTTTTCTTTTCAGCAGAATGGGGATGAGAATAACAGCACTTAACTCATAGGGGTGTCAATAGGGTTAAACTGAATTCGTGTATACAGAGCCAAGGATGGTAAACTAACTACAAGTATAAGATGGACAGTCCTGTACAACAAAGAACCATCCCACTTGTCATGACTTGTGGGCAGGTTGGAAAAGAATTTCTAGACAAGAGGCAGAATGAGAGGAGAATGAAGTTTATTAGAGTGGGAGACACTGTTAGAACAGTAGGCCAGCTCAAGGGAGAGTCGACCCCCTTGTCAAGCTAGTAACCAAATTTTATAGCCTTGAGACAGAGAAAATTCCTACTGGAAAGGTGGCATTAGATGATTGGTTAGGATGCTATAGGGTGGGTATTTAACCTAATATGGAGTCAGGGAACAGCGAAGGTCTAGATCCTGAGGCTCATGGCAACAGTTGCTATGGGGCTTGATCACTTTCACAGATTTTCGTCCTGTGACCTTGGTACAGGGCTCCACACCACCTAAAATGCCATCAGTGCTCCTACTTGAGAAACCCTGGCTAAGAGCATGGAACTTGAGTGCTTAGATTGACTCGCAGATCTACCGTTTACTAGTTTTGTGATCTCAGACACTTACTGAACCTTCTGTGCCTCAGTTTTTTAATCTGTAAAATGGGAGCAAACTATGATTTGTAAAATGAGAAAAGTGACAGCTTACTTTATAGGGTTGCCCTGAAGTTTAAAGGAGTTAATACGTACAAAGCTTTTAGGACAAGGCCTGGAATAGAATCAGCTCTACACTTCAGCAACTGTTACTGTTATACTTTGCCCTTATCCAATGTTGTGGACATAACTTGGGGTGACCTATGGTATAGGCATTTTTATCACATCAGAAAAAATAAATCTCTGCTTCCTTTGAAAGTTCTCTGGAAGAAAAATTTCCCTCAGAAGGTTGTTAATTAATTTCTATGTATATTACTCACAAGGGAAAACACTTTCCTTAACACAGGGAAAATGTAACTGGTCATGTTCTAGATAGTGGTGAATTAGACCAGTCTGAAGAGCCAAGGTGTCTTAGTGAGGAACAGTTCAGTTGCAAATAACATAAGCCTTCTCATACACTAGCTGAAGCAAGAAAAACATCATGGGGGTGGTCAAAAGGGGGGGAATCTGGGTGAACATTTAGGGGCAGGAAGAAGACAGGTCTCATGAGGAACTAGAAACAGGAACTGGAAACTTCTAAATAGATCCAGACTCCCACTCTTGCTCACCACTCCTTCCATACCACCCTAGCCGAGCCATCATCAGCTCTCGCCTGGATGCTTGCGACATTCTTCATCCTCCCATGACTCACTCTTCACACAGCAGCAAGAGTGATCTTTTAAAAGTGTAACAAGATTGCATTGTTTCCCTGTCCAAAGTCTCTCAGTGGTGTCCCTTTATACCTGAGGGCAGGCATTTGCCCCTCTGCTGTATCCCTTGGGTGCGGCACATGGTAGGGGCTCAACAAAAGTCTCGGGCTTCCCTGGTGGCTCAGACGGTAAAGCATCTGTCTGCAATGCAGAAGACCCAGGTTCGATTCCTGGGTTGGGAAGATCTCCTGGAGAAGGCAATGGCAACCCACTCCAGTATTCTTGCCTGGAAAATCCCATGGATGGAGGAGCCTGGTAGGCTATGGTCCATGGGGTCTCAAAGAGTCAGCCACGACTGAGCGAGTTCACGTTCACTTTCAACAAATGTGTTGACTGACCGAATGGAAAGGCACCAGTATTCGAGGCAGAACCCCTCTCTCCTTCTCCCTCTGAGGCAACAGGGTTTCTTGTCTCTCTTTCTGAGTCCTCATGGTTCTCTTGGGTTCTCACCATTCCCATTCACACGACACAAAATGCCTATCCAGTCTACAGCTGTGTCACCTCTCAGCTTCAGCATCACCTGTTAACATATCCCAGAGTCCAAGTTTCTGGAAGAGAGACGTTGGCTCAACTTGGCTGAGGGGACCCACCCTATCCCTTCAGTTACGGCTGGGGACCGCTGAAGCCCACTCCTATTGGAAAGGTGTCTTAGAAAAGAGGAACTGGCGGACCACCCTCAAAATTATGTTCCACCTCTAGGGCAAGCCCAGTCCTCAGGGAGTCCAGTACTAGGTTTGAGTGGGCAATTACACCTTGTCAAGAAGATCCCCAATATTAATACAATCCAGGATAGGAAATACATATAATAAACTAGCTACAGTCTTTATGAACAACTGAACCACATGCCAGGCACAGTTCTAAGAACTTTGTAAGTATCACTTCTGGGTATCAAATCATATGATCTTCCCGACAACATTATGAAGAAGGTACTATTATCCCCATTAAACAGATGAGGAAATGGAGGTGCAGAGAGATGGTCAGTGATGGAACCAGAATTCTAAGACTTCCAACCACCAACTGCACCTGTTACTTCACCTGCTGAACAATACAAAGACATAATTCCCTTCTTACAATGAGGAAAATAGGGTTCAGAGAGATAAAGTTAAAAAATGTACATAAAGCCACCTGGCTATAAAGTAACAAACGCTTGATTGCAACAGACCTACAACTCTTAGGCCAAATTTCCTCCATCATCTTGCCTGCTGCTGCTGCTGCTAAGTCGCTTCAGTCATGTCCGACTCTGTGCAACCCCATAGACGGCAGCCCACCAGGCTCCCCCGTCCCTGAGATTCTCCAGGCAAGAATACTGGAGTGGGTTGCCATTTCCTTCTCCAGTGCAGGAAAGTGAAAAGTGAAAGTGAAGTTGCTCAGTCGTGTCCGACTTTTAGCGACCCCATGGACTGCAGCCTACCAGGCTCCTCCGTACATGGGATTTTCCAGACAAGAGTACTGGAGTGGGTTGCCATTGTCTTCTCCATCATCTTGCCTATGACAGTGGGGGAAAAAAAGCAGCTTTATTGAGATATAATTCACATTCACCTATTTAAGGTGTACAATTCAATGGTTTCTAGCACAGTCACAGATATGTACAACCATCACCAAAGTCAATTTGCCCACTGTAACTTTCTGCATAAGGTAACTCTGTTCCTGAGAGGGGAAGTGACTGGCCAATATTCACAGTGTGTAGATACCAGAACCCCAGACTTCTGTCACAACCATTATGACAATGTTTCTGGAAACCCCCACGTGAATAACAGTGTTTCTCAGAAAAATGATGGCTCAGTGTGGTGTGATGACATGGACAGCAGAGCTGGGAGGAAGCAGGACAAGAAAGCCCCTCACCCATGGAGACTGTGCAAGCCTGAACTCTGGGCTCTGTGACCGCCCCTGCCTTGCCAGACAACCTCTTGTCTTGTTTCTCTTCTTTATTCCTCTGACAGANACTCAGCAGTGGCCACAGGACTGGAAAAGATCAATTTCATTCCAATACTAAAGAAAGGCAATGCCAAAGAATGTTCAAACTATGGCACAATTGTACTAATTTCACAAGCTAGCAAAGTAATGCTCAAAAGTCTCCAAGTGAGGCTTCAACAGTATGTGAACCATGAAATTCCAGATGTTCAAGCTAAATTTAGAAAAGGCAGAGGAACCAGATATCAAATTGCCATCATCCATTGAATCATAGAAAAAGCAAGAGAATTCAAGAAGAACATCTACTTCTGATTCACTGACTATGCTAAAGCCTTTGACTGTGTGGATCACAACGAACTGTGGAAAATTCTTCAAGAGATGGGAATATACCATCTGACCTGCCTCTTGAGAAATCTGTATGCAGGTCAAGAAGCAACAGTTAGAACTAGACATATAACAATGGACTGGTTCCAAATTGGGAAAGGAGTACGTCAAGGCTGTATATTGTCACTCTGCTTATTTAACTTATATGCCGAGTACATTATGCAAAATGCTGGGCTGGATGAAGTACAAACTGGAATCAAGATTGCCAGGAGAAATATCAATAACCTAAGAGATGCAGATGACACCACCCTTATGGCAGAAAGCGAAGAGGAACTGAAGAGCCTCTTGATAAAAGTGAAAGAGGAGAGTGAAAAAGCTGGCTTAAAACTCAACATTCAAAAAACGAAGATTGTGGCATCCGGTCCCATCACTTCATGGCAAATGGATGGGCAAACAATGGAAAGAGTGACAGACTTTATTTTCTTGGGCTCCAAAATCACTGCAGATGGTGACTGCAGCCATGAAATTAAAAGACGCTTGCTCCTTGGAAGAAAAGCTATGACCAACCTAGACAGCATATTAAAAAGCAGAGACATTACTTTGCCAACAAAGATTTGTCTAGTCAAAGCTATGGTTTTTCCAGTAGTCGTGTATGGATGTGAGAGTTGGAATATAAAGAAAGCTGAGCGCCAAAGAATGAATGCTTTTGAACTGTGGTGTTGGAGAAGACTCTTGAGAGTCCCTTGGACTGCAAGGAGATTAAACCAGTCAATCCTAAAGGCAGTCGGTCCTTTATATTCATTGGAAGAATTGATGTTGAAGCTCCAGTACTTTGGCCACCTGATGCGAAGAGCCAACTCACTGGAAAAGAACCTGATGCTGAGAAAGTTTGAAAGCAGGAGGAAAAGGGGGACGACAGAGGGTGTGATGGTAGGATGGCATCACCAACTTGATGGACATGAGTTTGAGTAAGCTCCAACAGTTGGTGATGGACAGGGAAGTCTGGCACGCTATAGTCCATGGGGTTGCAAAGAGTCGAACATGACTGAGTGACTGAGCTGAACTGAAAGTTCATATATTGAAGCCTTAACGTCCCCATGTATTGGAGATAGGGGCTTTAAAAAGGTGATTAGGGTTAGACCAGCTCTTAAACGTGGAGCCCTGATTCTATAGAAATGATGCCTTTATAAGAACCAGAGCTGTCTCTCTCCAACGTGTGAGGACATAGCAATAAAATCCTTGTCTGCAAGCCAGGAAAGAAGTCCTTGCAAGAACATAGCCATACTGACAACCTGATTTGAACTTCCAGCATCCAGAACTGAGAAAATAAACTATTATTGCTTAAGCCCCCAATCTGTGGTGCCCTGAGCTATGATAATACCTCTGAAATAAGTGTGTTTACTATCCCCACTTCATATCAGAGAGGTTGTCACTTGAGCAAGTCTACACAGCTGGTAAAAGAAAAGGCCAGAATTTGGACCCTGGATGTCTGGCAAGAGCCTGTGCCCTTGAACTTGAGGCCATGGCCCACAGTCACCTCAAGAGTCACACTGCAGGAGAACTCATCGAGGGATCAAAGTCAGTGTCTTCCCTACCTGCCACGTGGTGTTAGCCATTACTTAAATCTTTTGACCAGAAGAAGTGGAGGAGAAGAGAGAAAGGGTGACTCGCCCATTATTCCCACACATACCATACGTGCTGAGCGACAGTCAGCAGGAGCGCCAGCTTCTGAGGGCCAGTCTGGGCGTCTTTTCCCAACTCCTTATTCAGGGACATCATGTGGGTAGGTTGAAATCCTCTGGGGTGGGAGTATTTACACCTCAGAAATTGGCAAACACTACACATCCAAGCTTTTTCACTGGAGAGCCAGTTGTTAAACATTTCCCAGCACACTGCTTCATTCTGCAGCAAAACACAGAGAAGGTATGGGTAGCAAGACTCCTTGGCAGCATGGACTTTGCCTGCTAGCCAACCTACTTGGTTCTCTTTTGATAGAATCATAGACCCTCAGGACGCTGAAGCCGGAAAGGTCCTTAGAGACAGTCAAGTCCAATGCCTATGTTGCAAACGGACAACCAGAGCCCAGCGAGGGGAAGTGACTTGCCTAAGGTCACACAGCCCATGTCGCAGCAATTCACGTCAATTTCCACCCATGTCGTCCAAGCCTGTAGATCTAGTTAGGGGAGAATGCCACAGGTTTTCTGGCACAGACTAGACATGGATGCTGCTATTTGGGGAGCTCTTCTGTGAGGATGGGGTAGTGTTTTCCGGATTTCCTGGCTGTTCCCTCCTCCCGCACTTCCCTACCCCCACGGGGTGTAGTAGAGAGAGGAGCAAGATGCACACACTGTCATCAGTCATGCAGCCTCTTCTGTCTCTGAGCGGAGTCCGTAGCAGTCGATGCAAATAGCACAGCTTGTAAATGTGCAGATTGGATCAGAGCCCTAAAGTGCACCCTAGAAAACACGGCTGCGTGTTCTTCATCTACGGCTAATTATAACTTTATTCATTACAGTCTGGCTCATAAGATTATAGACCTAAATCAGGAATAGAATATGTGTTACATATATATTTTTGTAATACTTTCCCTCCGTCAGAAGTGAGTCTCTGCCTCTAGCGCGAGGCGTGAAGTCAGAGTCCCATCCCCAAGTCGGGCATCTGCAATGTGGCATTTTTCTGTCGTCGCCCCACACTTTTGCTCAAAGCAACGTGGAGGTGTTAATCAACTCCAAAAGCACCCAGCCCGCCAGTCCCGCCCGACAAATCAGAGCAACTGTCAAAGGAAGATGTAAAAGGGGTTATTAATCTTGGGGGCCAAATGTTTTCAATTATGTACACACGGTATTCAAATGAAGTTAAAAATTGTCTTATAGGTTTGCTCTTTCCCTCTGCGGTTGATCCCGCAGGGCCGTGGGGCACACGAGAAGGGAGAAGACCCCTGAAGGATTTCTTCTTGTTACAGAAGGCTTGACTTCTAAGTGTCAGATTACCCTAAGGTCCAGCCCTTGAACGTCTTATTCATTTTATAAAAATCTATGTTTTTGAACGATAGTTGATTTACCATGTTGTGTTAATTTCTGCTGTGCAGCGAAGAGATCCAGCTTATACGTATGTGTACTTTCTCATATTCTATTCATTATGGTTTATCACAGGATATTGAATCTAGTTCCCTGTGCTCCACAGTAGGATCTTGTTGTCTATCCTGGACCTCTGTTTCTCTCGTTAGGGGATAATCCATTCCTTGGCTTTAAATATCATTTAGATGCTGAAGACAGATTTTTAATCTGTACCTCTTTCCTGTACACTGTACTCCAGGATCAGATAACAACCCCCTCCTGGATGTCTCTACTTGAATATTTCTTGGACAATTCAAACTTTAAAAGCTGAAAGTGAAAAATCTCTTTTTTGGTTTTCTTTTTCCCTCTCTTTTGAAACATGGTCTTCTCTGAGCTGCCCCTAGTGAAAGCATTCTCCACTGTTATTCATTAAAGAGCACTGTCCATCTGCTTCCTTAACCTACACACCTAGGAGTAATTCTGGATTCTTCTTCCCTTCACCTCTCACAGCAACGAGCAAGTCCAATGGACATTTCCTGTCAGTTACATCCCGAGTTCAGCTCTTTCTCTCCCTGTTCTCACTTCCCATCCTGGCCACAGCAGGACTCCCCTCACTAGCTTCCCTGCTTCCTGTCTTTCTTTTTTTTTTTAAGTTTTTTCTTTCTTTCTTAGCAAAAGTTGAGCTTTTTTTTTTTTTTAATGTGGCCCATCTTTTAAAATCTTTATAGAATTTGTTACATTACTTCTTTTTTATGTTTTGTTAAGGGAGGCAGCAAGGTGTGTGGGATCTGAGCTTCCTGACCAGGGATCAAACCCACACTCCCTGCATTTGAAGACCAAGTCTTAAACCACTGGACCATCAGGGAAGTCCCCACTGCTTCCTGCCTTGCCTCTTCCTCCACACTCTATTCTCCCTCCAGCAGACAGAGGAATACTTAAAAAAATAAGCAGTCATACCCAACTCTCCTGTTGCTAACTTTCTAATGGCTTCAGAATAAATGCCTTATCCCCTTGCAATGCCCTCAGGGTCTTACAGGATCTGGTTCCAGCCCACCCTTCTGCTCTCATTGTTATTATTCATTCCTTGAACTCTGCCAAACTCATTCCTGCCTTAGGCCTTTGACATGCTATTTCTGGAAGAGTCTTCTTCCTGTTCTCAGCCTGACTGGAATCCTCCAAATGTCTTTCTAGAGGGCCTGAGCCTGGGCGGGGAGAGGAGTGACCAAGGTCCCCCTATATGTTGAAGAGGGTGTGTTCTCTCTCTCCAGACAAGCTTTCACAGAAGAGAAAATTCTCTTAGGCAACCCAGGAGCTGAAAGGAAGTGGGTGCTGAATGCTGACAGCCTCCAAATGTCAGGAGTGGCCTGTAATGGCTCTAAGTTCAAAGGTAGGTAATGAATTTCTGTGCAGTCAATGATTACAACCCACAATCAGAACTTGCCTGGTGACTTTGGGTCCTAGTTCTTAAATGGAAAGCACTACCATGTGCTGACTGTTACCATTCTTGTAAGACCTTTCAAAATCACGTCTCTGGTTCCTAGTTAGATACTCTCACATTCCACAGAGTTTCTAAAGCAGAGAGGGTGACTTTTGGCTTCTCTCTCCTCCATGCTTAGCACTGCACTTGGCACACAGTTGACACTCAGTAAAAAAGTGGGGAAAGACCATGGCTTGTCTGCAGGATTGTCTTGTGACAGTAAAGATTTGCTTTTTGGATGGCATCATGGACTCAGTGGACATGAGTTTGAGTAAACTCCGGGAGTTGGTGATGGACAGGGAGGCCTGGCGTGCTGCAGTCCATGGGGTGGCAAAGAGTTGGACATGACTGAGTGACTGCACTGAACTGAACAGGGAATTGACTTTTCCCCATGTTAGTAGATGCTGAGTGTATTGAGATCAAGATGAAGTCTTACCTTTCTAGGCCTTCTCGCAGTATACCGCATCAGGACCTGATGCAGTACTGAGCATTTCGTGAGTTCTTGGAACATTTCTGTAGAACTGAATTCACTGCTGAAGGGAACAATTTCATAGTCATTCAGTTTAATGAAAAGGACCACTGGCGATCAGTGCAGGTCTCTGTCTCCTGGCAACCTGGCATCCCAGTGAGTAAAGAGGTAGGTGTGGTCTCTGACATTTTGGGAGAAGCCAAGGGGACAGTTGAGATGGTGCTGAGGTCTCCTTTAGGGGCTTCCTTTGGAGAAAAAAGAGTTTTCCCCTTTTACTGAAGGTGCCAAATGAGGCCTGGCATGAAACATGGATTCATATGGTTTTTTGTGTGCAAACAATATATCCATTATAGAACAGTTTTATATTTCCTCATCTGACTTGAAAGGGTGGCGCTTTGTACAAACCACATTGTTTGAGCTGAAAATTGTATTCTGCAGATTTCATTTTGATAAGAGAATTCTGGCTTTGTCGCCAACCAACATTTTAAGAAGTCACATAAAGAAGCAATGCCTTGAAAATGCATGTTCTTAGCAAGCTAATTCTGGTAGGTCTCATCATTCTCCACAGCTCCTCGAGGCACTTGTTGCATCACAAACAGTCTTTGTTTAGCCAGAAGTATGTGCAGGCCCAGGCAGGAGTCCTGGAGTAAATGCCATTGCCCCTCTTCTGTGGCAGCTCCTGTGAGTGTGTCACCTAGGCTGTGTCAGTGATGCCAGATTATCACCATCACCATTATTATCACGATCATCATCCATATTTGCATCATCGAGATTTTTCTGTGTGCAAGGCGTCTTGCTGAGCACTTCATATGCACTGTCTTGTTTAATCCTCTCAGCAGAGGCAGGTCTTACTGTTTATCCTCATTTTATGGATGGGGGAAAGGGTTTCAGAGAGGTTAAATAGATTGCCCGGGTCATAGGGTTGGTAAAATCCCCATTGCTGGAGCAATGCAAAGACTAGTCTCTTGAGTACTATCCAACGTATAAAGTAGTGATGCATGCCATCCATTCCCTGGGGACGTCTGATCTTCTGAGTTAGCTTTGGAAGACACCTGGCATGTCGAAAAGAGCATTGATGTTCTAGTCAGACAGATCTCAGTCCTAACCCCGGCACAATTACCTATCAATTAGGTGACTTTAAGCAAGGCTTCCCTGGTGGCTCAGATGGTAAAGCGTCTGCCTACAATGTGGGAGACCCAGGTTTAATCCCTGGGTCAGGAAGATCCCCTAGAGAAGGAAATGGCAACCCACTCCAGTACTCTTGCCTGGAAAATCCCATGGATGGAGGAGCATGGTAGGCTACAGTCCTTGGGGTCGCACAGAGTTGGACACAACTAAGCAACTTCGCTTTCTTTTTTCAATTTTTCTTTAAGCAAGTTTTTAATTTATCTGAGCTTCACTGTCCTTATCCCTAAAAGGAAGATAAGAATTATATTTGTGAGAACCAACCAAGTATCTGTAATAGATCAGATGCCCATGGGAATACTATTTTTCTAACAGTTATGGGCACATGTGCCAGACTAAGAACTTTATTTTCATAGATGATCTCATTTAATCCTCAACACAGCTCTAGGAGGTTGGTCTTTCATTCTATCTTCATTATATAGAAGGGTAAATTGTGGCTTAAAGAGGTGTAAATTATTCAACAGAGGCCAGTTTTGGAGTCAGAGGAAACTGCCAGTGAAATGTAATTCTTTCAACTTGACTTTGGAAAAACCCCTTAATGTCTCCGAAGTTCAGCGTGCACACATGATACATGAAACACGAGCCCAATAAGGCATGGTGGAAGTGGAGTGATGAAAGGTAAGTAACAGACAGTCCAAAATGTTCTGTCTTTCCCTTTCCCTTTATGGAGCCCCTGCCACATCACCTGCCTCTGCATTTCCATTGAATATGGTCTCTCTCTTACAACCTGTGTTAGCAAGATGCTTCAAATGTTGGGTCACAATCTCCTAAGAAGCAGAGTGATGCTGTCTTTATCTTTGGGTCCCTCCCCACACCTTTCCCAGCAAACTGACTCCTGGCAGGTGTTAACTAATGCTGCCTAAATAAATGGACGTGCAAACAAAGGAATAAGGTAGCTCCCCCAACCAGAACCTCGGTGGCTGAGCCTTCAGTGGGGTGTCTTTGCAACTTCCTTAGAATTGGCAGCATCAGCTCATCACCTGGGCAGTGCAGGAGACAGAAACCTGTCTCTTCATTCCTGCAGCTGTCCCCTTACAGCAAGGGGAAATTCTAGCCAGTCGCTCTCAGATCTGAAGCAGAGAGAAAGCCTGGGAGTCCATGTGCCAGAGGAGAAATGATTCACAGTCATCGCGCTGTGTAGGAAGGACGAACTGGGAGGCAAACTGCTAGCATGCTCCAGGGTTTGCCTCTCGGTAATGTGAGCTTTGCAGTCTGGCCAGGAGTGAGCTTTTCACCATAAACATTCAGGGCATGCTGCTTATGTTTTAAAAGTGACGTGTTTTAATTTCCAGCCAAAAATACTATATGTTTGGATTGCAGTTTCTCAAGTTGCTAAAAAATTATTCAGAGGAGATGAAAACCTGCCATGCGGTAGAGGAAGCAGCCTGATGTTTAATGCAAAGGCTAAATCAGTTCTCTGGGAAGCAGGGTCTTCTTTTGAAGCCAGACCACGCAGTGGACAACATAGAGCTAGGACATTTCCAGTCTCCTATGATGGCCAACTTGGATTCTTTAGGGCATAGAACAACATCAGGACACTTGGTTTTTCATTTGTTAGGGGTAGATCTGATAAAATAGGCTAGTTAATCTGCACTAACAAACAACTCTTAGATTCTAATGATTTATGACAATAGGTTACTTTCTTACTCATTGACATGCTGCTTAATGGTCAGCGGGAGGCTCTGCTTCGTGTCTCCTCTTGAGGGACTTGACCTACACGATGGAGCAGCCACCATCTTGAACATTGCCCATCACCGCCACAGGATAGAGCTCTGGAGGACTTGAGTGACATCTAAACAGTCAAATACTCTGGTCCGGAAACAGCACATGTTGCTGACCACACATTGATGAGGGCTGTGCCCCTGGTGGCATCCAGCCACAAGGAGCCAGGAAAGACAATCTTATTATGTGTCTGGTAGGAGAATCAGATATCAGCAAGCAGCACCATCAAGATCTACATAGGGTATTTGATGCACTTGAAACCACTGGGAGAAAAGAAGAGAGAAATCGGAATCATAACATATCTCAGAGGAAGAGAAATCTTAACTCAGGTTTTAAAAAAAATCCATTCTGAACAGAATACAAGATATTTTTCTTCTTCCTTTAGCTTCTAAAGAATTGTTTATAAATTCCCTCTGTACTTGAAAAACAACTAAGCCATTAGAGGTGAAATGGATTCTCTGGTGTGTGCATGTGTGTGTATGGTGTAGTGTAGTGCAGTTTAGGAAGTAGATCAGAAGAAAAAGACCAAAAGTGCTTTAGTCTAGTGTCTTCTCTGAGCCACTCAAGGACTTAGAGATTGTTGCAAAGCTAGAGAACTGCAGTACCTAGTCCAGCGGTTTGGTCTTGAACAAGCTCATGAGAGACCTTATAAAACAGAAAAGACAGACCTTGTGAGTGGAAGTTGTCTCCTTTCTTCAAGTAGTTCAAGATGATGTTCAGATAAGACTTCAAGACAGGCAGGCTCATGCACTGCACTCCCCTTCTAGGACAAAGAATACCAAGGCTAGGAGACACTGAAATAGCAACAATAACAGCTACAACCCCTTCCATCTGTCTGTATCCAAACTCAAACTGATCCTCCCAACAACCTTCTGCAGAAGACTGAACATCATTATCCCCCTTTCTCAGAGGACAGGTCTATGATCTGCAGAGGTAAGATGATTTGCTCAAAGTTGCCTGGTTAGTAGGGGCTTCTGGGGTGGGACAGTGGTTAAGAATCCACCTGCCAGTGCAGGAGACCCAAGAGACACAAGTTGGATTCCTGGGTCAGGAAGATTCCCTGAAGGAGGACATGGCAACCCATTCCAGAATTCTTGCCTAGAAAATTCCATGGATAGCAGAGCCTGGTGGAGCCCAGTCCAGAGTCATGTCAGACTCTGGTCACAAAGAGTCAGACATGGCTGACCTTCCACTCATGCTTGCATAGCAAATGATATAAATAGTCAGGATTTAAACTTAGGTATCTGGACACCAGATCCAATGCTCTTTTCATTGTGGTTTCCATGGAAAGCAGGAGCCTTCTTGTCCCTTTTTCAGTGTTATGGGCTGAATGTTTTTGTTCTCCCCACATTAATATATTGAAGCCCTAGCTCCTAATGTGGAGGTGTTAAGGAGGTGGAACCTCTGGGAAGTAATTATATTTAGGTGAATTTATGAGGGTGGGGTCTCCATAATGGGATTAGTGTCCTAGGCAATGGCACCCCACTCCAGTACTCTTGCCTGAAAGATCCCATGGACAGAGGAGCCTGGTAGGCTGCAGTCCATGGAGTCGCTGGAAGTCAGACATGACTGAGCAACTTCACTTTCACTTTTCACTTTCATGCATTGGAGAAGGAAATGGCAACCCACTCCAGCTCTCTTGCCTGGAGAATCCCAGGGACGAGGGAGCCTGGTGGGCTGCCGTCTATGGGGTCGCATAGAGTTGGACACGACTGAAGCGACTTAGCAGCATAAGAAGAAAAGGGAAGACCAGAGCTCTTTCTCTCCAACATGTGAGTACATTGTGACTGTCTAAGGTCAAGAAGAGCTTTCTCCAGGAACTCAAGATATCAGCACCTTGATCTTGGATTTCCCAGTCTTCCAAACTATGAGAAATAATGTCTGTTGTTTAAGCCACTCAGTCTATGGTATTTTGTTATACCAGCCTTAGCAGATGATGACATTCATCTTCATATAATTTAATCTTAGAACTTCAGCAAGTAACAAGTGTCTAGAGAACCTTCATTCCCTTCATCCCATGACTTTAAGTTCAGGAGTGTCAGCAGAAATAACCCTCTGGCCTTTATGCATCTTTATTAACTAGTCCCTGGAGGAGGAAGTTTTATCTGACGGGCAAGTTTCAGAAAAGGAACTGAGTGAGCTTGCTCAGCTCAACCATCTCTGTATTTTCTTGGATCTACCTTCAGGCATGACATATTTGGGACCTAGTACTGAGTGGTAGTAGGTCTTAAATATGTTCTCCCTGAAGGTGAGCAAGTGGTAGGGGCTTCCCAGATGGTGCTAGTGGTAAAGAACCCACCTGTCAATGCAGGAGACATAAGAAATACAGCTTCAATAACTGGGTCAGGAAGATCCCCTGGAGAAGGACATGGCAACCTACTCCAGTATTCTTGCCTGGAGAATCTGAGTCTGCCAGAGGGAGTCTGGCAGGCTACAGTCCATAGGGTTGCAAAGTCAGATATAACTGAAATGACTTAGTGTGCACCAGGTAATAAGTTTCCCAGGCAAGCCTTGCCCTGGGCAGCAAGCACACTGTGGTCATCCCATTTACTGAATGGGTAAACTGGTACCTGAAGTATAGTGCTGGGAAGCCTACTTGTGGCCACAAGTCTAAAGGCATGTTCTTCAAATCACCTTCAAAGATAATACTTTGATTTCCATATGTATCTTATGTCTTATATCTTTGTTGGTTTCAAACTTACTTATGGAAGGGCAGGAAAGAGTGGGATTGGTGATCACTTAAAAAAAAAATCTGACTCACATCTATGGATAGATGAACTAAACAGAAAATGAGCAAGGAAACACAAACTTTAAATGATACAATGGACCAGTTAGACCTAATTGATATCTATGGGACATTTCACCCCAAAACAATGAATTNTTTTCAAACTTACTTATGGAAGGGCAGGAAAGAGTGTAGATCTTGGTGGTTTCCGTATCTTTAAAAAATCACATCTATGGATAGATGAACTAAACAGAAAATGAGCAAGGAAACACAAACTTTAAATGATACAATAGACCAGTTAGACCTAATTGATATCTATAGGACATTTCACCCCAAAACAATGAATTTCACCTTTTTCTCAAGTGCACGTGGAACCTTCTCCAAGATCGGAAATTCAAAAAAATTGAAATCATTTCAAGCATCTTTTCTGATCACAATGCGGTAAGATTAGATGTCAACTACAGGGGGAAGAAAAAACTATTAAAAATACAAACATATGGAGGCTAAACAACATGCTTCTGAATAACCAAGAAATCACAGAAGAAATCAAAAAAGAAATCAAAATATGCATAGAAACAAATAAAAATGAAAACACAACAACCCAAAGCCTAGGGGATTCAGTAAAAGCAGTGCTAAGGGGAAGATTCATAGCAATACAAGCTTACTTCAAGAAACAAGAGAAAAATCAAATAAGTAATCTAACTCTACACCTAAAGCAACTATAAAAAGAAGAAATGAAGAACCTCAGGGTTAGCAGAAGGAAAGAAATCCTAAAAATTAGGGCAGAAATAAATGAAAAAGAAACAAAAAAGACCATAGCAAAAGTCAACAAAGCTGAAAGCTGGTTCTTTGAGAAGATACATAAAATAGACAAACCGTTAGCCAGACTCATCAAGAAAAATAGGGAGAAAAATCAAATCAAAAAAATTAGAAATGAAAATGGAGAAATCACAACAGACAACACAGAAATACAAAGGATCATAGAAAACTACTATCAGCAATATATGCCACTGAAATGGACAACTTCGAAGAAATGGACAAATTCTTAGTAAAGTATAACTTTCTAAAACTGAACCAGGAATAAATAGAAAATCTTAACAGACCCACCACAAGCACAGAAATCAAAACTGCAGTCAGAAGTCTTCCAACAAACAAAAGCCCAGGACCAGATGGCTTCTCAGTTGAATTCTACCAAAAATTTAGAGAAGAGCTAACATCTATCCTACTCAAACTCTTCCAGAAAATTGCAGAGGAAGGTAAACTTCCAAACTCATTCTATGAGGCCACCATCACCCTAATAACAAAACCAGACAAAGATGCCACAAAAAAAGAAAACTACAGGCCAATATCACTGGTGAACATAGATGCAAAAATCCTTACCAAAATTCTAGCAAACAGAATCCAACAGCATATTAAAAAGATCATACATCATGACCAAGTGGGCTTTATCCCAGGGATGCAAGGATTCGTTAATATTTGCAAATCAATCAATGTGATATACCACATTAACAAATTGAANCTGGTGAACATAGATGCAAAAATCCTTAACAAAATTCTAGCAATCAGAATCCAACAGCATATTAAAAAGATCATACATCATGACCAAGTGGGCTTTATCCCAGGGATGCAAGGATTCGTTAATATTTGCAAATCAATCAATGTGATATACCACATTAACAAATTGAAAGATTAAAAACCATATGATTATCTCAATAGATACAGAGAAAGCATTTGACAAAATTTAACATCCATTTATGATAAAAACCCTCCAGAAAACAGGCATAGAAGGAACATACTTCAACATAATAAAAGCCATATATAATAAACCCACAGCAAACATTATCATCTATGGTGAAAAATTGAAAGCATTTTTCCTAAAGTCAGGAACAAGGCAAGGGTGCCCACTCTCATCACTACTATTCAATGTAGTTTTGGAAGTTTTAGCCACAGCAATCAGAGAAGAAAAAGAAATAAAGTGAATCCAGATTGGAAAAGAAGAAGTAAAACTCTCACTGTTTGCAGATGACATGATCCTCTATACAGAAACCCTAAAGACTCCACCAGAAAATTGCTACAGCTAATCAGCAGTAAAGTTGTAGGATATAAAATTAACACACAGAAATCCCTTGTATTCCTATACACTAACAATGAGAAAACAGAAAGAGAAATTAAGGGAATAATTCCATCCAACATTGCAACGAAAAGAATAAAATATTTAGGAATAAATTTACCTAAAGAATCAAAAGACCTATATATAGGAAACTATAAAACACTGAAGAAAGATATCAAAGACACATGGAAACATATACCATGTTTCTGGATCGGAAGAATCAATATAGTGAAAATGAGTATACTATCCAAAGTAGTCTATAGATTCAATGCAATCCCGATCAAGCTACCAATGGTATTTTTCACAGAACTAGAACAAATAATTTCACAATTTGTATGGAAATACAAAAAACCTTGATTAGCCAAAGCAATCTTGAGAAAGAAGAATGGAACTGGAGGAATCAACCTGCCTCACTTCAGACTATACTACAAATCTACAGTCAATAGGACAGTATGACACTGGCACGAAGACAGAAATATAGACCAATGGAATGAAATAGAAAGCCCAGAGATAAATCCACGCACCTATGGACACCTTATCTTTGACAAAGGAGGCAAGAATATACAATGGAGAAGATAATCTCTTTAACAAGTGGTGTTGGGAAAACTGCCCAACCACTTTAAAGGAATGAAACCTGAACACTTTCTAACATCATACACAAAAATAAACTCAAAATGGATAAAAGATCTAAATTTAAGACCAGAAACTAGAAAACTCCTAGAGGAAAACATAGGCAAAACACTCTCTGACATAAATCATAGCAGGATCCTCTATGACCCNAGATGGCTGGATGGAATCATTGACTCGATGGGCGTGAGTCTGAGTGAACTGCGGGAGTTGGTGATGGACAGGGAGGCCTGGCGTGCTGCGATTCATGGGGTCGCAAAGAGTTGGACATGACTGAGCAACTGAACTGAACTGAACTGAACTATGACCCAACAATCCCACTGCTGGGCATACATACCAAGGAAACCAGAATTGAAAGAGACATGTATACCCCAATGTTCATTGCAGCACTGTTTACAATAGCCAGGACCTGAAACAACCTAGATGTCCATTGGCAGACAAATGGATAAGAAAGCTGTGGTACATATACACAATGAAATATTACTCAGCCATTAAAAGGAATACATTTGAATCAGTTCTAATGAGGTGGATGAAACTGGAGCCTGTTATACAGAGTGAAGTAAGTCAGAAAGAAAAACACCAATACAGTATATTAATTCATATATATGGAATTTAAAAGGATGGTAACGATGACCCTATATGCGAGACAGCAAAAGAGGCACAGATGTAAAGAACAGACTTTTGGACTCTGTGGGAGAAGGCGAGAGTGGGGTGATTTGAAAGAATAGCATTGAAACATGTATATTATCATATGTGAAATAGATCACCAGTCCAGGTTTGATGCATGAGACAAAGTGCTCAGGATTGGTGCACTGGGACAACCCTGAGGGATGGGATGGGGAGGGAGGTGGGAAGGGGGTTCAGAATGGGGAACACATGTACACCCATGGCTGATTCATGTCAATGTATGGCAAAAACCACTACAATATTGTACTTAGCCTTTTACAAAAAAAAGAAAAAGATCTGACCTCAGGAAATGATCAGTCACATATGAATGGATGAAGGTTAGTGTTCAGTTCAGTTCATTTCAGTTGCTCAGTCATGTCCGACTCTTTGCGACTCTGTGAACCTCGACACGCTAGACCTCCCTGTCCATAACCAACTCTTGGAGTCCACCCAAACCCATGTCCATTGAGTTGGTGATGCTATCCAACCATCTTATTCTCTGTCGTCCCCTTCTCCTCCTGCCCTCAATCTTTCCCAGCATCAGGGTCTTTTCAAATGAGGCAGCTCTTCACATGAGGTGGCCAAAGTATTGGAGTTTCAGCTTCAACATCAGTCCTTCCAAAGAACACTCAGGACTGATCTCCTTTAGAATGGACTGGTTGGATATTCTTGCAGTCTCAAGAGTCTTCTTCAACACCACAGTTCAAAAGCACCAATTCCTCAGCACTCAGCTTTCTTGACGGTCCAACTCTCCCATCCATACATGACCACTGGAAAAACCATAGTCCAGGACTCTGTGAAAAAGCTTGTATTTTATTCATGTTTGAATTCCTCATGCCTAATACAGTTCCAGTCCATGATAGTTTCATAATAAGTGTTTGTAAAATAAAGTCCACTGTTGGCTCAGGGAGCCAGGTCAGGACAATGGACAGAGACCATGAGCCAGCCTGAGAAATCCTGACACCTGGACTTGGAAGATTTGCCAGAAACTAGGAACGGGGATTTGGCAGAAACTAGGAAGGCAGCTTTTACAATGGCCCCGTGTATGAGGAGCCACAAATGCCTGAGTCACCCACAGGCCTGATGACTAGTCTTCTTGCCCAGACAGGTTTGATCCAGAGCTCAGGTCTATTGTGCTCCTTACCAAACAGAAAGAAACCTTGGCTGGGAGTCTTTCTCTAGTCTTATCTGCAGAGGTGCAGAAGCACTCTTCTTGCATGGGCTCTGTCTGAGGAGTCACGTGAATCCCAGGGCCCCAGCAGGCCTAAGATCCAGGACTCTATTTTGGTCAAAGACTCAAATCTTAAAGAGTCCTAAAAACTCTGTATGTTTATCTGTATTTGTGTGAAGGCATCTGTATACACTCTGTGAAGATCTCCTGGAGGAGGGCACAGCAACTGACTCCAGTATTCTTGCCTGGAGAATTCTATGGACAGAGGAGCCTGGTGTGTTAAAGTCCACAGGGTCACAAAGAGTCAGACATGACTGAAGCCACTTAGCACGGCATGGCACTCCCTTGTTAGGGAGAGCCATCTGCCTTGTTCAGTCTACCAATTCAAATATTGATCTTACCTCCAAGCACCCTCATAGACACACCTAGAATCATGTTTGACCAAATGTCTGTACAGCCAGTGGCCCAGTCAAGTTGACACGTTAGCAGTCACAATAGGTAGTCAGTAAATGTCATTTAATTAATTAACTAGTTGATTATTAACGAGTGAAAATATTTTGGCTGCAGGGTTGTATATCACTGTAGTTGCAGGCTCCTGTTGCTGGTCCTAAAATTGTCCTGGGCCAGCCTCACATCCTGTGGAAGCTGCCCTGATAAAATGAGAATAATATGTTCTCCCTCACAGTCTCTTGGCACAGTGCAGCCTGTTGCAGTGGATGTGATGTGCTCTAGGAAGGCTGCCCTGGACTCCCATTGTCTCACCGAGATTCTCTCTGCAAACATTTTAAGTTCTCTGCTCTGTGTGTCTCTAGGACTGAGACCTGCATGGTGAGGGTGAGATGGGCACCTTCCAGAAACCTGGTCCAGAGAAACTGTCCTCCCTAAGCCCCTCCTACTCAGGGAGCACTTTCCTCCAATCCCCTCACTCCCTCCTTTTCAGTCCAGGATTACCCTCCTCCAGATTTCAACATTAAGTTTGTGCTCACTCCCTAGCTTTTCACAGATATGTATGGACATAAGACTCCAACGCCAGCAGGATCTTCAGCAGCCAGACCATTGGTTCAATGCTTCTGTTTGCATTTGCTTCAGGGCACTCTCAAGGTATTTAGGGGCTCACTGTTGCACCTTGTTTGGGCAGAGTGACGGTGCTTACTGAGTGCTTTTCTAACATTATCTCTGGAAGTCACTGCCAAGGAATAAGCCTTCTCTGTTCATCTCTGCTGGCCCAAGGCCAGGTTGTTCCTGGCGACTGACTTGACAACTCTCACTGAAACAATATCATCAGGCCTGTGAGGCTGCTGCCAGGATTTCAGAAATGGGAGTAGGGGTGCTAGAGACTAGATATTTTTTGTGTTCCCCAAACTCATACGTTGAAATCTAACCCCCAGTGTGATGGTATTTAGAAGTTTTGGGCCTTTGGGAGGTGATTAGGTCTTGAGGGTGGAGCCTCTGTGAATGGGATTAGCGCCCTTATAAAAGAGAGCCTGGAGAGATCCCTCATCCATTCTACTATATGAGGATACACTGGGAAGACGGCTGTCCAAGAAAAAGGATATCAAACCTGCCAATGCCTCGATCTTGGGCTCCTGGCCTCCAGAACCGTGACAAATAAATTCCCTTGTTTATTAAGTCACCCAGTCTGTGGTATTTTGATTATAGTGATCTGAGTGGACTAAAAAGAGGGAGCATCCAGAGCCCAGGAGATGTCTTAGCTCTCCCTGCACCTCGAGGCCTGCCTCTAAATTATGCATGTTCATCATGTGGTCAGTCTTTGAATGTGTGTTTACAGACATTCAGTGCTTGTTACTACCTAAGACAGGGTGCCGCAGTGCTCAATCACCCGGACAATAAGAGTACCACTGTGATAATAATAATTTCTGCAGATGGAATTTCTAGAGCACTTCCATATGCCAAATGCTAAGCACTTTACGTGGATTATCTCATATAATCCTCTGAAGAGCTCTGTGAGGTAGATGATTTTATTATTCTTATTTTACAGACAAGGAAGCTGACACACAGAGGGGTTAAGTAACAGCTAAGTGGTGATTCAAATCCAGGCTGTCTAACTCCATAGCTTGAGCATTTAAATATCTTATTTGGGTTCTTCTCGCTCTTTCTCTCGCTCTTTCTTGCCTCTGAGCTCCAGGTTTGCTCTTTTAGACCCCACAGGCCAAGTCTTCCCATTCTTTCTCATGATGGCCCTTCAGAGCTTGCAAATGATAGTCATGTCCCCCGAATGATGTATGATCCTTCCCTGTTCTCCTGTGACATGGCTCAACCCTCTCCCCATTGGGCTTGGAGTGCTCAAGGGCTCCAGTGATTGTGCCCCCTTTGAAGCACAGAGCGAGTGTAAGCTCAGGTAAGACAAATAAACACAGGAGCCTCGGGTCCCTTGTTTGAGACACTGAGAATCTGGCATGAATACAGCCCCAGAGCATCAGGGAACCCACATCTAGAATGTTGACTCATTCTTGGCTCGACTACAGTCAAAATCCCTACCGGGAATTTCTCATTGTCTGTGGCTAAATTTCCCCTTCCCAGTCTTGTACTTGAGCAGTTATTTTTTTGAACCTGGGAGCTGGACCTGACACCGTGTCTATTAAGAATCTTAAGCAATGACAGTTCCACTAGGGACTAGACTCACAGGTCAGAGCAAAGCTTTCCCCGACATTTTGTCTGGAAATGACCGTTAGTTTTGCGCTGGTCTTAGCTGGCAAAGTCATCAGCACTGTCAGTCTCAGAAAGCAGAAACGCCCAGGAAAAAGGAGAGCTGCAGAGTCAGAAGACCAGAGTTCCACTCCCAGGCTTGAACCTGTTAAAGTTGCCAGGGGATGCTTCACCTCTGTTGGCACACAATGTCATTCATTAATTTTAGGTTAAATTTTGCAGTGTCTGGAGATTCATAGACCCTGTGGCCGGACTCCTGGGTTTGAATTCTGGCTCTTTTACTAACAAGCTGTGTGACCTCAGGCAGGTTATATAATCTCTCTTTGAGTCAGTTTCCTTATTTTCATTGTGGGAAGTTTACTAGCACTTCCTTTAAGAGTTGTTTTGAGGGTCTGCAGAGTTAATAGAAGATACATACTGGGTAGGAAAAGGGAAGAAAAAAAACCACTAAATTATCACTCACACATCATTTTATAATAATTATAAGAAATATAACACAATAGTTATACAAGCTAAAAGTACATTGAGCATTAGCTCCATTGTTTTCTATGTAGATAACTTATTTATGTAAATTGAGTAACTAAATACATGTATAATAAGACATAACATAGCATATAATCAGAACAAGAGAGTCAAATTCTTCAGGTTCTACTTACAAAAACAAAAAATGATTTAGCAACATATGTGATTGATCAGAATCAGTTTTTGTTTTGTTTTTCTTGCCAACATCCGCCTCTCTGACTAGATAACATTTCCTGGACCAAGACAAAGGGAAAGCGGAACAGAGAGAAGAGAGAAAAAGCGAACCTGTTGAGTGAGCAGGAGGTGGAAGGACCCCTACGCCCTTCCTGGGCCCCACCCGGGCCCGCTCAGATGGAGCATTACAGTGGCAGAGGGGACAGCCGCTCCTGTTGAGCTTGGAGGATGCAAGGACATGGACATCTCTTGCCTGGCCTCTGAGCAGAGCCTGGGAGAATCTTCCTGCAGGGTGGGAAGCAGTTGACTAGAGGTGGCTGTGCAGGAAATGTGTGGCGGCGCCCGAGAGAGCCTCCCAGAGTTCACCCTGGCCCAGGCAATGAAGGTATAGAAGTGACCAGTGTGGAGAGACAGTGGACCAGAGGCCTCTGGCTCTGGTGGGTTGGTAATTTGTAAGCCCCAGCGACTTGATCTCAATAAGATTATGTTTCTACCACCAGAGGAGTAAGGGTTCGAAATAAGATTTAAATGTACTTATGAGAAAATTATCCAAAATAATTTAAATCATCCACAGACAACTACTGCTAAAATTTTCACACTGCGCGCACGCACACACACACACACACACACACACACACACACAAACACAGCTTAGATACCTAGAAGGTCTGAATGTGATTTATTTTGCATTAACAACATTACTGGGATTTAGATTCTGAACTTCAAAGGAGCACAGTGATGGCAAAATACATTAAAGTGGAAGATATGATATGTAGTATTTACTAAGAAATAATTAAATGTAAAAAATTACTTAATATAATTATGCCCTGTGAGTGTATTGTATTGATTATAAATGTCACCAAATTGTATCCATTGGAAATGTCTCCTTTTACCTGAAAATCTGAGGGAAGAAACCTACACAAACCTATATATTTCATCATGTAAAGGCACTACTTTGTTTTCTTTATGAATTTTTGCACTGTTTTCTTTAGGAAAACATTTTTTAAGAAGCTTTACATAATAATAAAAAGCATACCAAATTTTTATGTATAAGGAAATCCTTCCTGATTTATAGATGTGGTAAAAATCACATATCATTAGGATTTTCTGTAGCAGCTTTTGAGAAACTACAGCTTTTTTTTTGAAGTTACATCAACAGCAACTGCTTGTTCTTAACACATCTTTCCTTTCAAATTTCCTTTTACTCGGGGCATCTGGACACTCTTCGGCAGGGTGATAAGTGACCTTCCTCCAGGAGGCAGGATCCTCACTACGCAAAGTGATCTCCATCGCGGTCCTCTGATCTCCCTGTGACCACATGCTCCACCCTGTCCAAGCAAGGGTCACAAAAGCGCTGCACGTCAGTCTCTGGGCTTCACAGTACAGATCCTCCTCCACTTACAGTGGGCTTGGGTCCTGAAAGACCATTGCAAATTGAAACTATCATAAGTCTAAAATGCATTTTTTGTTGCTGTTTGGTTGACAAGTCATGTCTGACTCTTTGCGACTCATGGAGTGCAGCACACCAGGCTTCCTTGTCCTTCACTATTTCTCAGAGTTTGCTCAAACTCATGTCCATTGAGTCAGTGATGCCATCCAACCACCCATCCTTTATTGCCCACTTCTCTTCCTGCCCTCAATCTTTCCCAGCATCAGGGTCTTTTCCAATGAGTCAGCTCTTCGCATCAGGTCGCCAAAGTATTGGAGCTTCAGCATCAGTAGTTGTGGCACTTGGGCTTAGTTGCACCACAGCACACGGAATCTTCCTGGGACAGGAATAGAACCCGTGTCCCCTGCATTGGCAGGCAGATTCTGAACGACTGGATTGCCAGAGAAGTCCTAAAACGCATTTAGTTCACCTACCCTACTNGCTTCAGCATCAGTAGTTGTGGCACTTGGGCTTAGTTGCACCACAGCACACGGAATCTTCCTGGGACAGGAATAGAACCCGTGTCCCCTGCATTGGCAGGCAGATTCTGAACGACTGGATTGCCAGAGAAGTCCTAAAACGCATTTAGTTCACCTACCCTACTGGACATTGTTGCTTGGCCTAGCCTACTTTGGAAGTCCTCAGAACACTTCTGTTGGCCTACAGTTGAGCAAAATCTCCTAACACAAAGCCTATATTGTTACATACAATGTTGACTATCTCATGTGATCTATTGAATACTACACTGAAAGTGGAAACAGAACGCTGGACGGGATACAGAGACTGTAAGCATATCCGTTGTTAACCCTTGTGATGGAGAGGCTGACAGAAGTTGGCTGACGCTGCCCAGAAGCAGCATGAGAGAGTACGGCACTGCGTATCTCTAGACTGGGAAAAGATCAAAATCCACAACATGGTTTCTACTGAATGTGTATCAGGCCGCCCTAAAGTTGAAACATTCTAACTTAAACCCTATAAGTCAGGGATCGTCTATAACTTGTCATTAATTATTACAGGGATAGGGATTTTAAAAGAATTGTAAAGAAGCACTCAGAATAAAACTTTCTATTCTAAAGATTTTAGAACTTCCATCTGTGTCCTATGTTCCAGTGTTTAGATGCTTCTAGTTTTAGCCTCACAGATAAAATATCTTTTACCATTTCTATATATATGTATGTCATGTATATATAAAATGCATACATCTTTTTCTTTTGTATACTGCTTTTATAACTAAGCAGTATGTCATTCAACTTTTTATATATCTATACTGTTTTTATAAATAGTTGCATGGAACTCCATTATATGGAACTGTCGCATTTTATTTAACCAACCACCTACTGGTGCATATTTGATTGTTTCTAATTTTCATTATTACCAAAAAAATTGCAGTGAATATCCTTGAACGTACAACTTTGCCTGCTATTTAAATTATTTCCTTAGATGAAATTTTAAGAACTGGGTGAATCAAATGGTACGCATATTTTAAAAAATTGTGATACTCATTGCTAAATTATCGCCCAGAGGGGCGGTAGCAATCTACGCTGAATCCAGCAGAACATAAGAGTGTGAGTTTCCATAGACCCTCTCCAACCCTAAGTACTGTCATCTCTTCTATTTCTTGCCAATCTGATAGGTAAAATCAAGGCATCACACTGTTGATAAAATTTTATGTTTATTACTGCTTATCTTTCTTCTGGTTTAAGAATCTTCATGTCATAAGTTCACTTCTGCTCTATACAGGTCCTCAGATCCGTGGTCACCAGAAGTTGGTGGAGGGAGAAGGAAATTGGATAGAGACAGTCAAAAGGTCCAAACTTCCAGTTGGAAGGTAAATAAGCACCAAGGATGCGACATACGACTGAGATGTACAACAGTTCTGGGCACAGGTACGGGGCTGCATAGGAAACAAGCGTAACAACAGTGTCTACTCACTAGGTTGTTGTGAAGATTGAATAAGTGAATACCTATCAAGGGTTTAGCCATATACAGAATGGATAAACAACAAAGTCCTACTGTAAAGCACACGAAACTATGTTCCCTGTGATAAATCGTAATGGAAAAGGATATGAAAAGGATAGCTGAATCACTTTGCTGTACAGCAGAAATTAACACAACATTGTTAGTCAACTACATTTCAATAAATTTTTAAAAAATTTAAAGGGCTTAGGACAGTGCCTGGCTCCTGGTGAATCCACAAGAAAGTTTAGTTATTCATGTCATAACTAAAGGGCAACGCTAACTAAGGACACAGGCTCTTGAGCTAGTCTGTTGTTCAGTTGCTAAGTTCTGCCCAACTTTTTGCAACCCCATGGACTGCAGCATGCCAGGCTCCTCTGTCCTCCATTGTCTCCCAGAGTTTGCTCAAGTTCATGTCCATTGAGTTGGTGATGCTATGTAACCATCTCATCCTCTGCCACCAGCTTCTCCTTTTGCCTACAGTCTTTCCCAACATCAGGGCCCTTTCCAATGAGGAGCCAGTCTACCTGGGTTCAAATGTCAGGTCTGACAGAAGAATTTGGGCAAATCATCTAATGCCCCTCTCCATCCACCTTGCACTTTAGTTTTTTAAACCTTGAGATGAAGTTAATGGTAATAATATCTACCTCCTAGGACTGTGAAAATTCAATGAGTGAAGATGTGTGAACCAATTTAAATGGTGCCTGGTGTCTAGTAAATGCTTAAAAATTTTTTTTTTTCTACTGAAGTTGTTATACAAGTATAGCCACCTTGAGTGTGTCCTCCCCAGGAATGAAAATGTCTCTGATAACTGATAATGTCTTTGTTGAATACTGAGCCTTCCTGGGGTCAGACTGGGGAGACCAAGAATGTAGATGATCCCTTCTGGCTCAGGGCTTCTAGGAGGGCAGAGGAGTTGTAGGGTGTGAATCCCAATCTGCCATAGACATCACTCAGATAGCTTCTCTCTCCCCTTAGTGTCTCACTGGCCCAGTTGTAAAACAGTTAGAGCCAAGGTTTCTTTCAGCCCACCAGCCTGAGAGAATGTGGCTGAGTTTCCTCCAGGGAAATCGACTCTCTAACACAGGCTGGGAGTGAGCCAAGCTCTAATGCGGTGTCCTTTGAAGGCGCGTCCAGCTTCACCATTTCAAATGCAATATGCTTATCGCCGGCCTGATTTTTATTGGGAAAAAGCAGTGGTGTACTTTCCAGGTCCCTGGGGTCTGAATTAAAATAAAGGAAGTACTTTAAAAAATCAAATCCAAATAGCAGGACTTGGAAGCTTGCTGTTAAGTCAGAGTATCACAGACCTCGGAAGCAGCTTCCAAACGGAGCCTCAAGACAAAGCCCCATGGTAATTGCATTTGGAGGTCCCAGAGGCATTGGTAATGGGGGCAGGCTTCTCTTGGAGTCCTGTCTGCATCACAAAGCAGATCAATCACAAAAGCTACAAGGTATGAGGTACCTACTGAGTGCCAAGTCCTATATCATAGCATATATACTGGTAAGATAGTCATAAAATGTCTTCCTTTTACAGATGAGGAAACTGAAGGTCAGATTTTTTTTAAAAAAGCAAACAAAAAACTGTCTCTATTGTAGTAAGTGACAGAGGTGAGATTTGATTCCAAAGATTTTTGGTTTGTTCTTCAGTTTTGTTTTAACATCAAAATCTGTGTGCTTTCTGTTAGGCCAGTGTTTTTCAAATTGCCGAGTACTGCAACCCCATAGTGAGTCATGAAATCATTTTAGCGAGGCACAATCAGCATTTCCACAAATGAAATAGAATAGAATGGGAAAAAAATGACTGCTTTCCTTGGATTTAATGAAATATACATGCATACATATCTACACACACACATATATGTGTTGTTGTTGTTCAGTCCCTTAGTCATGTCCAACTCTTTGTGACCCCATGGACTGTAGCATGCCAAGCTTCCCTGTCCTTTACCATCTCCTGGAACTTGCTCAAACTCATGTCCATTGAGTCGTTGAGGCCATCCAACCATCTCGTCCTCTGTTGTCCCCTTCTCCTCCTGCCTTCAATCTTCCCAAGGACCAGAGTCTTTTCTAATGAGTCGGCATGCGTTATACAACTATAACATGTATGTTTTTATGTTCTGGGTGATGATAGAAAGGCTTCAGCAATATGTGAAGTGTAAACTTCCAGATGTTCAAGCTGGTTTTCAAAAAGGCAGAGGAACCAGAGATCAAATTGCCAACATCNGAGACCCTGTTGCTGGGAAAGATTGAAGGCAGGAGGAGAAGGGGACGACAGAGGATGAGATGGCTGGATGGCATCACCGACTTGATGGGCATGAGTTTGAATAAGTTCTAGGGATTGGTGATGGACAGGGAAAACTGATATGTTGCAGCCCATGGGGTCACAAAGAGTTGGACACGACTGAGTGACTGGACTGAACTGAACTGAAGTATATATTTCATATATTTGAGGTTTGACTTATTTTGTAAGGAAGGACAATGTGGGCTTGGTTTCTGTATTTGATTTAAATAATGGGACTCAGTAACCCTGGTGATATGAGAGTAGCTTGTTCCAGCGCTTCTCCCGAGCGGCCTCCCGGGGAGGTGACCATCTCCCTCCAGACCAATGGGCCAACAATAGTAAAGCAGACGGACTTTGGAGTAAGAATGCCCTTAGAAAAAAATAGTCACGCTTTCTCTCAATAGTTGTCATGAAGATGAAATGAGGTAATACGCGGAAATCTTTCCTAACAGCGCCTGGCACATGCTAAGGGCTCAGATACTATGGATGGCGGTAGTGGTGATGATGCTTGAATTGTTTCTAGAGGGTACCACACTGATGGGCAGGACCAGGCTCACGTGTGAGTCCCTGAAGTGGAGGCAGTGACAATGCCTGGACCACACAGGCTGAAAATGGAGGGGGAGCTGTTGCCTGAGGAAATCCAGTCTGGCCTCACTAGGGGATGGGTGGAATGGTGGTATGTGTGGGCAGTGTGAGAGGATGGGGTGGTAAGGTAGAAGAGCAAGTTCATTTTCAAGAAAAGAAAAGAACATAAGATTTAAAAGCAGCAGAAGAACAACTTTTGAGTCCCAACTCTTCCATGTACTGCCTGTGTAAGTCACATAATTCTGAGACTCCATTCATTTGGTCATGCTTCACATTCACCAGTGCCCTCATTTCCTAAAGAATTCACTCTAATTCTTTATCCTGGTGCACAAGGCTTTTCCCCGCCTGAGCCTGGGCTTTCCCTACCTCACATTAAATCTATAATCCAGCTATAAGCAGTTACTTTCAATTCCCCTAACATTTCCCCCCTCCCTAACATTTCTTGTACTTTCACACCACTGTGCCTTTGTGTAACCCAATTCTTTTGTCTAGAATGTCTTGTATTCTTTGTAACCTAAAATCTCTGCTCTTCAAGGTAACAATGCTAGACTCATGTATTAAATTATTTAAGAGTCACAGCAAACCAAGGAGGTAGGTACTATTGGGGAAACCGAGGTAAATACCATTTAAGTAATTTGCCCTAGACCACACAACTAATAAGCAACAGGACTGAGACTCAGGCCCATGTAATATTGCTGTAGAGGCATTGTTTTCAGCCACTGCACTACACTGCTTCTCTGCCTTTAAGACAGTGGTGAAATTCAAGGCCAGTCACAGAAGACTCAGAAGGCCATTTGGCTCCCAGACCTTCATTCACAGAAAGCAAGTTTAAACTTTTGACATTATCTCCAAGTGAAGACTTTCATCCAATCACAGAGAAACGTGGACACAAACAAGAGAGGAAGATGTTTGTCATGCAGCCTTAGTCTGTGTCTTGTTACTGGGCCATCCTATCTGAAATGCACTGTGAATCAATATATCACTTCAGTCTTGGGATTATTTTGCGACTAGCATGATTACATTGCATTATAACACATATGCATTACAATCATCTGTTAAGTATAAGCGTTTAAAATATACGAATGTGCCTCCCTGGTGGCTCAGCTGGTAAAGAATCCATCTGCAGTGCAGGAGACCTGGGTTCGATCCCTGGGTTGGGAAGAGTCCCTTGAGAAGGGAAAGGCTACCCAGTCCAGTATTCTGGCCTGGAGAATTCCAGGGGCTAGTCCATGGGGTCGCAAAGAGCTGGACACAACAGAGTGACTTTCACTTTCAGGGCTTCCCTGTGGCTCAGCTGGTAAAGAATCCACCTGCAATGTGGGAGACCTGGGTCGATCCCTGGGTTGGGAAGATTCCTGAGAAAGGAAAAGGCTACCCACTCCACTATTCTGGCCTAAAGAATTCCATGGGCTGTATAGTCCATGGGGTTGCATAGAGTTGGACACGACTGAGCGACTTTCACTTTAAGTTCACTTAACGTTCTGTAGGGCTTCTCAGGAGGCGCTAGTGATTAAAAGCCTGTTTGTCAGTGCAGGAGATGTAAGAGCCACTGGAGAAGCTGCCCCCCAACCCCGCTCCCCCACCCCCACGTCCCCG
>SJYA01000423.1:1837021-1851493 GCA_006410615.1 Neotragus moschatus | reverse complement strand
CAGGTATAGAAGAACGCTGACTAGCCTTTTAGATGAGGGCACCTTAAGCCCTGAGGCTCCTAGCCAGACCTAACTGTGGCTCACTTGGTGCCTCCAAGGAGGCATAGACCCTGTGTCCAGGAACTGGGACACTAGGGGTGGAGAGGCCAGGCCCTCCCTCGGCCTGGGGCTTAGCCATCCTGGAGTTGAGGTTGCGCTCAGGGAGGAAGGGTTGCCAAGGTGACAGGCGTTCTCTCACCCAGCATGGGCCATGGGAGTTATCAGAAATGGCGCCCCACTCCACTACTCTTGCCTGGAAAATCCCACGGACGGAGGAGCCTGTTAGGCTACAGTCCATGGGGTCGCAAAGAATCGGACACGACTAAGCGATTTCACTTTCACTTTCTTTTCATCTTTCTTAATGGCCTGTTGGTATCAGAGTAGCATTGTGGACAGTCCCCATTCTCCATTTGTTTATGGCATCTTTGGCTGTCCCTGACCTATTGTATGAGAAAAAAATACCTAGGGAAATTGTGAAATCTCTAGCGGCTTTTGTTCTGTTTGGTACATACCTGTGTTTTGAGCAGAGGTACAATTCCTGTTGGAGCCAGGTGTATCAGAGCAGGGGTGAGGGTGGGTTGGCGGTGGAGGGTTGGAGGGTGGCCAGGGGAGCATAGGTTGGCCTTGATTAATGAATCCCAGAAGTGACTGTTTATCGTACCCTGTTGAACTGTTTCTAGCAATGCCTATCTGTATCTTCTCACTGTGTCCTCTCATTGTAGGTACAGTGTTCACAGTTTCATTATCTTTGTCCTGGGGTTGATGCCAGGAGAGATCCACAGCATGCCTGGAAGAGAAACCTGCAAGATCCCACAAGCTCTGCAAATCTCACTGGGTTGGAGGGGACTCGTGGGCCCTGGCAGCTTTGAAAAATACGTTACAACTTGTGACTTTCCCTTTCATCTTGTTCTCAGAGATTCATTTGTTCAAATCTTAGAGAACTGTTTGAAGTAATTTATTCTTTCAGCCACTGGTTCTGAGAACCCACCACAAACTTGGGGTGGGCACTGAAGCTCACAAAGGTGAGTAAGACAGATTGTCCCTGCTGGCCTGGAGGCTGCCATCTGGAGGGAGAGCCAGCTGTAATACACTAATTCTCACCACAAGCCAGATAAGGTGAGTACTAAATAGCAGGAAGAAATAGCTTGTTAAGAACATCACAGAGGGAGTGAATATCACTGAAAAACAAGCTAGAAGTCAGGGAGACCAGGTAGAAAAGGACACTTATGAAATGAGTTTGGGTTTATTTTGTTTAAAAATTTTATTGAAATATTGTTAGTTTACAACTTTTTCATTGAAAATTTAAAAAATTGAAGTATAGCTGGCTTGCCTGGTGGCTCAGACAGTAAAGAATCTGCCTGCAGTGCAGGAGATCTGGGTTTAATCCCTGGGTCAAGAAGATCCCCTGGAGAAGGGAATGGCTACCCACTCCAGAATTCTTGCCTGGAAAATTCCACGGACTGAGGAGCCTGGCAGGCTACAGTCTGGGGGATCACAAAGAGTTGGACACAACTGAACGACTACCAACAGCAACAAAATTGTTGGCTTACAATGTTGTATTAATTTCAGCTGTATAGTAAAGTGACTCGGTTATACAGATATTTACATTCCTTTTTATAGTCTTTTCTATTATGGTTCCCTGTGCTGCACAGATGCCCTTGTTTATTATTCATCCCGTATATAATAGCTTGCCTCTACTAACCCTAAACTCCCAATCCGCCCCTCCCCTCTGCCCCCCCTTGGCAGCCACAAGTTTGTTTTCGGTGACTGTGAATCTGTTTCTATTTTGTAGATATATTAGTTTGTGCCATATTTTACATTCTACGTATAAGCGATATCATATGGTACTTGTTTTTCTCTTTCCGACTTTTATGAGATGGGTTTTGAAAGGTGAGGAGGATTTTAATAGGAAAGAATGGAAAGAAAAACCTTACCAGAATAATTTAAAAAAAAAAATAGGAGGAAGAACATTTATGGGCTAGTTTCATTTTCATTATTTGCAAAGTATGGTGTGAGGCGTGGTGATGAACCAAGGAAATGAAAGCATGGCCCCTATCTTTGAGGACAGGATTCAGGGAGAAGGGTGCAACTTTACAACGTACAGCCCGCTGTGCTGGGGCTATAATCACAGCACAAATGAAATATTTTGGGACTCTGGAGATGATCACATGTCACAAAATAGTTGGCATTTGGCTCTGTTTCTCTTTTTAGTTTCTGCTTAGTTCATGATTTCCTAGAAAATGTCATCTTCCTTCCCTCTGTCCTCTAAGCTTCACACCACCATCTTTCCTGTAAATGGATTGGAAGGCAATGAATCCATCTCTGCTAATGATGGTATAGACTGGCTACTGATCCAAGATACCGATACCGCGGTACTCGCTACCTATTGCTGCATAACAGATTATCCGCGAATGCTGTGGTTGAGAAAAATGACCACTTGTTATTTCGTAGTCTCTGTGAGTTGGGAACCTGCATGTGGCTCAGCTGGGCCCCCTGAAAAACTGCAGTTAAGGTGCTGGTCAAGCTGCAGTCAGATTCAGGCTTGACTTGGGGAAGGATCTGCTGCCAATCTCCTTTACAGGGTTGTTGGCAAGATTCAGCTCCGTGGGGGCTGTTGGACTGAGAGCCTCAGTTCCATGCTGACTATGGGCTGGAGGCTGCCCTCATGCCTGGCTGTGTGGACAACTCCACAGAGCAGTTCACAGCAAAGGAAATGAGGCAGGGAGAGAGTGGGGCAGAATGGAAGCCACAGCCTCCTAATCCTGGAAGCAACATCCCATCACTTTTGAGCTATTCTGCTTGTCACTTAGGTACAGCGTACACTCGGGGAAGATGATAGAGGACGGGAACACCAAGAGGCAGATTCATTAGAAACCATTTTCGAAGCCCGCTCATTCCCACAGCCTCTCTGTAGGACAGGGTTCTCTCCATTTTAAGAAAAGGAATCTGAAACTCACACACACTAAAGAACCAGAATTTGAACCCATCTTTCTCCAAAGCCTGCCCCTTCCCACTACCTCTTCCCACTTCCTGTTGCTGGATAGAGTCTCCCAGTCCATCCCACCCAGAGTCACCTGTTCAGGTAGCTTTCTTGACAGCCTCACACTGAGGCTTAGACTCTCAAGCCTGCCTACCTTTTCTTTTTTCCCTGATCCTGAGGGCATTTCATTCCATTCCAGATTTAGGGAGTAGTGAGGTATAGGAAAGGCCAAATATTTGATGCCCTCTGAGCAGCTTCTTTCCTGAAAGCCTTTGCACCAAGCGCCCAGGGTCTTGTCGAAAGCACTTCAATGAGAACATGCGCCTTGCAGTAATGTACTTTATCCACAGATGATTAATCAGGTGCGTCCCCGGGTGGTTTGGCACAGATGGAGGTAAGGGAGAGAGCCAGATCGTAAATCCAGATAAATTTACAGCCTCACCATCCATCCCATTATTACATCAGGAAGGCTGTGTTTCCCTTTAGTGCTAGAAGATATGGAAGAGGTTTTGCATATCAAGGGCTTAGTACAGCGAGACTAAATCCATCAGACAGGTTTTTGTTGGAGACTAACCAATGACACATTGTTCTGGGCAAACTTAGGGATCTTGCCTTTGCTGATAGGAGCAGCATTATAGAAATTTCACAAGGCACTCTTCAGGCACTCAGTACATGATGGCTTAAACTCTAGTTCTTTCTGTTTCCTACTTTTCCTTCTGTCTGAAGCTTCCCAAAGATTACTAATTTTACATCTGCACATCTCCTAACACATCCTGTCCATGATAAGTACCTAATGATTTTCTTTTGAGAGACTGTAACTGTCTCCTAAGTGAATTTAAGCAGCCATCCTTACATCAATTTCAGCTCAGCTGCTTCTTTTTCTGAAGCCTGAAGTGAAAGCACGAGCTCCCTGTACTTGTAGCAATTCACGTCTACAGTGCTTTACACCATCTATCTGGCCAGGAGGTGGTGTGCATGAATTTGCTATTTCACATTTAAGGCTTTTATAATTACTGAAGAAATATTCTGATGAGACTCTGGTAGCGCTGAGTCTGTTCCTGGTTCTTGAAAAATTTCCCCTATCTTTGGGTCTGCCCTGCACAGGACTCTTACCCTCTTTGCCATTGTTTCCTTCTTTGTCCAAGGTAGAGAACAGTAAGCCATTTCTTTTAGGACGTATGAAGACAGAGAAATTCTTAATAAAAGGAGCATTAGCCCAGGAACCAGATCTCTGTGTAAAAGTTGCTTTGTTGCTGATATCCCATTTACGGGTTGTGGAAAAACTCTTGTTCTGCCACTTCCTTACCATGTGGCATTAGTCCGGTAAAATACACTCTGAACCTAACGTATCTCTATAATGAGACTATTATTACTATCCTGCTTGTTTCACAGGGTTAAGGTGGGAATCACAGGAAATAATGGCTATAAACCACTCCATGTATGTTGCTAATGATGACAATCTAATTGCAATAGTTATCATGCATCAAGCAGTTACTCTGTGTCAGGAAATGTGCTAAGTGCTTTGCATGAATTATGTCCTCGAATCCTCATAACAATCCTAACTAGTTATTAATATAATCCTATTTTACAGATAAGGAAGCTGAGAAAAGTTAAATGACCTGTCCAAGGTTATACACCTTATAATTTATACTTATAAATTATAAGTTATGGAGGTAGGATTCAAACCCATATATATAACTCCCAAACCCAAGAATTGTGTAACTGACAGAAAACTACCTCACTGTATAAATACAGGGTTATATTACAACTGTCCTGGCTGCCCTTTATACAAATGTATGGTGTTGCTATTTTATTTTCACATTTACCCACAGAGTACATTGAAATCTATAAATGTACAAGAGAAATCTATAAATCTTATATATAAAACAAAACATGCAAGACTTTCTACATGGATGCCAAGACCATCCAGTGGGGAAAGGAAAGTCTTTTCAACAAATGATTCTGGGAAAACTGAATATCTATGCAAAAGAATGAAGTTATATGCTTATCTTATGCCATGTACAAAATTAATTCAAAATGGCTTAAAGACCTAAACATAAGGCCTAAAATTATAGACCCTTTTGGAGAAAATACAGGGGAATACCTGTATCACAATGGATTTGGTGATAATTCAGATATAAAAGCATAATTGCTGCTGCTGCTAAGTCACTTCAGTCGTGTCTGACCCTGTGCAACCCCATAGACGGCAGCCCACCAGGCTCCTCCGTCCCTGGGATCCTCCAGGCAAGAACACTGGCGTGGGTTGCCATTTCTTTCTCCAATGCATGAAAATGAAAAGTGAAAGTGAAAATGAAGTCGCGTCGGACTCTTAGCGATCCCATGGACTGCAGCCTACCAGGCTCCTCCATCCATAGGATTTTCCAGGCAAGAGTACTGGAGTGGGGTGCCATCGCCTTCTCCAAAAAGCATAGCAATGAAAGAAAATTAGATGAACCGGACTTCATCAAGGTTTAAAACTTTTGTCTGTTAAAAGACAGTATCAAGAGAGTAAGAGATAATACACAAAGTAAAAGGAAATATTTGAAAATCACATATATGATAAAGAATAAGAATTCAGAATCCATTAAGAACTTCCACAACTAAACAATAAAAAAATCCAATTCAAACATGGACAAGGGACCTGAATAGATATTTCTCCAAACAAGATATACAAATAGACTGCAAACACATAAAAAGATGCTCAGCATCATTAACCATTGGAGAAACACAAACCAAAACCACAGAGCGGGAACATCCCTGGGGGTCCAAGGCGTGAGACTCTGCACTCCCACTGGAAGTGGCCCAGGTTCGATTCCTGGTCAGGGAACTAGGTCCTGCGTGCTCCAACAAAGAGTCCGCATGCTGCAAAGAAGACTGAAGGGTCCAAGTGCCACAATGGAGACCAGGCAAAACCAAATAAATGAATACAGAAATAACTTTAAAAAAAAAAAAAAGGAAAAACACAAAACCACAATGAGATCCCACTTCATACAAACTAGGAAAACTGGAATAGTAATCAAGAACAATGTTGACAAGGATGTGGAGAAGTTGGATTCTGCTGCGTTGCTGGTGGGGATGTAAAATGGTATGGCTGCTACGNGAGCGGGAACATCCCTGGGGGTCCAAGGCGTGAGACTCTGCACTCCCACTGGAAGTGGCCCAGGTTCGATTCCTGGTCAGGGAACTAGGTCCTGCGTGCTCCAACAAAGAGTCCGCATGCTGCAAAGAAGACTGAAGGGTCCAAGTGCCACAATGGAGACCAGGCAAAACCAAATAAATGAATACAGAAATAACTTTAAAAAAAAAAAAAAGGAAAAACACAAAACCACAATGAGATCCCACTTCATACAAACTAGGAAAACTGGAATAGTAATCAAGAACAATGTTGACAAGGATGTGGAGAAGTTGGATTCTGCTGCGTTGCTGGTGGGGATGTAAAATGGTATGGCTGCTACGGGCCACAATGTGGATGCTCATCAGAGAGTTAAATGCAGAATTACTATGTGTTCAGGCGATTCCACTTCTAGGTACATGCCCCCTGAATTGAAAGCAAGTTCTCAAATGGACACTTGCACACCAATGTTCATGACAGCATTATTCAAAGTGGGCAAAAAAAAGTAGAAACAACCCAATGTCCATCAACAGATGATACATTATAAACTATACTTTGATAAAAAAGAAAGCCACTGAGCTACCTCCCCCTAAATGCTTAAAATAAAATTTTTAATAAGGAAATTTTAAGGCAATAAACCCCAACAGATCGTACGTGTGACCTAGACATATAAGGGAACATTATTCAACTTTTAAAAAATGGCATTCTGATACATGCTCCCCCATGGATGATCCCTGAAAATGTTATGCTAAGTGAAATAAGTCAGATACAAAAGGACAAACACTGTAGAATCCTACAATGAGGAACTTAGAATAGGCAAAATCATAGAGACAGGAAGTGGAATAGAGGTTACAGGGGCAGGAGGAGAGGGATGGGGAGTTATTGTCTAAGCGATGTAGAATTTCTGCCTGAGATGATGGAAAATTTCTGGAATCATAGTGGTGATGGTCGTGCAACACTGTGTACGGACTTAGTGCCACTGAATTGTCCTTGAAAAGTGAAAGTCGTTCCGTGGTGTCTGACTCTTTGTGACCCCATGGACTATACAGTCCCCGGAATTCCCCAGGCCAGAATACTGGAGTGGGTAGCCATTCCCTTCTCCAGGGGATCTTCCCAACCTGGAGGTTGAACCCAGGTCTCCCACATTGCAGGCAGATTCTTAACAGTGGTTAAAATGGTAAAAGTTATGTTATGTATATTTTAGTACACATCCAAAACTTTTTTTTAAAAAAACAAAAAAATCTTACCTTAGGATATTTAGATCTTGTTAATTTGATTTTTTGTCATAAAATAATTTTTATTCTCCACTACTTAAAAATAATAACAGTTCCTTGAAGAAAAAGTGGAAAGTACAGTTGAAACAAAAGGGAAAAGGAAAAATCTTAGCATTAACGTTAACATTAACATTAGTATTAAGATCTTAGCATCCTCCCAGACCTTCCCTCACTCCCTCTCTCCACATCTCATTTTCCTTCTCTTGTCCCCCTTTGAGGAAGTTCTGCACCCTTCCATTCTTTGGTAACAGTGAGGTCACTTTTCTTTTTGAGTTCTCACTTAGATCTGAGTTTTGTCTTACTCGTCCAATGGGTAGAAAAACACTTTCTAAAACCAAGCGAAATGATAAAACACTGAAGAGAAGCCAAGAAATGTGTGATCAGAATGCTCCAGTTCCTGCTGAGACCATTTGGAAGTTGCGTTGGAAAGGACAACTTTCAACACACGATGCCCAGAAGTCTCTGAGGACGTGTGGCCAAAAGAATAATTCGCAGTGTCAACATCGTCTCTACCACAGAAGAAACAATAAGAAAATAATTTCGGTTCCTACCTCCCTCCATTCCAGCCTCTTGGTTGGGTTGCAGGGCAGAGGCAAAAACTGCTCAGCAGTGTTCTTGGTCAACTGATTATTTATTGGCAGAAAGGAAAGTCCCTTATCTTCCCAAGCAAGAGAATGCCTTCATGCTACTTTTACCTTTTAGATTATGCACAGGTTCAATCCAGTTAATTGCAGAATGTGAATTTCTGTTATTTTCTAGTTATCATGATATAAAAAGGAAATTCATGGCTTCCTGTTTGAGGAGCAAACAAACTTCTGCTTCGTTAGGGTGTGCCCCTACTCTTGAGCTTCCAGGCTCTGTACCTGCTTTCCCTCAGGAAGCTCCACGCTTCCACAGTCCTAAATTCTCCTGCTCCATTTGGTTGCTGGAAAGAAGGAAACCTCACTGGAGTTTCCGTTTTGTTTGTAGGGTCTGGGAGAGTGAGAGAGAGTGCCTGGTTTCTAAGGGAAAGGCAGTCTGCTGCTATTTTGGCATTATTCCCTCCAGGGCTCTCTGCCTCACTTCTCAAATATAGTTTCAATAATGCAGTGAGAACCCAAACCCAGAATTTCTGCTTCTATCACCTTAGATTTCCTTAAGCACATCCTCTAGTTTCCCTTTCCTCTTTGGCTCAGTCCCACAAAGTTTTGTCCACCTGTGCTGCTGGGCCATGATGCCCACTTGGGCTGGCTTCCCCTTGTTCCGTTGCTTGTCTTCAGTCTTGCCCTGTGTGGAACATGACCAGCCTGCTAGGTCTTCCAGAAGCCAACACACAGTTCGGTTTGTATCTTCCCCTGGGGAACCTTCCAGATGGTCCTCAAGTTTACCCTGATCCTCCCCCTTAGGTTCTGCTCAGCTCTTAATGCTATTGTAATGCTTTCTCCAAATAGCTCTCAGATTCATTCATTAGTTCACTCATTCAACAAATATTTATAAAGCTCTTATGTTCCAGGGCCTCTGTTAAGCACAGGATATATTTATAGATGAGAAAATTCCTAGCCTTGAAGTCAGTGGAAATGAAGAAACAGATTTTTCAGCTCTCTTCACGTAATTCCTTGTGATGGTTCTTATGCTGTAAGGATAACATTGGGGTCTTGGGGACACAGAGAATGTGTGGTCATGACCCCTTCTTCTCTCTTTCTTCTCCTTTGCTCCTAAGACATCATAAACCTGCTTATCTTCCTGCCTCTGTGCTAATAAAAATAAATCTGACCACTCAGTCATGTCTGACTCTGAGACCCCATGGACTGTAGCCCACCAGGCTCCTCAGTCCGTGGAATTCTCCAAGCAGGAATACTGGAGTGGGTTGCCATTCCCTTCTCAAGGGGATCTTCCCAACCCAGAGATCGAACCTGGGTCTCCTACATTGCAGGCAGATTCTTTACTGTCTGAGCCACCAGGGAAGCCTCTGTGACCAACTATTAAATGTTGATATTATCATGTTTTTATCCTAGTCTCTTTCCCTTTCTCTCATTTCATTTTTTCCCCTTTTCCCCTAGACTTCAGTTACCCCCAGTTACTGATGAACTCTTGATCTGTTTCTCCCGCTGAGACTCTCCTGAGCTTCCTCTGCCCTCTGTCCCCCTGTCTCCTGGGAAAGTGTCTACATGCACTTGCACTCAGCTGTGGAAGACGTTCATTTTCTCTAAAGCCTGCCTCTACCTTCTTTCTCCCAGGCCTTCAAACCAGAACACTGGCAAGTGGTCCATTAATAAAATTCTCAATTATTTACACTCACCTGAAGCCTGGTTCCTAATTTTCTGTGTATCTCACTTCCTCTCTAGACTCTGATTACCATTCTCTCCTGAACAGTCTAGACCAGGGGCTTTCAAATTGTTTTAGTCGAGTCCTTTCAGGCACTTCTGAGGTTGGAATGGAAGAGGGTATCAAGCAAGACTAGGGGCTTATCCCTGATTCAACCAGAGTGTGTTTATCTGTTTTGCATATCGTTTGTGAAGCAGTCAATGGCCAAAATATGAAAACCATCAGTCTTCAATTCATATCATTTTTTCTTGCATTTTTGCAGGGCTTCAGAAGATCATACTCTCTGTTTTTTGTCCATATAGTCCAGTGACTCTTTAAAACAATTTTTTTTCCTGAAGTATAGTTGCTTATAATGTTGTGTAAGTTTCTGCTGTACAATAATGTGAATCAGTCATATGCATACACGTATCCACTCTTCTTCATTTTTAAAAAAGTTTTTATTTTGCATTGGCATATAGCCAATTAACAGTGTTGCGAGAGTTTCAGATGAACAGTGAAGGGACTCAAGCAGACATATACATGTCTCCATTCTCCCCCAAACTCCACCACCCCCCCATTCTGGCTGCCACAGAGCATTGAGGAGAGTTCCAGGTGCTGTACATAGGTCCATGTTGGTTATCCACTTTAAATACAGCAGTGTGTTCATGTCCATCCCAGACTCCCTCACTATCCCTTCCCCCTCGGCAACCATAAGTTCTAAGTCTGTGAGTCTCCTTCTGTTTTGTAAGCAAGTTCATTTGTATCATTTCTTTTCAGATTCCACAAACAAGGGATATTAAGTAATGTTTCTCCTTCCCTGTCTGACTCACTTCGCTCAGTATGACAGTCTCTAGGACCATCCACGTTGCTGCAAATGGCATCATTTCATTCTTTCAATTCCTTTGTGTATATATGTACCGCATCTTCCTCATCCTTCTCTCTGTTGATGGACATTCAGGTTGCTTCCATGTCTTGGCTATTGCAAACAGTGCTGCAGTGAACACTGGGGTGCATATGTCCTTTTGGATCCTGTTTTCCTCTGGATACATGCCCAGGAGTGGAATGTCCACTGGTGTTTTCTTAGATTTCCTTCTCATGTAGGTTACCGTGAGTATTGAGTAGCGTCTCCTGTGCTGTGTGTAAGTCCTCATTCGTTATCTGCCTTATACATAGTAGTGCGTCTATGTCAGTCCCAGGCTCCCAGATCACCCCACCCTCCACTCCCTGCTTGGTAACCGTAAGTTTGTTCTCTACATCTGTCATATAGTCCAGCGACTCTTCACCTTTTCTTGACTGTGATGCACAGAACGGGGGATGCTATAGGCTGGGCAAACTTCCGGTTTTAGGCGTAAAATCCTGGTGTACAATAAAGCAATTAGAATGTCAGTGAAAGAGCGTGGTAACCTGGAATCCACTGTAATTTATTAAAGTAAGTAAATCCTTTCTGGTCTTCACCTATTATCTGTGATCAATAACTTGTAACACAGCTCACAAACGGCTTCCCCTCTGCTCCAATTCACTCTCCACACGGCTGCTGCCCTCCACACCGGGGAAATCACAGTCACTCTCCTGCTTGACACCCTTTAGCGACTCCCTCTTGGTTCTCAGACAGGCTCGAAGCTCTTTCTTGGGGCTAGCAGGTTCGGCTGCTCTGGTTCTTGCTAATCTTTCTAGCTGTCTCTTGTGCTCCAGTTCTCCAGTGGCCAGCCATGCCCACACAGCACACATCCAGACTGGCTAGGCTTCTGGACTTTCCCCATCACTCCTTTCCCCCTTCTCTCTCTTCCAGACTACATGTCAAACTACAAATAATTTATTTTAGATGAAATAGTTTCATTTCTCCCAGTAACTGCCAGCTGGGTGCTCTAGCAACCTCTTCTACTTTTCTTGCTGAACTACAAGGATATTTAGTTATATCTTAATATAATAATTTTTCACTCTATTTATTTCTTAAATGACTCATTCCTGTTCATACTCAGTCCTTATCTTTTTTTAGCTATTCATTTAGAAAAAATCAAGTGTATGGGAAAATTGCAATAACAGTGTATCTTCCAATATCCTTTGTATCTGGCTTCACTAATTATTAGCACTTTGCCACATTTACGTCCTTCTTTTTCTCTTGTTCTCTTTCTGTGTGTTATGTGTATGCCTTTTTATGTACACACACTCATTTTGTTATTATTATTCGCTCAACCATTTGAAAGTAAAGTGTAAACACCAGTACTCCGTTTTTCCTCCTAAAAGATACTCCTTTGACTTCAGTAAAATATATCTTGGAATTTTTTTAACATATCCATGACATGACAATCACATTCTGGATGTTTAACATTGATAACAACTGACTAATAGTTCATATCCATGTTTGCAATTGTCTGAATACTATTCTTTACAGTAGTTTTTTTTCTGATCCAGAACTACCAATATCTTTGTGAAGAGACTTTCTCCAGATGCACTCTGTTCCTTGAAGCCTTTTACGATTGCCTTTTCCTGGTGGCACTGACCACTCCCTCCCTCGTTCCCCACTTGACCTCTTCATCATGCATAGCATTTTACTTTGTGTGCTTGTTCAAGTGTTTTGGTCTTCCTCTCCAAACTGGAAACTCCTTGAGAACAGAGGCCTTATTTTATTAATTCTTGTCTCTCCAGTGTCTATTATCTAAATGAATTTAGTACTGAAGTTACTACATTTAGCAAGCTTAAAATTAGCACCAAAGGTGTAGCCTGGACACTGAGAACCCAGGTTCACGGCGACACATTTTTTATTCGATTGCATCTCCTCTTATGACAGTAAGCTGGCTGGGATGGTGCAGCATGTGTTCCGCTGAGCATGAGGAGACCCTGCTCCTAACCCCAGCTCTGTTTCTAAGCATCAAGGTAGCCTGGGGCAAGTTACTTCACCTTTGTGAACTTCAGTTTTGTCTGTATTTTGAGATGAATATTTCTTGCTCTGCCTACCTCGCTGGGAGTTGGGAAGATCCAATGAGAAGATGAGTGTTTTGAAATGGTGATGTTATTCCAGAGGCAGTATGGTCAGCTTGCTGGGAATGTTCTTAGTTTCAAGTCTCTGGGGATCATTGTGTTGCTGTACCCCAGATGTGCCCTAGGACTCTTGCTCCCAAAGTGCTGCACATGGTGCCTGAAGCCCGGAGACCAGGAGTTGGTGTAGCTGTCTCCAGCTGGGTTAACTGTAGTGGACTGGACAGTGTTGCTCCAAAGTTCATGTTCACCTCCAGTCTCACAAAAGTGGCCTTATTTGGAAACAGGTCTTTGCCGGTTCAGCTTTAAGATGAAGTCCTACTGGATTAGGGTAAATCTGAAAGGGAAATCTAAATCTAACGCGCATGCGTGCTAAGTCTCTTCAGTCACGTCCGACTCTTTGCGACCCCATGGACTGTAGCCCCACCGTGTTCCTCTGTCCCTGGGGATTCTTCAGGCAAGAATACTGGAGTGGGTTGCCACTTCCTCCTCCAGGGGGCCCTATCTTTCTTCCATGGTATCAAGGGAAATATTCCAAGGGTGTACAGAGCCAGAGCTCCCCACCATGGACCCCCACGTCTCAGGCTGGGCTCCCTGGATAGTTCCATTGGCAGCTTCAGTTGGTGATCTCACTGAACGTTAGGAGGGTTTATCATGGCCTGAAGGGCTTGGCTTGGTTACTAGCGGTGTCTGGAGCTTGAGCCCTGGGCCTGCTGGTGCCATCTGATGCTGAAGGAAGTACTGCGTCTGCCATCTGAATGCCTCCTCTTTTCTGCCAAGACGTGTCCTCACCAGGGCTGCTCTTCCCTGATGCAGGGGAGAGGCTGCACACCCCAAGGTGTCCTTGTGGGCCACCGGGCCCTTGCCTGTCTTCTCTGGGGAAAAGCGTCTGGGTGGGTGTCACTGCCTGAGCCCTGGCTGGTGGGAGCTAGAGAGAAGTGGGAGGAGAAAGGAGAGGGGAGGCCATGCAGCTAACAGTCTTTCCCGCAAATAGGAACAAGCTCTGGTGCCCACCCACTCCCACAATGATGATGCCAGAGAAGAGCAGTGCAGCCAGGGTGGAAGAGACTCATGAAGTCATCTGGCCCAGTGTCTTCTTCATCTTCCATGCCACCAGGGTGGCAGAGATTGGCACATGTTCCTGGCAGCCGAGCTTGTGAATACCCAAGGCCACACAGCGGCAAAGTCGGGGGACCAGTTCCCTGGGCTGATGCCCAGCTGCTCATCTGGGAAGTTCTGCTGGGTTCTTACTTGTCATCAGCATACCCAGACTTTTCACCTTCAGGACTTTCAGAACCAGCTTCTCTCGGGATCACTGAAGATGCCTGATAATGAATGCAAAATGATGACTCATGTCATATTTAAGCAAGACTCTGGGTGTGTGTGTGAATGGAAATCACTCACGATCAGGTAGGTAGGTTGGGGTGCTGCTGGTTAGATCAGCCTCGCTGTGTGGGGAAGGGTGGGGTAGTGGGGGAAACAAAATGTAACTGCACATTTGAATACTAAAAGGAACTTTTAACACTAGGGAACTTTATAGAGAATAATGATTTGTGGTCATGATCGATTTTGCCTTGAGATCCTCTGGGAAACACTTTGTTGTGTTCAATGTTCTTTACAGAGGCAAAGTAGGAGAGAATCACCTTAGCTTTATGTAATAATCAAATACAGCATAATAAAGCTGTCAAAACCAACATGGACCAGTTAGGACCAGAGCTCCTCCCAGGAGAGGAAGGAGGGCCAGCAATCTGGCCTGGTTCTTGCAGCTTTCCCCTGCTCACTGCGGGGTAGGGGGGTTTGGGGGTGGG
>SJYA01000423.1:1735032-1836924 GCA_006410615.1 Neotragus moschatus | reverse complement strand
GGTGGGGGGTGGGGGCTTAGTGTCAAATGCCTCTTTGCTCCTAATCGAAAAACTCCAGAAGATGAATGTGTGGTTTTCTCAGGACCATCAGTGCTGTTTTGCACCAAGAGCCACTCTAGCTGATGATAGTTGAATTCTTTTTGTTTCAAGACCATGATGCCTCTTGTTAGGAAAGTTGAGGGAGCCAACCAGAGTAGATCACTTTAGTTTGTAACCTTGTTCCTTTATCCTTTGGGGGAAAGGGTGAGTCAGATGTGGAAGTGGGCCAAATGCTTCCATGTTTCTTCTTTATTGACAATGAACATTATGTTGTGACTTCATGTCGTTGCACACACTGCTCCCCTCCCTGGCCCCATTCCCCGAGCAAGAGCAAACTTTTCACAAATTTTCAGGAAAAGACACATTGTGGTAGATGAGAATTCAGTCTCAGGGGCAAGGTATTGGTGCTGTCCAGGCCAAATCATAGCCTTCTGTTCCCAGCTGACACCTTGGAAAGCCTCACCTATCCAGCCATTTAGAGACTTTTAAAAGCAGGATAGAAACAATCTGATGGAAAGTTTTAGGGTTACATAGGAAAGATACAACCTGCTTCAAAGCACATTTCTCCAAAAGCTACAGGCCAAAGGATAGTACGGGAAACTTGTTTCCATGGAGGTGAGTTGGGAGAGGTAGTTTTGGGACAAAGAACACAAATCAAAAGTGTTCTTTGAAATCTTCACATCAAAAACTTGACATCCAAAGTCCTGGGTTCAAGCCCCAGTTCTCCTTTGTACTAGCAGCTGTGTGACCTTAGGCAAGTCATTGCACTGAATGGCCTCTTAGGTAAATGAAGTAATAACTCCATTAAAATTGTTATTAGGATCAAACAATATATTTGAAAGCACTTTGAGTGTTGTAAATTGCTGTGTGGGGAGGGGGTGCGGTGATCCCCATAATGAGAACTCTTTTTTGAGAGCGAAGGCTGAGAAGTATTTTTTACTTGTAGGTGACTGGGGATATTTTTCTCAGGTCCTTCTAGCTAAAATGTCTTCTGTCCTGCCTTTCCATCTACTGAAATTCCCTGGCCCACTCTTCTGAGCCTCTGTTTCTTCATCCTTCCAATGAAGGGGTCGAATAGATTTCCTCAATGGTTCATTTCCCATCTAAGGATGTAGGATTCTACCAACCTAGAGGAAAGCTTTTTTTTTTTAATTAAAAAAATTTGTTTATTATTTTTGGCTGCACTGAGTCTTCACTGCTCCTTGCCAACTTTCTCTAGTTGCAGTGAGCACGGGCTTCTAAGAAATCTGCGGTATGTGAGCCTCTCATTGCAGGGGCTTCTCTTGTTGCAGAGCACACACTCTAGGGTGCTCAGGCTTCAGCAGTTGCAGCTTGCAGGCGCTAGAGCGCAGGCTCAGCAGTTGCAGTGCATGGGCTCAGTTGCCCCACGACATGCAGAATCCTCCCAGACCAGGGACCGAACCCATGTTTCCTGCATTGGCAGGTAGGCTCCCAACCACTGGACCACCAGGGAAGTCCTAGAGGAAAGCTTTTGACTGAGTCAAAATAACTTTTTGAAACACAAGCTACACCCAAGAAAGAGTGCTTAGCCTGTTGGGAGAACACCAGTCTTTGATTCTATAGGACTGGAGTTCACAATCTAGTGAGGCCACCCATGCCCAGGTGACTGGCACTGCTCGAGAGGGTACACCTACCGCTTCAGAATGGTCACAGAATTTCATAGGAGATCAGAGAGAGGAGGCATCACCCAGCGGGGAAGGGAGGAGGGAAGGGAGAAGGGAGGAGGGAAGCGGCATGGAGCTGGCCCTCACCTGATAAGAAGGTCTTGCAGGAGCAGGGTAACAGATACAAGGAACAGCTCATGCAAAGCCTTAGTGGAAGGAAGTGGAAGGTGGCATATCCTGCTGTTCACCTAAAATCTTAACAAAAAGGAAGATCACATAGGTCCTGAAGTTAGAGCATTGCCATTGTGTTCTGGGTCCAATGCCTGACCCAGGGGGAGCTGGTGAACATTTCTGAATGAGCTGGCCTGACTTGACTCCTTCTGCTGTCCTTGTTGGCAAGTGGACTTGTGTGCCAAGCTTCATCCCATAGGACTGGGTGCCCACACCCTGCCTGCATGGCTCCCTGGGTGGAGGCAACTTTCCTGTCTGGGCACCGCCACTTTCCATCCCCTCACACACTGGTGTTTTGACATGTCAGTGCCTGGCCTGTGACCACAGGATAACAAGGGAGGGCGCCCACAGGCAGTGCCTGGCTTCTGAGCTGGCACTTGGCCAGGGCAGCCTGGGTTAGCGCCTCTCCCTGGAGTGCCAGGAAGGCAGCGCCTTCATACTTCCAGCTCCTCTGAGTGCTTCCAAAACAGACTGTCTCCAAATGTCAGGGAGGAGAGTTGACGACTTTGTCCTTTTTAAGATGTGCCTTTAAGGCCAATTATTTCCAAAGCTAATAATCCTAATATCTTCTTGAGAGAAGGTGTACATTTTCAAATACATGAAATTACAAGCAGATTGGATGACTCAGTATTCTGGGTGTGTGCTTTATAGTGTGTGGTTATTACGATTATTAATATTAAAAAGCATTTATTCACACATACACACCCATGAGGCACTGGGCAGAGCTCACGAGGGACACAGTCTCTGTCCTCAGGGATCTCTAGAAGGCTGTCTCGGAGACGCTGTAGTAAATCATATGAGTATTGTAACTGTCAAGGTTTTAAATACCTAAAAATCAGCACTATCATTAGCAATCAGTAATCACTGTTATAGAAGAATAAATCTTGTAATCTCCAAATTACCTGTTTGCACCAATTAGAGTTCAACTGATGAAACATACCAATCAAAGGGGAATTTACTTGAGGCACCCAAGCTTATCTAGGTTTAAAAAAAAAAAAGAAAGGAAGGAANGACAGTCAGTAATCACTGTTATAGAAGAATAAATCTTGTAATCTCCAAATTACCTGTTTGCACCAATTAGAGTTCAACTGATGAAACATACCAATCAAAGGGGAATTTACTTGAGGCACCCAAGCTTATCTAGGTTTAAAAAAAAAAAAGAAAGGAAGGAAACCCGCTGAGCTCCCAAACTGTTGGTTCTCAGCTCAATCTCTGTTAGGGAGGATTTTCTTGAAGCAGAGCTGACAAAACCCTCTGCAGTTTCCCTCAGGCAGGAGGGAATCCGTTATGCATTTATTTGTTTATTTATTCATTTATTCCCTGCCTTCCTACAAAAAGGATTGGAGGTGGGTCACAGTAAAAACACATATATCGTAAGATGGCTTTTTTTTTTTTTTTTTTTTTTAATCAAAAGGAAGGTTGAAAAGCTTGGGATGGAGGTGGGGGCACTGTGCTTTTGAACATTTAACTCCCACAAGTCTTCTATGAGTCCCTGTGCAAAGCACTGTGCTAGNTTAAAAAAAAATTTTTTGTAAAATGGTTTTTTTTTTTTTTTTTTTTTTTTAATCAAAAGGAAGGTTGAAAAGCTTGGGATGGAGGTGGGGGCACTGTGCTTTTGAACATTTAACTCCCACAAGTCTTCTATGAGTCCCTGTGCAAAGCACTGTGCTAGGCCCTGTTGGAGTGAGAAGAGCCATCCAGCCCTCTTCTTCTCAACTGTAAGGAACTTGTAACCTGGGGTGAAACACTGCATTTATTTCAGAGCTTTTTAGAAGGCAATGCACAGAGAAATCACATGGCTTATCTGCTCCTCAGCATGCAATAAAAGAAAGCAGATACACAGAAAGGTAGTTTGTTTTTTTTTTCCTTTTTGTAAATACTATAGAAATATTGAAGGAACCTGGTAGGAGAAAAATCTCAGTGCTTTTACAGATTTCCCAGAGATGTGGTCATTTTTTCATGGGAGATGAAAATGTGGGTACACTGAGTCTTCCCTGGTTTGCTCTGGAGCTTCTGAAGACCTGGATCTGGTGTTTGAGGCCAAGGCAAAAGCAGGGAGTAGGGTTGGGAGGAAGTGGGGGGTGGGAGCTGGCAGTGACCTCGGAGGAAAGCTAGTCGCCTAGGAGGTTTGGCTTGGGAATTAGGAAGTGAAATAAATGTCTAAAGCTGGGAGATGACTCTTAGCAGCCCCACTTGGCCCTGTGCAGGGTGCTGGGCTCCCCTCTGAGGGCACCTTTACATATTCTGCTGTGGGAACAATCCCAGCCTGCTTGTCCTTGACCACCCCTGGATTTCAGTTACGTCATCTTTTCCCCAGTCCTTACTTGGCTCTATCGCATGTCCCATATGGTTCTGCTTTATACTTTATCTCCTGGGAATTATGGCATGGTCATAGTAGGGCTCATTTTATCTTTTGGTTATTAAAATTTTTTTTTTAATTTTTTGATTGGTGGAAAATTACTTTACAATGTTGTGTTGGTTTTTGCCACACAAAAATGCAAATCAGTCATAATTTTATATACATATGTATATATATATATATATATATATCTCCTCTCCTTCATCAGCCTTCCTCCCCTTTCCACCCTACTCCTCTAGGTCTTCTGCTTTTTGTTTTCGGGTTACTAGTGTGTTCACTTGGCTTTCTGCCCTTGAACATGATCTGGTTGTTATAACGGCAGAACTGCTTAAGGGATGTCTGACAGTATCGCAACTCCACGCCTCTGTTGGCAGGCAGCCTCCAAGATACACCCCCCCCCATGGCCCCTGCCCCCTGGTACTCAGGTTCTCATGGGGTCCCTCCCACACTGATTCAGGTTGGTCTGTGTGACCGTGCTAGACACCGTGCCAGGGGCTATGGACAGGACGGCAGCATTTTTTACCTTGAGCTTATGGAATGTGCAATATATTCGAATGAAGAGAGAATGGGCTTTGGAGCTAGATAGAACTCGCTGGACCTTAGCTCCTCTACCAGGCTTTGTGATTCTGAGCAAGTTAGTTAACCTCTCTGAGCCTTGGTTTCCTCATCTTTAAATCCAGCCTAAGCCATATCCACTTTGGAGAGTTGGGTGAGGATTAAATGTGACAGTGTGTATAAAGTGTTTAGCTTGGTGTCCAGGTTTTGGTGGCTCCTCCATAAACACTATTCCCCCCAGCTGTGCTAGGTGCTGAGAATAGAATGATGAATGAGAGGTCATCTCTGCCCTCAGGGGGCTCAGCATCAACCAGATGGGACAGGTATATCCTCATGAAAGTTCAAGGCGGACTGTGACAAATGTTATCACAGAGGCAGAGACGGCAATGGGAACCCCAAGGAAGGCAAAGAAAAAGCTCCACTGAGACTGGCTGACATTTTAACAAGACTTAGCGAGTGTGTAGAATTTGCATCAATGGAGTCAGGCACAAGCATCGCAGGTAGGCAGAGAAAACCCTGAGAGGTGCACGTGAAACCACCTGGCATAAAAAAGGGTGACAGTGCCCTAGCAGGGTGCTCTTGGTCAGATAGCATCCCCGCTGTGGGTTGCGATCTCTGGATCTGCAATCTGCAGCTGTTGAACTAGACAGTGAATGTTCCTTCCAGCTCACATATTCCAGGAGGGCAGGGAGTACTGCTTTATTCATTACCAGTTTCTAGCTCCCAACACATGGTAGGCACTCAATAAATATTTATTAAATGGGTAGGTATAATGATATGTGTAAGCAGCTTGTCTCATACGAGAAAATCGAGGAAGTATTTTTCCATTTATTGGATGTAAGTCATTTCCTCTGGGAGCGTGGGTGGTGGCATTGAATTTGAACCCGACCACATCATGTCACTCTGTTCTGTCAAAGTCCTTCTTCCATTCTGCGCCTCGGATTGCCTGGCTGTGCCTTCTGTTGCCTCCCTAGATTCCTGAGTCTTGCTGTGGGATTCTGTTCAAACTTGAAAGCGACTGACATTTCCCTGGAGTTTGCTTTAGCACTCCGCGCCACGTCTTCAGGCCTGGAGGGGCAGACCCAGCCAACTTTGAAGAAGTTTTGCATGTTTTCCGTCATTTAACTTCCATTTTGCTTTTCACGTCTCTCTGAATGGAGGAATTTTGAAACCAGAGCTCAGCAGAAAGATGTATGAAGTTGTTGAACTATTGTGTTGCAAGACAGGGCTGGCTAGTGGTGAGACTGTGCAGTGACGGTCCCTTGCCACACCCTGTTTGACTCTGCTTCCCTCCCCAGGCCAGTGCTTAAGGACTTCACATTGCTTTTTGGACTCCCCTACTGTGTATCCTCCTCTGGGGCTTACCCTGCCCGAGCTTTTCCAAGTCGCCCTTGTTCTTTTGAAGCTCATCCTTGGTTGCAGTCCCTCTGGCATCTCTTGTCTCCTCTGTTCTTGGTACAATTCAATACTCATTTGATGCCTATCCTGTGCCTTGATCTGTACCGAGCTTGCAGGATCTGAAGATGAATGAAATGTGATCTGTGGCCCCCAATCTAGTTTTCCGGGATGACAGTCACCAAAGATGACAAACTAAACTATGCAGAATCAGTGATGGACAATCCCTTTCAGGTAATATATTTGCATTTTACCAAGATCTTTTTGAAGACAGTCACTTACCTTCAAAGCACATTTTTTTTGTTAAAAACAATCCCAAAAAAAAATTTTTTTTTTTTTGCCTTGAGAGCAGTAAAGCAATACTTATCACTTGTAGAAGACTTGGGAAGTAAAGAAAAATATAAAGTAGGGGCACGCTTTTCGACACCGTCCCTATCCAGAGGTCAGCCAACCTGGATGTCTTTCCCTTGTCTTTTCTTCTGTGCATCTGAGATCCTTTGTTGACAAAATTTGCACACCAATTTTTGTTACTGAGCACTGTGTGTGTGCGTGCTTAGTTGCTTCAGTCATGTACAATTCTTTGCAACCCTATGGACTGTGGCCCGCTAGGTTCCTCTGTCCATAGCATTCTCCAGGCAAGAATACTGGAGTGAGTTGCCATGCCCTCCTCCAGGGGATCTTCCCGACCCAGGGATCCAACCTATGTCTCCTGCATTGGCAGGCAGGTTCTTTACCACTAGCACCACCTGGGAAGCCCCACTGAGCACTATATCCTAACCTTTTTGCAATGTTATCAAACACACTGAAGCATAATTCTAATGGTAGGAGTTTGCCAGCAAGTGGGAGAGGGGGATTTATTGGCAGAGAGGCTTGGAGTAGTCTCTGTAGTAATACTCCATTTTCTGCCAGCTGCTAAGACAAGCCCTGGCTCCCTGCAAGTACCTCCATAGCTTATTTGTAACTCAGCTGATCTGCTTAGCCCTTCTTTGAAGAAAACAGCAGCATGTGCTATAAGGTGTGAGCTTTTCTGGTCTTCAGATTCTCCACCTCTTCCCTTCCCCCACCCTGGTTTCCCCGTCTCCAGCGGGCGATAATATCTTTCATCTGAGCCTCTCTCCCTGCCTCCAGTGACTGCCTCCCCTGATGAATTCTCTCTGGGTGACTTTGGCATTTGCATATTTCCTCGCTTGGATATTCTGAGATGTTGGAACCAGAGAGCAGGTTGACGCGATCAGGTACTTAGCTGAATGAGGCTTTCTCGGGAACTGCACAAATATTTGGAGTCGGGCGCATGCCAATAGGCAATTAATTGAAATGTGGACACAGCAAGCTTCTGGAGGAAAGAAACAGAACTTGAGAAATTAGCCATGGGAAGCGATCCTCTGCAAGATTCAAAAGAGTAATTTGGGAATTTCCTTTACCTCAAATTGAAATTGATTTGATACAGAAAGAGGAAAGACAAAACAAAGAACAACTGTAAGATCAAAGGTGAATCCTGCATCGCTAGAGCTGGAAGGCGTTCTCAGGGAACACTGGTCTGATCCTCTTCGAGATGAAGGAGAGCCCAAGGTCACTGGCAAGTCAGGGCACATTCAGAACCAAAACCAAGAGGTCCTGACTCCGGCCCTTTCCATTTTATAAGCTGACTCTCCTCCTGGAGACCTGGATAATTATATCAGGAGCGAAAGGGCAAGGGTGACTCCTGATATAATTAAGAGTGACTTAAGTATTTTTCCACCACCAATGACTCCGTGAACACATTTAGTAAAATCCGGAACAAAGCGAAGGTACTCGCTCACTGTAGCCTTAAGTCAGGCTACACTTTGGAAGCACATATGGGGCTCCTGCCCCTTGTCTGGCTTCCCACAAAGGTCTGGGGATGGAGGTGTTTACAAATAGGGTTCCTGTTCTACATGGTGTGATGCTGGCCTGATCCCAGGTGAGGTCTCAGCCTCCTGAATGTCCTTTTCTAAAGTATGAAGTCTCTGTGCCCAGCTACATTTCTCCATCTTCCAGGGAATGGACTCATCTCCTAAAGCCTTTTGTAAAATGTATAAGAAAAGAGGAGCTATGACATTGCTTTAGCATTCCAATTGTTTTAAGGTGATTTATTAAAAAATCACCTTCTCTTTGCTTAAGTATATGGGGATCAGAAAGATCATTTTTAGCTGTCCTCTAAATATGGTTTTCTTTTTTTTTTAACTGAAGTATAGTTGATTTACAGAGTGTTAGTTTCAGGTGTACAGCAAAGTGAGAGAGTGAAGGACAGGGAAGCCTGGCATGCTTCGATCCATGGGGTTGCAAAGAGTCAGACACAACTTAGTGACTGAACAACAGCAGCAGCGAAGTGATTCAGTTACACACACACACACACACACACACACACACATCTTTTCTTTCAGATCCTTTCCCCTTATAGGCTTTTACAAAATGTTGCATATAGTTCCCTGTACTATACAGTAAGTCCTAGTTTAGAATATGATTTTCCAACCAGAGGCGTCAGCACAACCTTGGAACTTGTTAGAAATGTATATTTCCAGTTTCTACCCCAGCCCTACTGAACTGGAACGTCTGGAAGGGCCCTGTAATCTGTGTTTTAACAAGCCCTCCAGGGGATTCTGAGACACAGTAAATTCTGAAAACTATTGCCCTCTAGAAAATTATAATTTGGAAATCCAGACTGCCTGAAACCCAATACCAGGCAAGTAATCCATTTTTGATTATCAGTTCCTTAAAAATAAACTCTTCATCTCCGAACGCCCAGGTAAACTGTTTCTATATTGCTGAGTGTTAAACAGGAAAAGGTTTCCAAATGATTCTTCAAAATGTAACTGACCAGCCAGCCCTGTAGGACACAATTCTGATAGCCCATCATACTTCCAGTAAGTACAATATTTTCATACTTTAAGTTTTCAGGAGTGAATAAACTAATTGATTGCTTAATCTGCTATTTTTAGAATAACACTTCCTTACCTCATGTGAAAGTTTATTCAGGATTCAAGTGGGAACATTTTATTACCCCAAAATGTTTTGCTGTAAGTTGATCTAACATGTAACTAAGGAAACCAGCTGCAACATTGCAGGGGTATTGTTGCGCGGGCAAATTAACGATTCGGCAATATATATGCCATACTATCATGACTTTTTTTTCCCTCCCTCTCTCTCTCTCTCTAGAAAATCTCACACTTATTGAATTTCTACATTTATAACACAGGACATTGGAAGCAATGGGAGTAAAGCTGTAAGGGAAAATTGGATTCCAGAGTGACTGAGATTTCCCTGGGATGTGTTTGGGGCTGTTTAAGCCCAGACAGGACTAGCGGATGGTTCATTCTGCATCGGGATGTCCCCCTGTGCGGGGCAGCTGAGTTAGAGCGGCCATCTCCCGAGGACACTTTGGTGTCACGGCTTGGGGGGTTCTCACGAGTGAATAGCTCTGTGAAGGACTAAAACTGGGTGTGCGGTGCAAAGTGTGTGCTAATCACACATTGAAGGAATCAAGCAACATCAAAGCACGGGATCACACGGGCAATGGGGATGGCACGGAGGAGACGGGCGATGCGGCACAGCGGGGGGCCTCCTGCTTTTTCTTTCCTGATGGGGGGAGGAGACGTGATTAATGGTGGGATGGATTAGAACAGATGGGTACTTTGACACATTTCCCCATGTTGTCGTTTTCCAATTTCCCATCTTCCCACCCCTAGTCACGTGCCTTTCTCTTGGTTAGGAGTGAAAGCATGTGACTATTTAAAGGGAAACCTCAGGAAGCGAAGGTTGACAGGGACAGGCAGGAGGAGGCCATTGAGAAGGCCTGCTGGGCTGATCTGGAAGGTCTTCCTCGAGCTTTGGCTGGGAGGGGCGGGCGTGCTCTTGGACGCTGTGTTCAAAGACAAGCCGCGTGACTTTCCACGGGCTCCATCTCAGCCCCACTCCAGCCCGGCAGCCATCATTCCCTGATTACCGGTACCTTTCTGCAGCCTGGAGATTTGCATTGTAAATGGTGTTTGTTAGGCCCCTGAAATAATATTAATCATTGTAAAACAACTACGTTGCATAATTTATACATAAAAAAGAAAGAATGAATCTTTTGCTTGAATTAATATTTCCTCATATGTATCTTTGGCACTCCCACGGTAATGAAACCCTTGTCTCCCTGTCTAGGTAAGAACGGCTCTGGAAGAGTCAAGCTATGTCTTTGTATGGCTTGTTTTTAAAACATTGTCTGTATTTATTTATTTTTGGCTGCATCTGGTCTTCGTTGTGGTGCCCTCCAGGGATCTTCGCTATGGCACGGTGTGCTTCTCTCTAGTTGTGACCCGTGGGCTCCAGAGAAGTCTGTGTACGGCAGTGAGAACCCTGTGTACCGCAAGAGAAGCCTGTGAGCCTGCAACTAGAGAAAGCCTGCGCGCTGCATCAGAGACCCAGTGCGGCCAAAAAAAACCAGTAACACAGAGGCACACTGATGGCAAGAGAGGAAGGTCCTGTGATGATAGAGGCAGGCGCTGCAATCTTGCAGCCACAAGCCGAAGCCTGCCTGGAGCCGAAGAAGCTGGAAGAGGCAAGGAAATATTTTCTTCCAGAGCCTTCCAAGGGAGCGTGGCCCTGCGGACATCTTGATCAGACTTCTGGGCTCCCCAACCATGAGAGAACAGATTTTTGTTGTTTTAAGCCACAGAGTTTGAGTGTTTTGTTACAAGAACCCTAGAAATGATTACATACATCATGCCCCACCTCTTCCCACAATCTCCCAGAGGGGTTCTCTGCCTCACATTTTAAGTTAATGATAATATTCTCTGGCTTTGCATCTGAATCCGTGGCTGGAAGCCCCCTAGAGCCCATCCCAGCCTGTCAGGTTGCTGTGCTGCATCTGAGTCCCAGGAGATTTTTCCCACGGAGAGTTTCAGTGCTAACTCTCACTGACATACAATTCAGGACTAGAAATAAGGACCCCACTAGGAGGCAGGCTTGCGTGAGACTTCTGTAGCTACCATTTTGGACTCTGCATTTTTATCAAAATTCATCAGTCTACACCGACCCTATGGTCTAGGGCAAAATACATTTAAGAATTATAGTACCATAAATTGTGCAGTACATTCCAGGTACTGTGTTAAGAATGTTCTGTTCATTTCATCTATCTGTTTGGCAGTCCCAGAGGCTTGTAGGTGTGATTATTCTGATTTCACAGATGAGGAAACCAAATACTGAAAATACTAGGAATACTTCCAGTCAGGAAGCGTATGTTTTGCAGAACCAGTGTTTGAACACTGGTGTCTTTGACACATTTGAATTGAAGGAACCCTTCAATTCCTTTCAATTCCTTCCCAGCCCATACCCTCAAGCACTTGCATTTCAGTTCAGCTCAATTGCTCAGTCATGTCCGACTCTTTGCAACCCCATGGAGTGCAGCATGCCAGGCTTCCATGTCCTTCACCAACTCCTGGAGCTTGCTCAAACTCATATGCATCAAGTCAGTGATGCCATCCAGTCACCTCATCCTCTGTTGTCCCCTTCTCCTCCTGCTNTGCATTTCAGTTCAGCTCAATTGCTCAGTCATGTCCGACTCTTTGCAACCCCATGGAGTGCAGCATGCCAGGCTTCCATGTCCTTCACCAACTCCTGGAGCTTGCTCAAACTCATATGCATCAAGTCAGTGATGCCATCCAGTCACCTCATCCTCTGTTGTCCCCTTCTCCTCCTGCTTTCAGTCTTTCCCAGCATCAGGGTCTTTTCCATTGAGTCAGTTCTTTGCATCAGGTGGCCAAAGTATTGGAGTTTCAGCTTCAGCATCAGTCCTTCCAATGAATATTCAGGACTGAATTCCTCTAGGATTGACAGGTTTGATTTCCTTGCAGTCCAAGATACACTCAAGAATCTTCTCCAGATTCACAGCTCAGAAGCATCAATTCTTCAGTGCTCAGCTTTCTTTATGATCCAACTCTCACATCCACACATGACTCCAGGAAAAACCATAGCTCTGACTAGATGGACTGTTGTCAGTAAAGTCTCTGCTTTTTAATACACAGTCTAGGTTTGTCATAGTTTTTCTTCTAAGGAGCATGCATCTTTTAATTTCATGGCTACAGTCACCATCTGCAGTGATTTTGAAGCCCACGAAAATAAAATCTGTCAAGCACTTTACTACACCTTTGTTCTTAGAAGTGAAGCCAGCCGTGGGATTGGGCTTTGGACACTGACTCCCGCAGCGAATATGAATATGTTGTGTTTGAGGGCATTTGTCTTGGACAGTTCATTCACAGTGTATATTTTCTTTCTGTCAAAGCTGCCAGGAATATGCGGGGATAGATTTCAGCCTGAGTTGTACCCTCCAAAAGGTGACTTCTAGTTTGTTAGGGTCTTGCCTTCACGTTCAAGTTCACATACCTGAACATTATATAAAAGGCTTTTCATGGTCTGGCCCCTACCAGCCTCTCCAACCTCATCTCCCTTGAAGCCCTTCTTTCCACCTCTTGCAGTCAACTTGGCAGATGTCTCATCCATTGACTAAGCTCCAGTCCTTTGCACAAGCTGTTTCTTCCACTCGGAACTCAACCTCCCCACTGCCCTCTCCACTGTCCTTTGGCTAAAGTCTACCACACCAAGATGCCTTCCCAGTCTTCTAAGCTTGGTCAGGTGCCCCTTTGCACCTTTATTCTCCTTGCATCCTTTATTTCCACAGCAAAACATCACTTAGTATTGGAATTGTATGGTCGGCCTCTCTGACTTTGCTGCAAGTTGTAGGCAGTGAGTGTGTTTGCATTGGTCACCACTGTATTTCCAGCACCCAGAATGGGTGCAGAATGGACGTTCAGTAAGTATTTATGACCTGAATGAGTTAAGAATGCCAGAGATTCCTTCTTGGATCTTTAGGCACAGAATTATGTCATTGATTAGGACATTGAAGAATGTTGCATTAAAAGGCATAGCTATCTGTGCAGTTGTCAACTCAAAGAATACTCTAGGTCATTTTGTAAGTTACCCACAACTTCATCTAAATCATCTGGATAAATTTTAGTATCGAAGGAGGTGGTATTATGTGATGTTTTCAATTCCTTACTTCTTTGTGACTGTATTTTTAGTAGACAGGTTAGAGTACTGAATTGCACAAATTTGACCTCTCACTACGTAAGGTGAAAATTCCTATGATGTTTTGAAACTGACTCTTCTAGGTTCAAAGGGAACTCCAATTCAAGTACCTAAAGTTGGCTGAGTGTGTGCTGACTTGTTTGGGATGTTAGAGTCTAGTTGGAGGTGCTGGGCTTTGGAAACTGTTCAACTTGGTTACTTAAAGGCTGATGTTCTGTGGCTATTACAGGAGAAAGAGCCCTGAATTAGAAGTCCGAACACCTGGGTTCTCACCTGGCTCTTCCTTGTGGCCTCTCTGGGCTCTCGTCTCTAAAGTGAAGTTGGAGTGATGTTAGGATAATCATATGTACCTCTTAGGTTGATGTGAGAATCAAAAGACTTAAGAGACGTGGTGGTGGTGGTGGTTTACTCGGTCAGTTGTGTCCGACTTTTATGATCTCATGGACTGTAGCCCACCAGGCTTCTCTGTCCATGGGATTCTCCAGGCAAGAATCCTGGAGTGGGTTGCCATTTCCTTCTCCAGGGGGATCTTCCTGACCCAGGAATTGAACCCAGGTCTCCTGCATTACAGGCAGATTCTTTACTGACTGAAGCACAAGTGGAGCCCCTTAAGAGATGTGAGAGGGCTTTAGAAATGGAAGGTGGACAGGTATGAGGGTGGCCAGTACATTATAAACACTTTAGTGTCTGCTGAAGGGACGTGCCGGATGTCTATGGATGGCTTTGCATCCATATCCCTGCAGCCAAAGGGAGCCTCCCTCTCGGTATTTTTAAAAAGAGATTTCTGTATTTTGGGGCCATGGTGGGCCTTCTCTGCTGCACGCAGGCTTGCTCGAGTTGCGGCGAGCGAGGGCTACTCTTCTTTGCAGCACACAGGCTTCTCTTGTAAAGCACAGGCACTAGGCGTGCGGGGTTTGGTAGTCGCGTCCGTTGGCTCAATGGTTGCGGCACACGTTTAGTTGCTCTGCGGCACGTGGGATCTTCCTGGATCAGGAATGGAACTGATGTCCCTTGCATTGCTATGTAGATTCTCAACCACTGGAGCACCTGGGAAGCCCCTCTTTGACTTTTGGAAGGCAGGGAGAACAGGACACTCTCCTCTCTTACCTTGTCAGAATGCTATTGTTTTTTTTTGGGCTTCTTGTCTAAAGCCCTGCCTTCAAGTGACACCAAAATACCCTTGCAAACGGAGAAAATGGACAGTTCACAGTTGCAGGTACTGGTGAGAGAAGATGAGGAAAGGCAGGAAGGAAAGTACAGAAAAGAGAGAAAGAGAGAGTACACATGCAGTTAATAACCTGATTTAATTCCATGACTGTAAACCCAAGTTGGGTCTTCCCAGTCAAAGGTGAGACTGTCTCGACATGGGGTAGATGGAGACTGAATCCAGGGAACACAATAATATTTTCTCTCCCTCTTGCTTCCTTAAGGTCATAGTAGTAGCCAGGCCTGTGGGGTGTACAAAAGCACAGGGTGCCCTCCTACAAGCTAGTGAAATTGGTATAGATCACTGTCTGGAGCCCTGTGGGAATGGGGCCCAAAAGTGTCCCATGGCAGCCTCTACGGAGCCTTCTAAGTCCAAGTCCATCATGTCCTGCTTGTGACAGAGCCAGCTTGCTTTTTTAGAAGGTGAAACAGTGGTCCTTGGGAGGAGGCTCTTATTCATCAAAAGATGGGAAAGGCTGGGCCAGCCTGAAACGTGTCAGAGGTGCTGAGGGAGGAGGAGGCAGGCCTTACTGAACTGGGAGGGGGTGAGGCGGAAAGGCTGGCTCTCATGCACTCACTGGACTCTCTGTTGTCTTGATGGGGCTGATTCTCAGGAGGCTGGAGCACAGCCCTGACTTTCCCTTTAAACAGAACCTGCAGGGAGGAGCCTGACGGGGCTGGTTTCTGGTCACTGGGCGTCGCTCTTAGCCCACCAAAAGGCCATAGCAAGGCCCTTCTTGGGCTCTAGAGGAGACTTTAAGGGGAAAACTTGGCTTCCCAGGTGGCTCAGATGGTAAAGAATCTGCCTGCCATGAGGAAGACCCTGATTCGATCAGGAAGATCTCCTGGAGAAGGGAATGGCTACCGACTCCAGTATTCTTGCCTAGAGAACTCCATGGACAGAGGAGCCTGGCAGGCTACAGTCCATGGGGTCACAAAGAGTTGGATATGGCCGAGCAACTAACACTCCTACTTGGGCAAACCGCAGAAAGAGCTACCCTGGGGATTCGGCTGGGACTGTACCAGACCCATAATCTTCCACAGCAGGGCCTCAAGCTAAGCTCTGCAGAGTGTGTGCTTGCTGCCCAGAATCAGGGCTGACTAGCTGAGGACATACCTGCTCCCTGGGGCTTCATAAAGAGTTGCTCTGGATATAGGAGGCCAAATGATGAAGTCAGTCTTTCTAGGCTTGGGGGGGAGTCTTTCTAGTCTGTCTTCCTTCCTTCCCTGACACAGCTCAGTAATATTTCAAACCCTATCAATTTTTTATTTCATTTACTTGCTATGACTGCCCTGGGTCTCTGTTGCTGAGCACAGACCTTCTCTAGTTGCAGTAAGCAGTGGTTCCTCTCTACCTCTGGTGATCAGGCTTAGTTGTTCCACCGCATGTGAGGTCTTCCTGGACAAGGGATAGAACCCATGTCCCCTGCATTGGAGGTAGATTCTTAACCACTGGACCACCAGGAAAGGCCAAGCCTCATCGTTTCTTGCCAGTGCTCCTGTGAGGGCTGCCTAAATGGGTCTTGCTGGTTTGGTTTCTTCTCCTCCCATCTTTCCTCAGCACTGTGGACAGGGATTGCCATGGAATGCCAACCCCATACCAGACACTGAGTTGGTTACTGGTTGACATTTAAATGACCCAAACCCAAAGCCTGTGGTCCGGAAGGGGAGCTAGACTGTGATAGATGGTGACAACAAGGTGTCTAACTGCTGGGACAGCAGTGAGTTGTCACTGCTTTGGAAGCGTAAATAAGTCACAGCAGACCAAACCAGGGCCACTGGAGGTGAGCTATAAAAGGCAGGTAGGTGTTTGCCCAAAATAAGCTAAGAAGGAAATTTCAAGTAAGCAAGTTCTCAAGAGCACTGACTTGATATATCTGGTGCCCGCCAGGACAGTGGGGAGAGCAGACCTCATGCTGAGCTAGCAACCACCATAAGCAGAGCCTTAGATATGCTAGTGCCTTTACTAGAATTTTGGCTAAAACCAAAATCTGATCACTTTCCTCCCCCTTCTAAACCTGAAACGTCATGGGGCAGAGCACATATCCTGCTCTGTGTGGTTTGCTCATGCTGTGTTCTTTTCCTTGACCACCTCTGCCTTTCCCATATCCATCTGCTGAACTCGGATCCACCCTCAGCATGATCTCAAAGCCAACCAGCTCTGTCAAGATTTCTCTGAACAGGATCTTGCCTTCTTTGAACCCTCACGACATTGAGTGCCTCTCGAGGACATTTTCTTTTTGGACTTTGTATTGGCATCTCATCCATGTCCCCCCCCCACCGCCCCGCCCTGCCCCCGAAGAGACCTACGTGCAGCCTGTCTTACAGCAGTGGTCAAAGGTTTGCTGATTTAAGACTCTGCGTTTTCATTCCTCTCTTGGTTGCATTATTCTTCCCCTTGCCACCAAAGGATACGTTCAAATGCTAACCTCTGATGCTGGTGTTGTGAATGTGACCCTATTTGGAAAAGGAGGCTTTGCACAGGTAAGCAAGTTAAGATGAGGTCATGGTGGAGTAGGGTGGGCCCCACTCTAATAGGACTGGAATACTTATAAGAACAGGAGAAGAAAGAGACGACACAGGAAAGATGACGCAAGACACAGAGGGAAGCTGGCTGTGTGCAGAGGCAGAGGTTGGACGGATGCTGTCATAAGCCAAGGCAGGCCTTGCCTACCAGACGCTGGAAAAGGCAAGGATGGATTCTCCTCAAAAAGCTTTGTAAGGTACATGATCCTACCAACACCTTGGTTTCAGACTTCCAGCCTCCAGAGCTGAGAGATAATAAATTTGTTTGTGGTATTTTGTGAGGGCTGCCCTGGGACACTTAGAGGATGCCCTTCTTCTTCTTCTTTTCTATTGTTGAATCTCAGTACTGCTTCTTGGCTTTCTGAGCCTTGACAGCCATGCCTAGGCCTGCTGTCTCCAGCTGGCTTCCTCCCAGACGCACCTGTCTTTGTTGCTACCGCCACATCCATCTCTTGGCCTTTTGTCAAAGCCCCTTTTCATGATAGTTGGCCAATCTGCCAGGCCAATCCTTGCTTTCATATTAGTGTACTCTTGCTTGAGTGATAGATTTGAATTTTGACCTGGACCTTCTGGAAACTTAAAGCTTTCAGTCCCAGGAGTGATTCTAAATGTGGAACTCACTTCGGGGTCCACTTCTGAAGAAATGAAAACACCATCTTGACAAGTTATCTGCACCCGCATGTTCATTACAGCCCTATTTACAACAGCCAAGACATGGAAACAACTCAAGTGTCCATCAACAGATGAATAGATGCAGAAAGTGTGGTCTGTATGTATACAATAGAATGTTATTTTGCCATAAAAAAGAAGGAAATCCTTGACATTGAGGGCACCGTGCTAAACGAAACAAGCCAGATGGAGAAAGACATTATGTATGACCTCACTTTTATGAAGAATCTAAAAAGCTAAATTCATAGAAACAGCAGACTGGTGGTATCTGGGGAGCAGAGTGGAGGAATGGGTGAAGGTGGTCAAAAGGCATAAACTTCCAGTTATGCCTGGGGATGCAATGTACAGTGCAGTGATTATAGTTAACAATATTGGACTGCATATTCAAAAGTTGTTAAGAGAGTAGATTTTAGAAGCTCTCACCACACACACACACACACACACACACACACACACACTCACACAAGTATTTTAACTATATGAGTTGATGGATGAGTTAACTGACCATACTATGGCAATCATTTTGCAATATATATACACACGCAAAATCACTGTCTTGTGTGTATATATACACAGTGTTCTATGTCAATTATATCTCAGTAAAGCTGGAAAAAATAAAGGGGAGGCTAGCAGAGCATCACAGAATGGCAGGACCGGAGCAGGGCTTGCTGTAGAGATGAACAGACTGAGTCTCAGCGGATATTTATGAAATGCCTCCTCTGGGCCAGGTATGGGATGGACAATAGTGATTAAAGAAAAAAAGACAAACAGAACCTTCCCTTGTGGATCTTACAGCCAGTGAAGGAGGTGGTTACTGGCTAGTAATCAAAGGATCACCTAACTAGATGCAAAATTACAACTGTGATAAATATCTAGGAAGGTGGTGCCAGGTGCCACAGACTCAGGATGAAAATGGACACTGGACAGGGCTGTGGGTGAGAGACGCTGGACTGGGGTGGGACCTTTTGACATCTCTGTCTGCACAGCTCCGCTTTCATGGCTGGGAACTGTACCCTGCCCGAGTGCAGGGATCTCTGTGTACAAAGGCAAGAAATGATCTCAGAAGTATACTCCTTAAAGTGTAAAAACTCCAAGAAAAGGATCACACACTCCTTAAAAATTTACTTGTTCCTTTATTCATTCATTTCACAGAAACATTTACGGAGCCCCTTCTATGTACCTGGCCACGGCTAAGTTCTACAAACACACATTCAGGTTCCATCTTTTCAAAAAACATACAGACTAGCCAGGAAGACAGACAAACGTATTGCTATAATCTAGTGTGATGATATGTGCCTGCTTCTGTAGGAATGTAAGTCTATAGAAAAAAAGGAAGTTCAAGTTCAGCCTTGAAAGATAAGGCCAGCTGCTATGTAAAGAAGTGAAATGAGACGCAGCTGTTGCCATTCAGTCGCTAAGTCATGTCCGACTCTTTGCAACCCCAAGGACTACAGCATTCCAGGCTCCTCTGTTCACTCTCCCGCGGAGTTTGCTCACATTCATGTCTGTTGAGTCGGTGATGCTGTCTAACCATCTCATCCCCTGCCGCCCCCTTCTCCTTTGGCCTTCAACCTTTCCCAGCCTGAGATGCAGCACAGGAGGGAAATCCAGCCAGAGGGCACAACGGGGCACAGACACAGGAATGTGAAGGTCCGTGGGTCTGGGAAGTGACAAGCGAATTCTGTGTGACCAATATGTAGAGCCCGAGAACAAGAGTGCCTAGGCTGAAGAGACTCAGTTTCCACTTTTTCCCTGCTAATCCCCTTCCCTGCGGTTATGTGGGTGGTATCTGCTGCCGTTCCCCGCTGTCAGCCTCTAACCAGTTTTCAAGGCTGTAGAACTATTTTTGGCTAAAGACTATTCTTTTCCTTAAACACGCCAAACTTAAGGCATCACAGGGTGAGACCCACACTTGCATGTTCTCTTTTGTCCCTGTCCTAAGATAACATGGGGAAAAAACATGAACTCAGATAATAAAGAATCTGCTTGCAGTCCAGCAGACCAGGGTTTGATCCCTGGGTCAGGAAGACCCCCTGGAGAATGGGAGTAGCTACCCACTCCAGGATTCTTGCCTGGAGAATTCCATGGACAGAGGAGCGTGGTGAGCCTCAGTCCATGGGGTCACAAAGAATTGGATACTGAGCCACTAACTTTCTTTAAATATAACAGACCTGATTTGGAGACTGCCTCTGCCATCGATTATCCCTTTGGCAAGTTATTCATTTTCTCAAAGCCTCAGTTTCCTCATCTATATAATGGGGATAAAAGTCTTTACTTCATGGGATCCCGAAAAGCACCAGACACGTGGTAGGTAGTCAAAAACACTTTCCTCTTTGAGATCCTGTGACTGAAGACTATCAGGAATGGACCAGCTGCTTCTCCAAAAGTGGGAGTCGTGGTTGGTGCCAGGTGCAGGCTGAAGAACACCGACTGCCTTTTCTTTTAGTCGAAGCGTCTTTGCAGTGAGCCAACTCAGTGTCTTTCCTGTGAGATCCCTTTACATTAAACTTGACTTGAGTCTTTGATTAGCACCAAAACCTCATTTTTCACTTTCTACTGGTTCTTCCCTTTTAACATTGGCCCTCTCAAGATGTTCTTTGTTTCTGGTGCAAAATGTATATGTGTGTGTATGTCTGTGTGTGTTGGAGAGAGGGGGTACCAAGACGCTGAGGCGAGGTGTATTTTTAGAGCTAGAGAGGAGCTGGCAGAAATGGAAAATAAGGTTTTCAAGTTCATATGTTTATGCTTTAGAAGGGATGTGAAGGAGCAGCTCAGTAGCGGTCTGCTGTGTGTCCTGTTCAATATCTAAGGAGCTTTCTGCGACATGCCTTCCAGCATTCTGATTAAAAAGCCTCCCTGCCGGTTCGTGGCCCCTTCCCTTCCTCTGCCCCACCCCCAGGGGGGGCCTAGCAGGACCGAGTGGGTAGCAGCGCATCAGGACTTGTACGAACCTCATGCCTGAATAAGAAATCTGCTTTCTGGGTTCACTGGGCCCAACAACCGGGGCAGATTAATCCCAAGAGGTGGTCGGTGCACAATTAACATTTGTGCCTCTTATTTTAATTAAGAAGGGCCAGGGGATAAGGTGTTCACGCGTCTAATGGGACCCTGTGGCACGTGCTGACTGCCAGAGGAGTTTCGGTTATTAGCACTTGTTGAAGACTTTCTAGATAATTAAATAGCACATTAATCATTGCTCAGAATGGACACAGAATTTCCTCTCTCATCTGGGCTTCCCGCCTGCAGAAGGGAGAAATTCTTCCGGCCCTGACGGTACCCTGGCCCCAGGCAGGAACTCAGCCCATGCGCGCCCACTTCCAGTGATTCTGCAGAAAATAAAGGGTCTTCGCAGACATCCGCCTCCGTGGTTCTGACAGCTGAAGCTCTCTTCACAGGCACATTAACATGACCTCATTAGTTTGTGCATCTCCTCTCCTAACCACATAAAACGGGGTGCGGTAGGAGCCAATCATGCTAATTACATCAGATCGGTTTGCATATTCATAAACCATTTTCTGTTTTATGGACAGCAAAAATAAACACAGTATCTCTTTAATAATTTTAAGTGGGTCACTTTCAGGACTGTATCTGTTTTAAATAAATTATCATATTGTTAAAGGCCACAGTCAAAAGCTATTTTTTGAGCAGGCTGAGAGGTGAGGATAGGGGGCAGGGCATGCGGAGGGGATTTGGAGAGTCAATGGGATTCACCAAGTGGTCGATTTCCAAGGTCTCCTCTGCCAGAGAAAATCCAGATTTGAAAAACCTCCTGGGTTTAGTGAACAGGTGCAGGGCAGCCTCTTACTCACGACAAAATATATTTTTGTCAGAAATTTGAGATGATCTAAATCACAGTCTTAAGCAGTGGGAGTGAAACCCAGGAACATACGAACTCCTGTGTTTTCTGGGAAGAGTTGAATTTTTGAGGCCAAGTTTGACTTTCTGGCTTTTCTGAGGTGGGATGAAAAATCAGCGTGAGACTAATCAGAAGTAGGATCAAACCTGCAGAGACAGACCTTTCTGCTGTCCCACCTATGCCCACCCAAGGCCCCCTATTCTGGGTCCTTCCAGTCTAGGACCTGTAACCACCAACTGTGAAGCCAGGTTACAGATTTCCTTTGGTTTAGGGCTTTAAAAAAAAGCTTTATAAAACAAAGGTACACAAGATTTTCAGACAGAGAGAGAATGCTTAACCTAGTTAAGAAAATAAACTATTTTTAAGGCTACCCAAAGACCTAGTTGCACGGGACAACTGATTCGATAATTACAAACCATTCCTATTCATTCATTAAAGTAGGTTCTAGAGGACTAATATTGTCTTAATCTGATTGAGTATACTGTATATTTTAAGGTAATAAGACTGCATTTCTTTATTTAAAAAATATCCTGTAATCTAGGCATTTCAGGGATACAAGTTGATTTTTTATTAAATCCCATTTAATAGAGATTCAGCTCTTACAATGCAGCCACATCAGCATGTTTATTTCAAGCTGTGGATCTTCCTTCCTTTTCTCTTTGTTGTAAACACTTCTGGGAGAATTAATGTGGCACTTCTTAGTGAAAGTTCAGGCTATCCCCATTTCATTGTGGGTTTTGAAATGCTGCTTCCGGTTGAGTGGGCGTAGACGCTGGGAGAGGCTCTCATTTTCCTTAATGCATTAGGTCCCTGACTCAGAGCTGCTTGAAGACCTTCTGCTCAACCTCCCAAAATGTTTGCATTTATTCCCCTTCACCTTGATTCCTGACTAGGTTAGACTCAGAGCACAGATGGCTGCCCTGTGTTATTATCTGAACCAGAGCTGAAGCTTTTGTGTGTCAGCTGCACTGATTTTGAAATACCCTATTATTTGTGCAATATACCTTGGAATTATGGTTCATAATTTCATGAAAGCCTAACATATCTGAATGTTTACAAGTTCTATCCCTTGGGGAAATATATAGTGTTCATTTCTTTTGTTTAGTCTATTTAAAGTAGGACTAGATACAAAGCAGGAGTGATTGACAAATTAATGCTCTCAGCTCCTACTCCAAAGTACTTGAATTATTAGTACAAAAAAGCATGTTACAAACTGTAATAATTTTAACTCCATTTCATTGCTAAAAGCTAATAATAATGAAAACAAATGAAAATAGTAATGCAATCTAATGCTAGCCAGAATGGAAGCAGGCGCAGAGTTGGGACTCTGCTATCAGGTAATTAGTTCCATTAAAACTCAGGAATGGGTGAGTCTGTTCATTTATTTTGGATTCAGTTCTGTGGGGGAAGAAAAAAAGAGAAAAAGAATGGCCTCTGTGCGACATAAATCAGATGTAACCTTCCTCCTCTCCACCTCCTCCCCTCTATAGCCTGGGACCTCATTTCCAAGGTGACGGGTACCCTCCCACGGCGGAGGACAGGGAGCCGAGGAGCTAACCGGCACCAAGTGAGTGGAAAGTCACTGCTGATTGCAATTAGAACAAAGGAGTCTGGAAGGCTCCAGTCCCACCTGCAGACTGTCTCAGCCATCTTGGGGGAAGGGAGAGAAAGATGCCTGCTAAGGGGAGCCTAGGAGCGGAGAACATCAGTTACCAGGAAACTAGGTGTACCAGTCAGGGTTCTTCAGAGACACAGAACCAATGAGACACATACTATTCATATTACATGTATATATACTATTTATGTATCTATTACATAAATTACAGAATTACAGAAATATTTATAACATATAATAAATACAATATTGTTTATTTATTTCTATCAAGAGATTTATGATTAGGAATTGACTCACATGAGTATGGAAAAGTCCCAAGCTCTGCAGTTGGCAAATGAGACCCAGGAAGGCTGGTTGTGTAAGTTCCAGCCCAAGTCCGAGGGACTAAGAACCAGGAAAGTCACGGGTGTCAGTTCTAGTCTGAGGACAGGAGAAAGCCAGTGTCCTAACTCAATAGTCAGGCAAGCAGAGGTCCCTCTTACTCAGCTTTTCTGGTCTACTCAGGCCTTCATTTGATTGAATCAGACCCACTCATGTTAGGGAGGGCCATCTGCTTTCCCCAGTCCGATTCGTATACTATCTCATCCAGAAACAACCTCAAAGACACACTCAGAATCATGTTTGACGAAATGGCTGGGAAGTCAGTGGCCCACTGACGTTGACACATGAAACTAACCGTCACACTTGGGTTCCCCAATCTGAGTTTATCTTGGCCAGTGTATTCGTTATTATATTATCAGTGGAGGCAGAACAAATCTTCAGTGTGGTCCATCTGCTCTGGGTTGCTAGGTTGATCCTGTTCAGTTCACTCTTGCAGCTGTGGTCAGCAGTGGCTAGTTTGCAGCTCAGTGACCTAGGGTGGCCTCACCCGTGTATCTGGGGGTCGGCAGACTGTCGGTTGGGAGGGTGGGCCATGGGCCTCATGTCATGCTGCAGGCATGCCAGGATATCCTTCCATGATGGCTGTCACAGGGCTCCAAGTTCAAGTGCTTTCATCTCTCCACTGGCATCATACTAGTTTCTGCCCCTTTGGTCAATGCAAGTCACATGGGCAAGTCTATAATCGGGGCAGGAGGGAACTACTCAAGGATGTGGATACGGGGAGGTATCAGCAAATTGGAGGTGACTCTGTAACAGTCTGTCACAGTCACCTGCCAGGTCCCCAGATGCTCTCTCTGGCAGGGGTCGGTGTGGACAAACACGTGTGTTCTACTCAGTTTTCTTTCNGGGCAGGAGGGAACTACTCAAGGATGTGGATACGGGGAGGTATCAGCAAATTGGAGGTGACTCTGTAACAGTCTGTCACAGTCACCTGCCAGGTCCCCAGATGCTCTCTCTGGCAGGGGTCGGTGTGGACAAACACGTGTGTTCTACTCAGTTTTCTTTCCTAGTCTCTTGTGGGTTCCTTCCTCAGCCCACTCTCTAAATGCTGGTACTTTCTAAAGCTCTGTCTTTGGTTCCCCGTCATGAAGATCATGCTGGGACACTAACCTGTACACCCAGCCAGGAGACTCTGGAACCTCGGAGCAGATCCTTGGGGTATAATATACACCCAAGTTTCAGTGTCGTTTGAGTAGAAATCCTGAAAATACAGTGTGGTCCAGTGTCCCTTGAGTAATATTTTCTAAATTCCTTCACAGAAGGAAGAAATCAGAGATGTCTTAGGAGTTGTAAAAGGAGCTGTATTTATCTGACAATTAAATTACTGTCAGCAATTTAAAGACAAAATATTATCAAGTCAGGCCATCCAAGCTCAGAAACTACCCCATTTCCTGTCATAGGTGGATCTTGCCCTGGTTAAAATACTGCAGGAGGGGCAGTGACATAAAGAGAAAGCTACTGTGGAGTTGGAGCCCTCTTAGGGGAAAGGGCGGGTTGGAAGGAGCTGGGATTTTTGGTGTCCTGCTAACTAAGCCAAGAGGTGACTTCAGGTCAAAACCTCTGGTTATCACCCATGCTCAGGTAGATGGCACCCATGGCCAAGGGAACCAGACTGGCTCTGTTTTGCGGAGCCATGGATTGCGTCTTTCCAGGATGTGGAACATTTGGGCTAGGACATTCCAGGACTCTTGCCTTAGACTTGTGGCTCTAGAAGCGCTGACCCAGCCTGGTGGCCTGGTTTGGCCGGGAGTGGGCCATGGGGTAGGGAGAGTCAGGGTACGGGGGTCCCAATTCATTATAGTTACAGGGTTGGAATCCAGGCTCCACCAGCCACAGCCAAGACGAGCCGCCCACAGTTCTTTCCTAGTACGTTGTGCTGCTTCTGCCTTCAGAATTAAAACATTGTGCAGCAATGCAGGTTTATGTTATCAATCCCATCTCTTGAAACGTGACAAATGCATTCTTATGCAGATAATTAAGAGATAATGTCAACCGAACAAAGCTTTGTCACTGAAATAATGGTTTCCTGCTGTGAAGTTTATGCCTCAGCAAAGTCAAGGTGTTTGTTCCCAAAGTATAACTCCCTATCCTTTTGACGACTGTCAGTGACATCCTCCTTCAGCCCCGTCCTCCTCCTTCCCAAATCATTGTGACAGTAGAACCCAAGTCTGGGACATCTTGTGGGGGTGGGAACTGTCTTCACTCAGGAGGGTTGGGCTGGGGAGAACTCCCCACTTCCAACACAGGTTTTTCTGCTTCTGCTCTGTGGGCTGCAACTCAGGCAAAATATCTGCCTTTATCTCTCTCCCCTCTTCTACCATGAAAAGAATAATTCCTGACTCCGATCCCCAAATTGAATGGGAAGCACAGAATGCCACCTGGATAGTTTAGACTATTAGCAGGATTTACATATAATATAGTCGCTGGGTCTCATTTCGGCACCAAGCACGTTGTATTTCCAAGAGCAAATGTACAAATGAGCTCATAGACTAAGTTAAAATGGATTTTAAGAGCATGAGAATTGGATGCCAATGAAAACAGCTAAGGAAGCTTGTGCCACGTGTGTCCTACCATGCTTTCTCTGTGTGGTCCAATCAGAGGTTAAGTAAGCATATTATCTCCAATGGAAGGGCTGGAGATGGCCCTGGTCTTACACGGGAGTTGATGCACTGAAGTTGGAGGGCCTCCTCTTCATTAAGCAAGTATGACAATTTCACTAAAGAGTAAACCATGCTCCCCTAGAACAGGCATCAGCAAAGGGATGCAAGGAGCAGAGAGGACTGCAGCACCTGCTGGAAAGACGCACCACCAAGGAGACAGGGAGTCTTAGCATTGAAGAGCTCTGTGCATGAGCAGGTCATCTCCAGAGGGCAGAGGACGTGGCTCCTTGGACAGACGGAAAGGATGTCACCAAGATTCCAAGCCCATCTGCTCCAAATACATCATAGATTTTTAACTCTAGGTGTCCTTTTGTTATTCTGATTAAAATTTCATTCTCAGGCCATGAGGGAAGGTGGAAAACCCCAGTGTCTGCTCTGGTGTTTTGGGATTATGTTTGCTTGTTTCTTTTTCTTTTTTTTTTAAATTAATTTCTATTGAAGTAAGGTTGCTTTGAGGTTACCCCTTGGCTCAGCGGTAAAGAATCCACCTTTAATGCAGGAGACGCAGGAGACTCAGGTTCAATCCCTGGGTCAGGAAGATTCCCCTAGAGGAGGGAACGGCAACCCACTCAGTATTCTTGCCTGGAGAAGCCCACGGACAGAGGAGCCTGGCGGGTTACAGACCATGGGGTCGCAAAGAGTCGGACACGCCTGAGGCGACTGAGCTCACTCACGCAGTTGCTTTACAGTGTTGCTAGTTTCTGCGGTACAGCAAGGTGAATCAGCCGTGTGTTTACAGATACCTCCTGTTTTTGGATTTCCTTCCCATTTAGGTCACCACAGAGCAGTGAGCAGAGTTCCCTGTGCTATCCAGTAGGTTCTCATTAGTCATCTATTTTATACGTAGTATCATTAGTGTATGCATATGTCAATCTCAGTTCCCAGATTCATCCCGCCCACCCCACTTTCCCCCTTGGTGTCCGTATACTTGTGCTCTATATCTGTGCCTCCACTTCTGCTTTGCAGATAAGATCCTCTGTACTTTTTCTAGATTCCACATATATGCGTTAATATACCCTACTTGTTTTTCTCTTTCTGACTTCTTTCTGGATGACAGTCTCCAGGTCCATCCACGTGTATTTTTTGTTTGTTTTTTTTTTAAAGTAGAATTTGACAAAAGGCAGGAAAGGGACCTGTGCCAGTCCCTGCCTTGCCCCTCACTCCCTGGGTGACCTTGGGAGAGGCATTCGAACAAAGTCTCAACAAGGAGGGGGCACCTGATGGTGTATCCTCTATTTCCACATTTTATTATCCTGATGCTTTTAGGATCAGAGATGATCTAGTACAACTGTGTTATTGATCAAACGCTTGAAATATGTTTTTAGAATTATATCAAAATGTACTTTCCCTTAAATTTACATTTCTCCCCACACTTGTCATGTGCATATGATTAGTCATTGGAAAAGAAGCCGCAATTCCTGAAAACTGATCACTAGAAAGGATCGCTCCTTTAAAGAGAGTCATTAGCGATGTCTTTTAATTTCTTAGCTTTCCCTCATTTTTCTCTTCATTTGAAGGGGAGAGGAGGAATTGAGATCAATGATTCTGGTTGAGACTAACATATGCCTATACTACAAAGCTTAATGTGGCAACATTAATTTTGGAGGGCAAGGGTTGTAGCGTGTTTTTGAACACAGAGCTTAGCTGGGATTAGTATTTAGAATNTTTCCCTCATTTTTCTCTTCATTTGAAGGGGAGAGGAGGAATTGAGATCAATGATTCTGGTTGAGACTAACATATGCCTATACTACAAAGCTTAATGTGGCAACATTAATTTTGGAGGGCAAGGGTTGTAGCGTGTTTTTGAACACAGAGCTTAGCTGGGATTAGTATTTAGAATAGTTATATTTAGAGAAAGACGTTTTGGGGAATGTCATATGTCAGCATAATTGAAGTTTTTTTTTTTTTTAGGTTTTTATTTTGTGGCAGGAAGGATGGAGGTAATGAGGTTTGGGGTTTTTAGGACTTAGAAAATTTATTTATGTATTTAAGTTAGCTTCTTCATTATAGAAAGGGGTACATCTTTAGATAGATGAAATATGCGAAGAAACGGTTTAACTGAAATCAAGGAGTAGAAGTTGAAAGCCACCCTGATGTTCTACTTATTAACCGGGAAAAAGGGAGTCAAGGATGCTCCTGAGTGATAAAGCACAGAGGAGACAGGGGAGAGGGCAGAAGAAGAAGTCAGAGGGGAATTGGGGAAAGGAACTAAATGCAGCCTATTAAGAAAAAGATTTCTGATAACGAGTTATAGTTTGTTGGCTTTGCTGGAATATAAACCCACTTCCATTCTCTCCAAACCTTTAATAACGTCTGTAGCACACATGCAGGTCTTCAGTAAGTGTGTGGGGTGGGGGAGGGGGAGGGCTGTTTGTTTTTGTTCTGCGGCTGTTACTATTTGTTGGGGGAACTTCTCTTCCCAGTCTCAGTCTCCCCGGAGAAGGACAGCAGGTTGTACCTTTGCCCTTTATAGATGGTACTCACTTTGCCCCTAGGGCGGAGGCAGATGACTTGATCGGTGAGCTCCCGGCTTGGAGCTCCTCGCCTGCTTCATTCTGGGTTCTGTCTCAGCAGAGGACCTGCACAGCCCTGGCAGTAAAGGCAAGGGTGACGGTTTGCTACCCCTCCTTGTGACCAAGTGGGCTGTCTGCCCAGTCCTGGGATTCAGCATTAGGAAGTCTATCATCAGCCCCTGACCAAGCCTCACCCTCCAGAACCAATCTTACCAGTAATCAAGTCAACTTTCAGGTCCCACTGGCCGAATTCCACGCCTCTTTGAAGTGGTCTAGAACTCAAGTAGGAAGGAGAGAGGGAGGTTGGTTGGTTCAGTAGAAAACAGCAAGTGCCGTGGAAAGAAAGACTGAACTGGTGAATTATTGAATCTTGGAAATCAATCTGTGATAAAGTGGTACAGACAGACGAATTCACATGAAGAGGTTAAGATTAGGTTGAACCGCAAGTTGCTGGTTTTGCAGGTCAAAACCAATTGAATACTGGCAATTTCATATGGTTAGGTCAAATAATCTTTCAGTCCCAGGGAAACAGTGAAGATCTTCGCTGAACTCCCAGTGACCTCAAAAGCAAATTCCAGCTGTTTACTGACTGGAGAGGCACAGCCCCCTGCCTGAACTTCTATTCAAGTTCTAGATTCATGGGGAGCATCACCTTATTTCTTACCATCTAGAACTAATTGTATCGTATCCCACCACCCTGCTGCTCCACCCGGAACCCAAAGAGGCTCTCCCCTCACCCCATCCTCTCCCTGCGAGAAGTGCAACAGAGATGGATACCCGTGGAGCCCATGGGCTATCCTAGTATTTCCAGGTCATCTGACCAGTTTAATCCACCCCCTTGGCACATAGTATTACTATCGTACATGATTTGTACAAAGGCTACAAAGCACATCTTCATCAATGGCTACAAGTCATACAAGTCCCACGAGAGAGGTGTTATTATCTCCATTTTACAGAAAAGGACGCTGAGACCCTAGTAGCTGATGGCCCTGCAGCACTAGTTGAAGGGCGCTGTGTTATGTGCCTTAAATAGAACATTTCAACTCTCTTCACCCTCAAGACAGAGTACTACTATCATCCTCATTCTACAAATGATGAAGCTGAGGTTAATTATGGGCAAGGATCACGCATGCCCAATGTCACGCAGCTAGTAAGTGGTAAAACAGCACCCACTAGGCTGTTGGGTGAAGAGAATCACTTAAGGTCACCTGAATCGAATAGCAGAACTGAAATCTGACACCAAAAGATGGCATCATCATTTGTTCCCCACAGGTATTTTATCAATCAAATGTGCTTGCACACTCAGTTGCTTCAGCCCTGTCCAACTCTTTGCAACCCTATGGATTATAGCCCCCTGGGCTCCTCTGTCCATGGGATTCTCCAGGTGAGAATACAGGAGTGGGCTGCCGTGCCGTCCTCCAGGGGATTTTCCTAACCCAGGGATCAAACCCAAGTCTCCTGCATCCTCTGCATTGCAGGTGGATTCTTTACCCACGGAGCCACCTGGGAAGTCCATCGATCAGCATTGTCTTTCAATAAAAATTTATTCCCAATGAACTGTTCCTTAATCCTTAGGGTTGGAAAAACTTCGGATTTACAAAGAACACATAACTTAGGCTTAGCATTAATTCAAGAAGAAGAATAACACGCCGTATGTGGACTTCAGAGTCGGACACGACTGAAGTGACTTAGCAGCATTTGGACTTCTATATGTAACTTGACATGCTGCAAAGTTACTAATATATGTAGGGATGGGTTGGGATGATGATTATTATAATGGCAACTCAAGGGAAAGCCCAACCTCAGAACCAGGTTTCTTTTCCCTTTAAAAACTGGTTTATTAAATGAAAATGTTTCCTACAATCAGACTTACATACACAATATACTTGGCAAATAGTTCTGCAGTGTGTGTAAGAAGGTGCACTTAATTCAGCCTTTTCCTAGGTCAGGAAGATCCCCTGGAGAAAGGAATGGCAATCCACTCCAGTATTCTTGCCTGGAGAATCCCATGGACAGAGGAACTTGGCAGGCTACAGTCCATAGGATTGCAAAAACTCGGACATGACTGAAGTGACCTAGTGCCACACAGCACAGCCAGAGAACTGCCAGCCTAGAACCAGGGTTTAATCTCAGCTTTGCCACTATGACACGTAGTGGTAAAGAATCCACCTTCCGATGTAGGAGATGCAGGGGACGCGGGATCGATCCCTGGGTGGGGAAGATTTCCTAGAGTAGGATATGGCAACCCAGTCAGTATTCTTGCCTAAGAAAACAATCCCATGGACAGAGGAGCCTGGCGGGCTACTGTCCACTGGGACGCACAGCTGGACACAACTGAGCACGTAGTTGTAGCATGTTACCACTATGACAAAGACTCTCTCTTTGAGTAAACTTTACGCAGGCTCCTCTGAGCTCTCTTTCTGATTAGGTCTTGACCTTGGCTGTCTGTTCCTACACAGCTAAATTTTAGTGAGAATCCTGGTAAATCAGTTTAGAGAGAATGCCCCACCCTAGATACCTGATCAAATGCTTTATCCCCCATCTTTGATTAGCAAGAATCCCCCTACCCTTGTGTGCCTTCTTGATAATTTCTCATCCACTGACCCCTTCACTCTGTTCCTTGGTCAGCTATCTTTGCTGTGTTTGTAGTTGAGCTCAATCTCTCTTTCTCCTAGTAAAATAGTCTTTTTTTATATACGGAATACAGTCTTTTTTAATATACTGTTTTTTACAATTATATATGGAATAATTTTTTAAAGGTCAACACTACCACGTTGACCTTTACCACTTAAGACCATCTGACCTGGCCTCACTCCTTCTTCGTGGTGTCCATCTCCCCAGCTCATCTCTTCCTTAAAAGATTCCAAATAAGTACCTCTTTTGATGAAGAAAACTCTTTATGTTTAGCAAATCATTTGACATCTTTGCCCTTCCTTTTCCTGTCCTGTAAAACAAGGTCAATAATTCCTGCTGGGATCCCTCCCAGTGCCTCTGGGAGAAGCGAATGGGCTAAGAATTATAAGTAATGTGTGCAAACTGTCAAAAATTGAACAAACCTATGTACTATCTTTGAGAAAACTAACAAGAACCACAGATTTATGTTATGCTCTGTTGAGGGCCTTCCCCAGGCTGTGCGGGGGCTTCCAGGAAGGATCTGGCAAAATAGGAACTAGGTGAACTGTGCCAGAACACCAAACTCCACACGGCATGCTTGGAAACCTCCTGTACCCTCTTAACGTGCAAACTGTTGCAGTTCCCAAACCAAGAAAGATTTCGCTGCCTCGGAAAGCGAGGTGTGATGGCACATTTCCCACACGGCTTCTGACTGCAGGCACCATGCAGGCTGCAGAGAGAGTGGGCGTGCGTGTATGTCTGTGTGTATGTGAGTGTGTGTTTGTACTTGGAGAGGGTGTCTGTGAAATCTAAAGGGCCATATCACACTCGCTGTGGCACTGAAAACCAGCAGTGCCAGTCTGGGGAGCCCCATCCTGGATCGATGCACTGGAAGTGGTAACAGATAGCATTCTGGAATTAATGTGTCAATTTCTTGGGAGTGGGTTTGTGGGGAGGCTTGCTCACTTTCCAAGCTTTCAGGAACATTAGCCAAGCATAAGCTTCTGGGCAGGAATCACCATTCACTTTAGCTCGGCCAGAACACAATCATCTAGCCAGGGAGCATTAAATATTTAAGGCCATTATTGTTATAATTATAGTAGTAGTAGTAGTAGATTTTGGCAACTGATTTATCTTCCTCTGTAAAGTTTTTACAACTAAGACTGATTGAAAAATCCAAGATAAAAGAAAAAAGAGCCCAAGATAAAGAGACAGGGTGATCTGTCCCACCTTCTTTCTTTTCCTTCCATCTATCCACCTGTTCGCTCTTTTTTTCTCCTGAAAAATTGCTTAATTTCAGATTCTTTCTTCAGATTAAAGGCTCAAACTATATCTGAGCTCCAAACTGGGACAAGGCTGTGGAATATCAGCTAATTCAACTACTTTATTCCCGTGTTAGTTGCTCAGTTGTATCCGACTCTTTGTGATCTCATGGACTGTAGCTGGCCAGGCTCCTCTGTCCATGGGGTTCTCCAGGCAAGAATACTGGAGTGGGTAGCCACTCCCTTCTCCAGGGGATCTTCTGACCCAGGGACTGAACCCAGGTCCCCTGCATTGCAGGCAGATTCTTTACCATCTGAGTCACCAGGGAAGCCCTATTCCTAAGTATGTTCAAAAACTGCAAGAGTGGTCCATAAAGTCTGTGAGTCAAGACTTGGATGGAAAGAGAAAGTGGCATACTGGTGCTGGGCCACAAGCCTACAAATGCTGGGAACAGGGCCCACAATTAGCCCCACCGGCGTCGGGGGAGGGGGGTGGCAAACAGTCCCCCTGGTTTTGTAACTGCTTTTGTGATCTTTTTGTATCCAAGCTGAGCACCCTGGGAAACACTAGTTACACAACTCCAGGCAGAGGCTGCTGAGGTGGCTTTAGAGATGCTAATTGTGTAATGGATTGACAGGCCACAGGACAATAAAGCTCAGAACTGTGAATGAACCAGACTTACACTGAGGCTGGAGGGCCTCAGGGATGGAGTTGTAGGCTTCTATCCCTTCACATTCCTGGCTCCAATTCAGATAGCTGCAGCCAGAGCTCAGCAATAATTTAGACTTCTAAAAGCTAGGGGGTCTATCAACAAGCTTTTAGAGGTGCCTAAAATGAAATCAACACTTCATTTTGGTGGATTTTTCTGGAGAGGGAATATAAACTTTCCTTAGGTAGCTCAGCTGGTTAAGAATCCACCTGTAATGCAGGAGACCCTGGTTCAATTCCTGAGTCGTGAAGATCCTCTGGAGAAGGGATAAGCTACCCACTTCAGTATTCTTGGGTTTCCCCAATGGCTCAGACGGTAAAGAATCCTCCTGCAATGCAGGAGACCTGGGTTGGAGCCCTGGGTTGGGAAGGAGCACATGGCAATCCACTCCAGTATTCTTGCCTGGAGAATCCCCATGAACAAAAGAGCCTGCTGGGCTACAGTCCACGGGGTCACAAAGAGTCTGAGATGACTGAGTGGCTAAGCACAGCACAGCACACGGATTATCAAAGTCACTCGCAACTCCAACATGTTTTCAAGACATGGGGCTTGGGACTTTCCTGGTGGTCTGTGGTTAAGAATCTGCCTGCCAATGTAGGGGACAAGGGTTCCATCCCTGACCCAGGAAGATTCCACATGCCTCAGGGCAACTATGCCCACACACCACAACTACCACAATACATGCCTAGAGCCCGTGCTCGGCAGCAAGAGAAGCCACCACAGTGAGAAGCCCGTGCACGGAGACTATTAATAGAGAGTAGCCTCCATTTGCCACAACTAGAGAAAGCCCCCCTTATAGCAATGAAGACCCAGCACAACCAAGAACAGACAAAAATCACAAAGGGCTCTGAGTCTCCAGGAAGTAAGGTGTCTCAGGGAGCAACAGGTGTGAGTTGCCAAATCCAGGGGGGTGTGAAGCCCCCCCAACACGCCGTTCAGCCTGCTCTCCTCACCCCACACCCTCACGTCTCCTACCTGCCGGACCCACCATCACCGTTTTAGTGCTTGTAGCATTTGACACCCTTGACTCCTCTTCTCTGGAAACCCTCTCTCCCCTATTTCAGTGACACGAAGCTTCTAGCTTTCTCTTCTCTTCTCTGATTTTCTCGGTGCACCCTGCAAAGGCCGGCCTTCTTCATAGCTCCATCCTCTGTTCTGTTCTCTTCTGTTTGTCCTGTCCACATGCTCTGAGTGGCCTAGTCCCCAGTCTCTTCCCCTTGAAATTTCGTATCATGGCATCCACCACCTTCCCCCGCCATTTGCTTATCTGTCCTATCCAATCCAGCCGTGATTTAGTATTAATACAATTAAAAATTCAGTGCCTTAGTCACACTACGTCCTTACACACTACATTTCAAGTGCTCCATGGTCACATGTGGCCAGTGGTTACCATACTGGTAGAATATAGAACATTGCCTTTATTGCAGAAAATTCTATAGATCTTGCTAACTCTTATGTGATCTCTGAAACTCAGCCCTTGCCATCTCTTCCAGGGGATTGTTTCCGGCCTAGTTTAGACCTCTCATTGCATCCTTTACCTGCCTCCACTGTCCTACAAGATGCACCTTGCTGACTTCTTTGGTTTTTTTTTTGTTGTTGTTGTTGCTGTTGTTGTCTTTATTTACTAGTTATATTATATGTGAAAATTTATATTTCATTAATTTTTAAAATTTCTAATTTAATTTTTATTTTATATTGAAGTGTAGTTGATTTACCATGTTGTGTTAGTTTCAGATGTACAGCAAAGTATACAGGTATAACCTATACACATCAATATATCCATTCTTTTTTAGATTCGTTTCCCATATGGGATATTAGAGAACATTGAGCAGAGTTTCCTGTGCTATACAGTACATTGATTTTCCACTTTATACACAGTAGTGTGTGTATGATATTTCCCACTCACTGCCCTCTGTAAATGCTCAGCCATACTGGGGGTTCCCTGAAGACAGGGACCATACTTACTTGACTCAGTATCACCAGCACTCAGCACAGCGCCCGGCTGAAAGTAGGGGCTCAGTAAACATTTGCCGGTGAATGAAGCTGTGACAAGCTGAGCTGAGCAGCATAACCCTGGCTGTCTGTGATCTCCCCATCTGTAGCAAGTTCGCTGGTGGAATGTTGTCTACAGTTGACTTCCTGTGGCAAAGAGATGTGATCTCAAAATTGGAGGGGGAAGGAAAGAGAGCTATAGCTCCATATGCTCCTGGCTGGTGTATTGGAGGTGGCCAAAGGTAGTTGTCGAGTGCTTTTGTTTTTCTGTGCATAAGGTCTTGACCTGAGATACAGGCCTCAAGGCTTTCTTTGCTCCTCCTAGGCAATTCATACACTTAGAGAGTCATGGAAACTGAGAGTTGAAGAGACCTTAAAAGTAATGTAGCTCAGACCTTTACCCAGTGAATTAATTTCCTCTGCAGCAGAGGCTTCCGCTTACTCACATGCAGTGACAGAGAACCCCCTTCCTCCTGAGTCAGGCTATTTCATTTTCAGGCAGCTCTTTGGATGCAGAGAGTTTGTTTTTTTAATATTGAATTGCAGTCAGCCTTCTTATATCTGCAGCCCTGGCCCTGGCACAGCCTCTTGCACAAAAAAAGACATTTGCCTCTCAGTTAAAAGCAACCTGTGGGTGCAGACATTTGTCCCTCCTCCAGGGACCACTGGAATTTCTAGGTTGGATACCTCATAGGTGGTTAATTGTTATTAAACCAATAATTTCACAGCTTCCTACATCCTTCCTGATTCACAGAGAGATGTAAGTCAGCAAACTTTTCTTGTCGCGGAAAGGCACGGTTCTATCCTCTCTTTAAATACTTCTTATGTATAAGAACTGAACTCGGGTTTTTCCTGAGATGCATGTTGGGGGAAGGAGCTGAAATGACAAATGAGTCATTCACTCTTGACAGGGATCCTGGGGTGGAGAGTAGAGGTGTAATGGATAGTCAACATTGCCCAAGTGGAGGCAAGTGTGTTAGCACCTCATGGTTGATATTTCATTATTTATAGAATATAACGGTGATCCATGACACTCATAATAACAACAACAAAAATAATACCTGAAGTCTCCTAAGAGCTTTCCATGAGCCAGGCAGGTTTCTGAGCACTTCATATGCCAACATATTTTATGACAATCCTATCCAAAGGCCCTATTATTATCCCCACTTTACAGATGAGAAAATTGAGGCACAGTCAGTGTTCTTTTTCTTGATAGGTTGGTTTCCTTCTTCTCTCATCACTCACGCAATTTCCTAGGCTTGTTGGCCACACGCGTATCACACTCTAACAGGCCACACTGACCCGCAGCTAACAATGCTGAAGTCATTCTCCCTGAAATTTCAGTCTCTGAAATCCTCACAGCATCTCTGAGGCTGGGTTTATGAGTTCCGTCTAATGGTTGAGAATATTTAGGCTCAGAGGAGCCTTGTTCATCCAGAGCCCCTAAATAACGAGAACTGAAATTCCAACTGAAATTCAAACTCCCAGCCTAGTGCTTTCCCCCTAGGCCACAATGCCTCTGCAAAGGCAGGCTGGATCGCAAGTGTGGGTGTGGCCATTCCCAAAGTCCTGTGTGTCTGTATTTCATCCCCTTTCTGAGGTTGTAGGACAGGTGTCTTTGTCCTATTGTCGTAAGTGTTAGGAGTTGGTGAGGCTGGGCCTGGGACATAGGCACTCTAGCTTTGTGCCCAGGAATTTCTGAAGACTCTTTGACCTCTGCCAGTAGCAGAAAGGTAGAACACGGCCCCAGGTAGATCTGGAGCAGTCTCCGGCAGGGGCCTTGCTGGGTGGAAGGCGCACTCAGGGCCAGTGCTAAGAGAAGCTGAGCTCCTCTCTTTGAGCATTTCATCATCCCAGTTCTCCAGACCTGCTCCCCCTGAAGGCTGGGCACATAGGCCAGCCTGAGCTTCCAAAAACCCTCCAAGAAGTCTCCACGCAGAGGATTTCACATGGGCAAAGGGAGGGTCCTGGAGCTGTAAAGAGAGCCTTGAGACCAGCTCCCCCACACAAATTCCTTTTTCACCCCTGACTATCTATGAACACGGACAAGGAATTTATTGCCCTGTGTTTAAATTTCTAGAGCTGAGACAAAGCTCATAGCCTGCCTTTCTCATAAGGCTGTCAGGAGGTTCAAATGGGATAAAATATTCATTTATTTATCACTTGCTCATTCATTCATTCAACAGATATGTGTAGTCAGTGAGGTGCCATGGACTCTCAGATGCTGAGGATACAAGGTTTGGTCTAAAGGCCACGAAGTCCAATCTTTATGACGCCTCTATCCCAGCTTCCCTTCTGCAGGGACCTATAGATGAAAGGCATATAAAAAAAGGAAAATACAGCAGGATATGGGGGTACAATGTGACAGGGATGTTAATTTATAAAGGGTGGTCCCAGGAGACTTCTGTGAGGCTATATCTGAGGAAAGAACTAAGTGAAGTGAGTGAGCCAGCTATGTGACTAAGGCAAGAACCATTCCAGCCAGAGAAAAAATCTTGCAAAAGCTCTGAAGTAGGACCAAGCTCGGATTGCAGGACCTCCGGGGCCAGCGTGGCCTGAGCAGAATGAATGAAGGTGGGAATGGTGGGGGATGAGGTCAGAGAGACAAACTGAGCCTATTCCCGTAGACTCATGTAGCTCAGGAGATTATCTTAATATAGGAATGCTCTGAAGCGCAGGCCACCCTTTGAGCACTGGGTACCAACCACTCAGCTCAGCCCAGTCTAGAGCTCAGAAGACTATGGCCAAAGATAGATGAGGCCCTTGGGGCAATTTGAAATGTGTATTTGATCCCGGATGCAGTCACAACTATTCATACGAGAACAAGGGTATCAACCTGGAGATTCAGGGGCATGGCCCAGGAATCTGGTGGGCATGGGTGATGCGTGGCCTGGAAGCGGTCTGAGCTCCTGTGGCCCCACGCCAGTCAGTGCAGCAGGCCTGCTCTGGGAAACACAGAACCTGTCTCTAGCAGGGCTGTGCTTGGGGTACAAGGATTCTGCCCACTTTGCTTGCTATTGCAGAACCACAGACTAAGTGGAAGATTCTCTCCTTGGAATTTCAACACAGTCTAACCCAATCTGATGAAAGAAATCAGTGGAGTGTATATGTGGTCCCTGCTCAGGGTTACCCTGCTGCTGGGATTTTGGCCAGAGTCCCCTGATTTGGACTCAGCACCATTGGCCTCCCCGTATGTGCTGGCTTTCCAGGCAGATTATTTGTACATGTTCCTTATGCTCCCTTCCTAGAAGGCTTAGCAGACCTAAGAACCATGTGCTGCATCCTTTTCTGGAAGACCAAGGCCACACAGAAGCCCCAGTTAGGCTCCTGAGGCTCAGGGCTGGCTACAGTGTCAACTCACTCTGGTGAACCACTGGGGTGAAGGCTGAGGTGGGCCTCAGGAATTAAGCTGATGAGCATTTTGGATTCCATGCAATACTTCCTGCTCCTGCTACAGACTTTTTGGGGATCTGCCAAACTCTTTTCCATAATGGCAGCATCATTTTACACTTCCACCACAATCTGCGAGAGTTCCAATTTCTCTATATCCTTGTGTGGTGTTTTACAGTTTCTAGAAGTTCTCAAATGCCTTTAAAAAAACAATAATAACTGAAGTATAATTCACATATCATAAAATTCATCCTTTTAAAGTGGTTTTAGTATAGTCTCAAGGCTGTGCAACCATCATTTCTATCTAATTCTAAAATATTCTCATCACCCCCAAAAGAGACCCTGTACTCTTTAGCAGTTACCCCTCATTCCCCCTTTCCCTCAGCCCCTGGCATCCACTAATCTACTCTATGTCTCTATGGCTTTACCTATTCTGGGCATTTCATATTAATAGAAGCAGACAATATGTAGTCTTTTGTGTCTTGCTCACAGCATGTAACAGTACTTCCTTCTTACGACTAAATGATGTTCCATTGTATGGACATGCCATGATTTGTTTACCCACTCATCAATGGTGAACATTTGGATTATTTATACTTTTGGGCTATTATGAATAATGCCGCTATGAATGGTTATATCCAAGTTTTTGTGTGGACATATGTTTCCAGTTAGGCTTCCCTGGTAGCTCAGCTGGGAAAGAACCTGCCTGCAATGCAGAAGACCACGGCTCAATTCTTGGCTCAGGAAGATCCCCTGGAGAAGGGATAAGCTACCCACTCCAATATTCTTGGGCTTCCTTGGTGGCTCAGATGGTAAAGAATCCACCTGCAATGTGGGAGACCTGGGTTTGATCCCTGGGTTGAGAAGATCCCTGGGTTGAGAAGGTCCCTTGGAGGAGGGCATGGCAACCCACTCCAGTATTCTTGCCTGGAGAATCCTCATGGACATAGGAGCCTGGAGGCTACAGTCCTTGGGGCCGCAGAGAGTCAGACATGACTCAGCGACTAAGCACAGCACAGAATGTTTCCAGTTTTCTTGGGTGCACTTGCAATGTCATTTGGTAACTCTATGTTTAACTTTTTGGGGATCTGCCAAACTCTTTTCCATAATGGTAGCATCAGTTTACACTTCCACCACAATCTTTGAGAGTTCCAATATATGTATATCTTTGCCAATACTTTTCATTGTCTATCTTTTTGATTATCACTATCATAGTAGGTGTAAAGTGGTATCTCACTGTGGTTTTGACTTGAATTTCATTAATGACTAGTGATGTTGAGCATCTTTATATCTGCTTGTTGGTCGTTTGTATATATTCTTTGGAAAAACACGTCTGTTAAAATTCTTTGCTATTATTTAAATTTAGATCTTTTGTCTTTTTATTGTTGAATTTTTACATATGCTGGATATTAAGGAATCTGCCTACCAAGCAGGAGCTGTGGGTTTTATCCCTGGGTTGAGAAGATTCCCTGGAGAAGGAAATGGCAGCCCATTCCAGTATTCTTGCTTAGGAAATTCCATAGAGAGGGGAGCCTGGTGGGCTACAGTCCATGGGGTCATGAGTTAGACATGATCTAGCAACTAAACAGTAGCAACAACCCTTATTCGGTATATGATTCATAAATATTTTCACTCATTCTGTGAGTTGCCTTTTTTACNTCTCAAATGCCTTTAAAAAAACAATAATAACTGAAGTATAATTCACATATCATAAAATTCATCCTTTTAAAGTGGTTTTAGTATAGTCTCAAGGCTGTGCAACCATCATTTCTATCTAATTCTAAAATATTCTCATCACCCCCAAAAGAGACCCTGTACTCTTTAGCAGTTACCCCTCATTCCCCCTTTCCCTCAGCCCCTGGCATCCACTAATCTACTCTATGTCTCTATGGCTTTACCTATTCTGGGCATTTCATATTAATAGAAGCAGACAATATGTAGTCTTTTGTGTCTTGCTCACAGCATGTAACAGTACTTCCTTCTTACGACTAAATGATGTTCCATTGTATGGACATGCCATGATTTGTTTACCCACTCATCAATGGTGAACATTTGGATTATTTATACTTTTGGGCTATTATGAATAATGCCGCTATGAATGGTTATATCCAAGTTTTTGTGTGGACATATGTTTCCAGTTAGGCTTCCCTGGTAGCTCAGCTGGGAAAGAACCTGCCTGCAATGCAGAAGACCACGGCTCAATTCTTGGCTCAGGAAGATCCCCTGGAGAAGGGATAAGCTACCCACTCCAATATTCTTGGGCTTCCTTGGTGGCTCAGATGGTAAAGAATCCACCTGCAATGTGGGAGACCTGGGTTTGATCCCTGGGTTGAGAAGATCCCTGGGTTGAGAAGGTCCCTTGGAGGAGGGCATGGCAACCCACTCCAGTATTCTTGCCTGGAGAATCCTCATGGACATAGGAGCCTGGAGGCTACAGTCCTTGGGGCCGCAGAGAGTCAGACATGACTCAGCGACTAAGCACAGCACAGAATGTTTCCAGTTTTCTTGGGTGCACTTGCAATGTCATTTGGTAACTCTATGTTTAACTTTTTGGGGATCTGCCAAACTCTTTTCCATAATGGTAGCATCAGTTTACACTTCCACCACAATCTTTGAGAGTTCCAATATATGTATATCTTTGCCAATACTTTTCATTGTCTATCTTTTTGATTATCACTATCATAGTAGGTGTAAAGTGGTATCTCACTGTGGTTTTGACTTGAATTTCATTAATGACTAGTGATGTTGAGCATCTTTATATCTGCTTGTTGGTCGTTTGTATATATTCTTTGGAAAAACACGTCTGTTAAAATTCTTTGCTATTATTTAAATTTAGATCTTTTGTCTTTTTATTGTTGAATTTTTACATATGCTGGATATTAAGGAATCTGCCTACCAAGCAGGAGCTGTGGGTTTTATCCCTGGGTTGAGAAGATTCCCTGGAGAAGGAAATGGCAGCCCATTCCAGTATTCTTGCTTAGGAAATTCCATAGAGAGGGGAGCCTGGTGGGCTACAGTCCATGGGGTCATGAGTTAGACATGATCTAGCAACTAAACAGTAGCAACAACCCTTATTCGGTATATGATTCATAAATATTTTCACTCATTCTGTGAGTTGCCTTTTTTACTTTCTTGATAACATCCTTAGAAAAAAAGTTTCTAATTTTTATCAATTCCAGTTAATCTATTTTTTTTTTCTTTTATTGCCTGTGCTTTTTGGTGTCTTATCTAAGAAACCTTTACCTAATCCAAGGTCATAAAGATTTACACCTATGCTTTCTTCCAAAAGTCTTATAGTGTTAGCTCTTATATTTATGTATGGTCTATTTTGAAGCAGTTTTACATGGTGTGAAGTAGGGGTCCAAATTCATCCTTTTCCATATGGATATCCATTTGTTCCAGCATCAGTTGTTGAAAAGACTATTCTTTGCCCGTTATGTGTATGTGCTAAGTCATTTCAGTCCTGTTCGACTCTTTGCGACCCTTATGGACTGAAGCCCACCAGGCTCCTCTGTCCGTGGGATTCTCCAGGCAAGAATATTGGAGTGGGTTGCTATTTCCTTCTCCAGGGGATCTTCCTGACCAAAGGATCAAACCTGAATCTCTTATGTCTCTTGCACTGGCAAATGGGTTCTTGACCAAGAGCGCCACCTGGAAATGCATTGTCCTAAGACCCTTGTTAAAACCTACTTGCTGCTGCTAAGTCACTTCAGTCGTGTCTGACTCTGTGCAACCCCATAGACGGCAGCCCACCAGGCTCTGCCATCCCTGGGATTCTCCAGGCAAGAACACTGGAGTAGGTTGCCATTTCCTTCTCCAATGCATGAAAGTGAAAGGTGCAAGTGAAGTCACTGAGTCGTGTCCAACTCTCAGCGACCCCATGGACTGCAGCCTACCAGACTCCTCCGTCCATGGGATCTTCCAGGCAAGAGTACTGGAGTGGGGTGCCTACTTGACTCATGTGCATTTTTGAAGATGATGGTTCCTCACTAAATTGTGAATTAAGTTTTGGGATCAAAATTATCCTATGACTTTGTATGCCCAGTGAATAGCACAGACCCTGGCACAATGTAGATGCCAAATGATGTTGACCAGTCAAATGGAGTAAACCTACTAGACAGGCACATTCCGACACTGAGCCCTTCTGTACCTAGGGAGCTCAGAGATGGAGGTAACTTTCTTCTCTGGTTCCTGTGCTCTAACTGGCCCTGTTGAGCATTAGCATTTTTCCAACCACATCTAACTTATCTTGTAGTTGTGATTCTGTGTCTGACTCCTGGGAACTCAGCAAGCAGGCCAGCCTGAGTTCCTTCTGCAGACCTGAGGAATGTACTCAGAAGCTCTGATCCACATTCTTGGTAAGCATGCACTTGGTAAGTGCTGCAGGCTGATATGTACATCTCTCCGAGGGTTACTGGGGTAGCCTTTTATGTTCAACTGTGTATGTACACGGGTGCTTTCTAGTATTCCCAGACCCTGCCTGGATGACACAATGCGATGACATTAAAGATAGGCTTGCAAAGTGAAGCATGCTGGCACTCTCACTCCCCAGAGCAAGTGTTTTCATTCTGCTGTGACCCTTTCCACTTGCCACCTGCAGATACTCTTTTTTTTTTTTTTTGGTCTTTGCAGGTAGAGTGCAAATAATATGATTCTGTGGCCTGAGTTTTTTACTTTGTTTTCATAATATCTCCCATGTCTCCACTTGGCCCTCATGTCACACATTTGTAAGGCTTTAGTCTGTTGATATGCCAATCCTCTTTGTTGAACATTTTGTCTTTTCCTACTGACTCTTAAGAAACAGATTTTAAATACAAAAATAAAGTCACACTCCACCCCACCCCAAAGTTTCTATTGAGATAAACCCTTCAAGGCTTGACAATCAGAGGCTGAATGGACCCCAAATGACTGGAGACTACATTGACTCAAAGAAGGCCATGTATTGGGTGGACTTAGAGATTATCACACTAAGTGAAGTCAGACAGAGAAAGACAAATGCTGCCTGATAGTACTTATGCATGGAATTTAAAACATGATACAGATGAACTTCTTTATAAAACAGGCTCACAGACATAGGGAACCAGCCTGTGGGTACCAAAGGGGAAAGAGTGGGGGAGGATAAATTAGTAGGAGTTTGTGATTAGCAGATACAAACTACTATGTATAAAATAGATAAATAACACTGTATGCTACAGAGCACACAGAATTATATTCAAGATCTTGCCATAACCTATAATGGAAAAAAGTCTGAAAAAGAATATATCTATGTGTATGTATGCAAATGACCACTTTGCTGTACACCAGAAATTAGCACACCAGTCACCTGAAACTTTGGTGTTTCCATGAAATTTGAAATGAAGCAGTTTGCTCATGCCACCTAAATTCCCAACTCCTAGTAATGTGATCATGGAAATACCAAGGTTTCAGATGACTCTTCATATATGACCTTCCTCTTATAATTTTTTTTATTCTTGAAGGAGAGTTAATTTACAATGTTATATTGGTTTCCGGTGTGCAGCAAAGTCGTTCAGTTTAATTGTGAGAATCTGGGCTGTTTGGAAAAAGGAAAACAGGAAACTAGAGGACAAGAAAGAAAGTGAAAGTGCTCAGTTTTCTCTGACTCTTTGCGACCCCACGGACTATACAGTCCACAGAATTCTCCAGGCCAGAACACTGGAGTGGGTAGCTGTTCCCTTCTCCAGGGGATCTTCTCAACCCAGGGATCAAACCCAGGTCTCCCACATTGCAGGCAGATTCTTTACCAGCTAAGCCATCAGGGAAGCCCAAGAATACTGAAGTGCATAGCCTATGCCTTCTCCAGGGGATTTTCCCAACCCAGGAATGGAACCAGGGTCTCCTGCATTGCAGGTGGGTTCTTTACCAGCTGAGCTACCAGGGAAGCCCTGTCGGAGGAGGACAAGACAGGCAAGCAAGGAGCCATTCCCATGGTGAGGGGAACATTGCCAGCAACTCTGCTTGGTATCGCCGGATGATTATCTGATGCTCCGATGGAAATGAACCTGGGAATATCTTATCTCCAGGCTCATCAACTGACCCCGTGTGCAGAGTACTGGACCGGGTCCTGGAGAAATCCTCCCAGAAGAAGGAGCCTCCTGTTGCCAAGAGATTCTTCTGGAAGCTGAGGGAGTGAGGACACACACAGAAAGACGCAGTTGTCCACGACCATGTTCCCTTGACTTTTTTTATCTGACCCCCAACATGTCCAGCTAAACTCTCTCAGAACTGGGTCTGCAGGGTGCATTGTGTGCGGGCAATTAGACAAGAATGCTCCGATCTGACAGTTCCACTGTGAAAGTTTTCAAATAGTGTTTGGAATGTTTACATAATTGTTCAAAAGAGGCTTTTTCAATGTACCTGTTTACACTCTTTCCTTTTGGAAATTCTTTCAGCAATCAGCCTTGGAGGGCTCTTAGCCTGTACTTGCCACCCCTGATTGCCCAGGGAGGAATGAAAGGCCTGTCAGTGAATCGCTGGGAAAACATTCCCAAACAAATGCCCTCTAATGAGGGGGTGCTGAGAGCAGAGGGGCCTGGGGAATGGGTAAGGTCGTGGTTTTGTTGTGAACGGTTTGGTCGAAAGGAAACGCCAGACACCGTGCCTTTGTGTGCAAATTTCCCACCCGGGCCAAGCGACTTTCCCCAATTTAATTAAGTGGCCTTAGAGTCCCCGGAGTTGCCCTAACAAGCTACTCTTTATGAATGAAAGATTTGTCCCCAGCAGTGGGGGCCCGGCTAGAAACAAAGTGGACAGCAGCTACGGTTTGGCTCTGGCCGAGGTAACTGCTCACACGGCCGCCGGTCCCAGAACCGCTGGGGAAGGAGGCGTGGGGGCTGGCGTGGTCCTTCTGGGACTCATCTCACCTAGCTCACAGCAAATATGCCATCCATATGCCCAGGATCACAACCGAATCAGCTCCATCAGGCCTGGCAAAAAGGCATTTAAATTGCTAATATTTTGCTGGGGAGCAATGTCAACCCTGCCAAGGATCAGCTCTGTAGGAGACAAACCTGTGGGGTTCAGAAGGAGCTTGAGTGAGAAACACGGGAAGCTGGCTGTTAGCAGTCAGGAGAAGCGAGGATCCTTAGAGAGAGCCATGGAGAGAAACGAAGGCAGAAACACACCCAGGATATGGCACTGGGGCTGGTGGGCTGATTCCGGCCCCTTTCTCATCCATTATTTCTGATAAGGGGCCAGTTGGAGTTTCCATAAAGGCTGCTCTGAGGGGGACTCATCTCCCTCACCTTAGGACAAGTCAGATTTTCTAGAATGAAAAAAAAAAAAAAAAAATTGGAGTGCCGGCTGATTGGGAGAAGGGAGGGTCAGCTGTGAAATGTTCCCTTTGAGATGGATGTTGAGTGTCCTTGCCTTTGAATGTGGTCGAGGCCGTCAGTTTTGGATCTGGGGTCTTTGGCAGCCACTTTCCAGTGGAGGGTTCACTGAGTGTTTTTCTCTGACTGTATTTTTAGAAAAAATTATGATGACAGTTGTTAGGTCTCAGGCAGGCAGGCAGCACATTCCATTACAAAGTTAGCATGAAATCAATATGTAAATAACCCTTTCTAACCGGCAGCTATTTTTGAAGGCAGAACGCACCTGATGTTGCAGGTTTGTTCCAGTTCACTCTAAATACCTCTCTGTCCTCTGGGTCTGTGAATGTGCTCACATTTCAGAAGATCCTTTCCTCCTTTTCAATGGATCGTTGCATCAGCCTGGAGACTGCTAATGCCACCCTGAGCCTCGTCCCCAAACCTCCTCCATCATTTAAAAATCAGATTGACAGGACCTGCTGCAGGCTGGGAGTATTAGCTTCCCGTCGGCATGGTCGTTTTTCAAAAGCATGGATTGCTCCAGGAACGGAAGGAGTGGCAGAAACCTTGGCCATCCATGGAAGGAGAGAGAGAAAACCCAAGAGGCTGAGATCAGGGTTGAATCAGAAATGCAGACAGTCACTGCCAAAACGCATAGAAATCATTGCCAGGACATAAAAGGTCAGAGAATTCCAGGCCTGGGAGGAACCAGGTTAGAATTGCTGCAGCTCAATGGGAAGAAACAGGTCTTAAGGTACTCTGGAATGAGCAGGATCTGAGACCAAAGGTCTTTGAGTAGTCAATCTCTCCTCAATAGCAACCATTTTTTACAGTTATTTGGTTTTTAACTAGTTATGCTCTGTGCATTTGTATTAAAAACAAAAGTGCTTTTAGAATTGCTCTGTGCCAGGCTTGGATAGTGACAGAAAGCCCAATGTGATGCGTGAGTTGTGCTTATGTGTGTGTGTGTCTATTTTCTGAAATCGAAAGGGCAATGATGTTCAAGCTGGGCCCTGATAATAACAATGGTTGATACATTTTGTTGAGCATCTACTATATGGCACTTAGTGTTTAAGTTTTTATGTGCTTGAATAGTTCTAGAGTATTTTCTTACAACTGAGCTGATTCTGCCTTCCATGAACTTACACTCCACGGCTTCCTCTTCCATAGTAGCATCTTCTGAGACATTTCTGCTCCAGGTTAAATACTTCCTGTTTTTTGATTAGCAGAGTCCCCTCCCCAACTAGACTCCATCACACCCGTTTGTTGCTTCCATATTCCTGACCTTTGGTGAATCTCTAAAAGGAATCAAGGTCAGCTACTACTTTTGAGACATTTTAGCGTGCATCTAAATACAAAAAGAGTATTTCCTGGCTGGAAAATTTGCATTTGGGCTTGTTGTTGTTGTTCAGTTGCTCAGTCATGTCTGACTCTCTGCAGCCCCATGGACTCCAGCACACCAAGCCTCCCTTGTCCCTTACCATCTCCCAGAGTTTTGCCCAAGTTCATGTTCATTGCATCAGTGATGCCATCCAGCCATCTCATCCTCTGATGCCATCTTCTCCTTCTGCCCTCAATCTTTCCCAGAACCAGGGACTTTTCCAATGAGTTGTCTGTTCACGTCAGATGACCAAAATACTGGAGCTTCAGCTTCAGTATCAGTCCTTCCAGTGAATATTCAGTGTTGATTTCCCTTAAGATTGACTTGTTTGATCTCCTTGCTCTCCAAAGGACTTTCAACAGTCTTCTCCAGCACCACACATCGAAGGAATTTGGGGTAAGCTTCAATTTTCCTAGTGTACAGGAAATAGTTTCCTTCTAGTGAATAATGGTGGTCAGGTGAGCAAGAATTTGACCTATTCTTTCTGGGCTCAGAAGGTAGAGGTAGGACCACCGAGGATGGAGAGAGATTACCAGAAAATCATATTTCAGCTTGGCTTAAAGGAGAATTTTCTAGTGAAAAAAATGCACACAACAATGGAGTGAGGTGCTTTGAGAGGCCGGGAGTGTCCTACAACCTCAGCAGAGATGGGAATGGTATATTTGTCCGCTGACTACAGGGTTCCATAAATGGCTTCTAAGGCACCTTCTAACTCTGGGATTCTGGCCACTCATTCACTCTCACATTTATTGAGGACATACTGGAAGCAAGGTGCCATTCTAGGCAAGGAGGGGATTCACACTTGTTATAAATAGTGGGAAAACAACTATTTTTTTCAATTGTGGCAAAATACACATAAGATGTACCGTTTTAACCGTTTAAAGCATGCAGTTCAGGGGTATTAAAACCATTCACATTGCTATGCAACCATCACCACCACATCATTCACTGAGCTGCTTGCATCCTGCAAAACTGAAACTCCTCTATCCATTGAACCCTTGTTTACTCTTCCCCCAACTCCCTGGCAACCTCCATTCTACTTCCCGTCTCTATAAATCTAACAATGCTATGGACCTCATATAAGCAGAACTATACAATATTTGTACTTCTGTGATTGGATACTTCACTTAGTGTAATGGTCACGTACGTATGTGAGAGTTGGACCATAAAGGAAGCTGAGTGCCAAAGAATTGATGTTTTTGAACTGTGGTGTTGGAGAAGACTCTTGAGAGTCCCTTGGACTGTAAGGAGATCAAACCAATCAATCCCAAAGGAAATCAGTCCTGAATATTCATTGAAAGGACTGATGCTGAAGCTGAAGCTCTAATACTTTGGCCACCTAGTGTGAATAACTTACTCATTAGAAAAGACCCTGATCTGGGAAAGATTGAAGGTAGGAGAAGGGGACAACAGAAGATGAGGTGGTTGGATAGTATCACCAACTTGATGGACATGAGTTTGAGTGACCTCCAGGAGTTGGAGGTGGACAGGGAAGCCTGGTGTGCTGCAGTCCATGGGGCTGCAAAGATTCGGATACAACTGAGTGACCAAGCTGAACTGAATGGTCAACCGTGTTGTAGCATGCGTCAGATTTTTCTTTGCTCTTCATGACTGAATAATATTCCAGCGTATGTATATCCATATTTTGTTTATCCATTCATCCATCAGTGGACACCTGGGTCGTTTCTACCTTTCAGCTCTTGTGAATAATGCTGCTGTGAACATGGGTGTACAAATACAGGTTTGAGTCCCTGCTTTTAATTCTTTGGGGTATGTACCTAGAAGTGCAGTAGCTAGATCAAGTGCTAATTCTGTGTTTAATTTTCTGAGGAACTGCTATACTGTTTTCCATGGTGGCTACACCGTTTTACATTCTCACCAATAGTGCACTAAGGTTCTAATTTCTCTACTTTTTCCATGCTTACTATTCTCTGTTTTATTGCTCTTGTGCTTTTTCAGAGTAGCCATCCTAATGGGTGTATGGTGGTGTCTCATTGTGGGTTTGATTTGCATTTCTCCTATGATTTAGTGATGTTGAACATCCTTTAATGTACTTATTGACCATCTGTATATCTTCTTTGGAGAAATGTGTATCCAAGTATCTTGCTCATTTAGAAAGCAAACTACTAAAAATATAAATAAATAAGAATAAAATTGTTTATTTTGTTGCTGTTAAGGAGTTCTTTATATATTATGAATATTAACTCCTTATCAGATATATGATTTGCAAATATTTTCTCCTATTACAAGGGTTGCCTTTCTTCCTGTCGGTTGTATCCTTTCTGCCCAGAAGTTTTTAATTTTGATGAATTTCAGTTTATTTTTCTTGTTGCCAGTGTCTCTATTGTCACAGCCAAGAAATCATGGCCAGATCCAATACCATGAAGCTTTCTCCTATATTTTCTTCTAAGAGTTTTACAATTTTAGTTTTCATGTTTAGGTCTTTGATTCTTTTTAAGAAATTTCTGTTTAAAATTGTGTAGGGTAAGGATCCAACTTTATTCTTTTGCATATAGATATCCAACTTTCCCAACATTATTTGTCGAAGGAACTGTCCTTTCCCCATTGATGCCATTTTGGTGTCCCAGCTGTAAACCATTTGACCATATGTGTGAGGATTTATTTATGGACTTTCTAGTCTATTCATTGGTCTCTGTGTGTCTGTCTTCATGCCAATACCACACTGTTTTAATTACTACAGCTTTGTAGTCAATTTTGAAGTCAGGGAGAGTGATATTCCAATTTTTTTTCTTTTCAAGATTATTATGGCTCTTTGGAGTCCTTTGAGATTCCATATGAATTTTAGGATACAAGAACTAATGTTTATTGAAGATGTATTTTCTCCTAAGCATTGTTGGTAATGCAAAGATGAGGGGATAAAGGCAAGCCTTGGCCCTCTGAAATAACACAACTTTATAAGAAAAGGTAAAATGTAATAAATAAAACTTGAAGCAGAAGTGGCTAGGTGCTTTAAGCATGTATATATTATGAGAGAGTAGAGAAAGGAGGAAAAACTGAAGGTGAACGCTCTATACTATTTGTAGAAAGAAGAGTTATGATGAAGTCTTTGATTTATTCATTGTTAAAGTCATCATAACGCTTTTGCTGAATGTGAAGAAGTGGACCATGCTAAGATAGCCAAGCCTTGTCCTTGATTCCTCCTCTTTACTCTTGCATTAACCCAATGGCTCATAGCTGTTCCTGATGACATTTAATTCATTCAGAAACACTATTTATCATATACTATGTGCTAGGCATTGGGAACAGTGATCAAGAACAGATTTAGTCCCATGGAGCTTACATCTGGAGGGACAGACGGACGTCAGATACTTGTATAAGTATACATAGCTACAACCTGATCAACGCAATGAAAGGGAAGTTCAGAAAATGATGAGAATAGACACTTGGGAGACTGAGCTGGTTGGAGCAGGAAGTGTCAAAGAAGGCTTTCCCAAAACAGTGACATTTTGCTCTGAGATGTGAAAGATGAGTGGAGTCAGGAGGCTTTTCAGGCAGAGGGGACCATCGTGTGCTGAAACCTCATAACAGATGGATCAAATCTACTCTTAATATTAAAAAGAATAAAGAGCCAAGCAAGTATAGTCCTACAAATGGATTCTCGGTTTCAGAAGTTACCCAGAGGCCAGGAAACTCGAGGAATTCACTAACTGAAGCACTCAAATGTTGTTGTATATGTGATTTAAACAGGAACATGCTGTTGTTGCTGCCATTTGGATGAATGCCACCAAAAAGTGTAGTTAAAGCCATCCGTGGCTCCACAGCCTACTTGGCCTGATGTGGGTCCATGAACTTACTGCCAGGAAGATACTGGAGTGATGAATGGTGTTCAGTGTACAGGATCAGTCTTCCTCAATGGCAACAGAGCTGGTTGCTCCCTGGGACCTTCCAGCAATATCTGTACGATAGACTGTCTCAAACAGCAATCATCTAAAACACTGGGTACATCGTGAGGGACTTAAATATCCAAGGCTGCTTTATCTATATTAGCATAATAGAAACAACTACTCAAAAATAGAGTAATGGCTAAGCTTATTGTGGTAATTGACTCAATGGAATATTAGACAGCAATTAAATATGATAATTTCAATAAAAGTATAAAACTTGGGAAAATGAAGCATAATAGCGAATGGAAAAAAAAACCATGCAAAATGGTATGTACAACAGGACTACAATGGTGTGAAAATATGTCTACATTTGGTTGACGGCTGGAAAGGTAGGTATGAAAATTGGGAACAGCTGATATGTAGGTAGAAAAATGATCAATAATATTTTCTTTTCATGTATTTAATTTTTTGATTTTTTTTTTTTTTTTAGAAATGGTGGGCTTTTTCAAAACAAGAATTTTCTTGGAGACAAAAAGGCAATGTCTTCATTTTTGTTTGTTGTTTATTTTTTGACTACACTGCAAAGCATGTGGGAATTTAGTTTCCTGACCATGGATCAACCCACAACCCCGCATTGGAAGGGCAGAGTATTTGTTTTCAGGGTTTATTTGTTCGTTTATTTGATTTTTCGGCTGGGGTGGGTCTTCATTGCTGCATATGGGCTTTCTCTAGTTGTGGCCAATGGGGGCTCTTCTTCGTTGCAATGCTCAGGCTCCTCATTGCAATGGCTTCTCTTGTTGCGGAGCATAGGCCCTGGGTGAGCAGGCTTCAGCAGCTGCAGCGCGTGGGCTCAGTAGCTGTGACTCAGGCTCGAGAGAGCTGCCTCAGTAGTCGTGGCACACGGGCTTAGTTACTCCCCAGCACGTGGGCTCTTCCTGGAGCAGGGATCAAACTCACATCCCCTGCACTGGCAGGCAGATTTTGAACCCCTAGGCCACCAGGGAAGTCCCTCTTTACACATTTTTAAGTTCACTGATGTGAAATGCATTCACCTTCATGTCACTGCTGTGCAATGGATGTCCAGAACTTTTTCGTCTTGCAAAACTGAAACGCTGTGCTCACTGAACAATAGCTCCCCATTTGCCCATTCCCTCAGCTCCTGGCAACTACCACTCTGCCTTCCGTTTCCATAAATTTGATGACTTTAGATATCTCATATGTGTGTGCGTGTGTGCTAAGTTACTTCAGTTATGTCCTACTCTTTGGGACCCTATGGACTGTAGCCCACCAGCTCCTCTGTCCATGGGCTTCTCCAGGCAAGATACGTGAGCGGGTTGCCATGCCTTCCTCCAGCGGATTTTCCCAACCAAAAGATTGAATCCAAGTCTCTTATGTCTTTTGCATTGCCAGGCGAATTCTTTACCACCAGTGTCAGCTGGGAAGCCCTTGTATATCTCATATAAGTGGAATTATACAGTATATTTGTGACTGGCTTATTTCACTTAGCCTAAAAGTCCTCAAACTTCATCCATATTGTCACATGTGTCAGAATTTTCTTCCTTTTTAAAGCTGAATACTTTTCCATTGTATGTGTCTACCACATTTTGTTTATCCATTCATCCACTAAGGGATATTTGGGTGCTTCCCCCTCTTGGCTGCTGTGACCAATGTTGCTACGGACAGAGATGTGCAACTATCTCTTTGATATAATGTTATATTGGATCCTCTTTGGGAAATCACATTCCTCCATATGCCTGATGCTCACTCTTCTATGTCTGGAAGACTGCGTTCTCTAAGAATTTTCTTTAGTTAATCCTTGGCCTTCAAGAGTTGGGAGGCTTGTTGCAGTTTGGTGTGAGCTGAACTTCAGAGTCAGAAAGATGTCTCTTAGGTAGTGATTGCTCATCAGTTCTCTCTTACCCGGTGCTTCCACCTATTTTTAATGTCATTCTTTAAGAAGTATTTCTCAGTGCTACCACCAACATCTGAAGAAGATGCTGGTTTCTCAGAATAAAATTATGGCCTCAAAACAGCTTTATGTTTCTCAAGTGTGATTTGGGTTTGTGACTAATCTATCCTGTACTCACCATATGCTCAGAGATGATTCCACCACTTAATAACTGGGTTTTCAGTGTGTGATAATTCAGCTGGTGCAAGAGTGATATTTATTTTTATACTGTTTATGAATTAAAAGACTGCCAAATAAAATAGTTCTATAAACAAAATTACACAGTGGGGAGAGGATATTTCAACTGCTTAAGGGGACAAAACATATCCAAGGATATCGGCAGTATAATTTGCATATAATTGATGTTCTAATTATAGATAAGTTTGTCTACTCATTAAAGTAACATTGTTAGAACTTCTACTTAGAAATATTGTTTAACAAATATAGACTTGAAATTAGCAAAATTATATTTCTTTTCCTTTGCAATTTAAATATGAAAATTTTCCAATTTTTGATAAAAGTATTATGGAATGAGTTACTGTTGAGTAGTTTATATTTACCAGTAAGAACTGCTGGTAAATATTTGTCCAACATACATTAATTATGTGTCCAACAAACATTTTATTGAGCTCCTACCACGTACCGAGCATTGTGCAAGGCACCAGATAGAATTACAACAATGAACAGGGCAAGTAAGATCTCTACTTTCCTAGAGCTTACCTCAGTGGATGAGAGAAAGATAATTATAGATAAATAACAGCTTACTAAATAATTTCAGATTGTAAGAAGTGTTTTAGAGGCAATAAGATAGGGTCACGTGACAGTATGAGTAGGGGCCTTGCTCCTTTAGAATAATGGGCCAGGGGAGGTCTATTTGAGAAGCTGACATTTGAGCTGATACTGGAAATAAGAGAAGGAACCAATGTTGTGAAAAACTAGGGATGGAACATTCTAAGACAAATGCTGTATGATTGCCTAAGGAAGAGCAAGGCACACTACGAAGGGCAGCAGTTCCAGCTAGTCATCAGTGGACAATAAGCAGGAGCAGTGCCCTGGGTTTGTGGGCAAGCTGAAAAGCAAAACCAAACTATTTCCTAGATATTCATTTGCTATAATAACGCCACCCCCTCCCCCCCAATAACACAAGCCCTAGGGTAGGGGACTTGGAGAGTGCATAGAGGATCTGGATTCTTCTCATAGAACTTTCATCACATGTTGAGGACTAAACAGAATTTGAGGAGGAAAGGAAGAGGTGTAGAAATGAGAAAATCCCGGGTTTTATCTATCTGCATGGCTTCACTCAGTTTTTCAAGAAAACACACTGAATTCATAAAGAGATTAATCCAGGAGGATTGCCTTACAAAAGGGTTCCCTAAAGAGTCCCTTCAAATTGAAAGATCTCCCTAGTGCCTTCACTATTGTGAATCATTAAGTGGGGAAGACACGGTTCATATTAGGACGCTGGGAGCCAATGGGAGCCGAGCTCTCATCCCAGGGCAAGCTCGGTGCTCTCCTTTCATGGTCCGTGTGGAATATGGGTCACCCAGTGGAGTTCCTACTTTGAGCTATTTCCGAACTCCTGCTACGACTGTTGGCCTCCTCATTCGGCCGCTGCGTCTTGTAGAAGATGCCAAAGCACTTGACATTTAAAATTTATCAGCAAAGTTAAAAAAAATCGACCATGAATTAAATGGGGTTTTTAATCCCCTCAACTGTTGCCATCAGGATAATCACTAACAGAATGAAATCAGCATCAGTGGAAGAAAGTATTAATCATGCATTTGCATCCATTAAGTATAATGCAAGAATGAGTACGCTGGATACTCAGGAGTGGTATTCCAGTATTTGTGAGGCAGGCAGCTGTGGATCACTGGAAGAATAGGGTGATATTTTGGGGCATCTATTCCCTTCTCACCAGATTCTGTTCCCCTGGGACCCATAGAGGCCCAGCCTGCTCAAGGGTGATTTGGTTTATATCATACAGGAACTTGTGGGGAGACTTCAGGACTTGGAGTCTCTCTTTTAAAAAGGAAGGGGTACAGAGTAGTCCTCACTGGCCTGGGGATTCATCTCTGAAGCTTTGAAATAAATCCAACCTAGAGTATTGAGTCAGATAACAACTGCAGGCCAGGAGTGAGTTTGACTAGTTCTTTGGAGCTACCGTCTTCAGCAAAGAACTGGCACTAATGGTTAAGAGCTTGAGCTTTACAACAAAATATACCGATTTTTCACTAGCTGTGTGACTGGGAAATATGAGAAGCAAAGAATGTTATTTAGTTTCCTCATCATCACCTCACCTCGTCTCTGGTTTCAACCTCTGAAGCCTGAAAACCTTTCTCTTCACATCTCTTGTCTGCCTTCCAGACTCAAATGTGTTCTCAACAGGATCCACAGGCGCCTCAAACTCAAGTCCACACCTGACTGATGAATTCCCCCCTAGTCCAGGCTTCCTCTAGCCTCTCATGGATAAAGGGCACCACTTTCTCCACAGCCACTCAAACCCCGGGGAGTGTCTTCATCTCCTTCAACCTTACCTTTACCATTCAAATCAGTTTAGGTTGTTCTCTGTCAATCTTACCCAATAAGTAGCTCACAAATCCATTTATTCCTCTTCCCAAATACTTCCAAGCCTAGCTCTCCAGACTTACCTCCTCAAATTCAACCCACCCCAGAGTCCACAGAGAGAACTACTGAAATCATCTATTTGATCATTTCTCTCCTCCCTACAGCCTTTTGTTGGCTTACAGAGTAGAATCTAGTCTTCTTGGCTTCTATACAAGACCCTTCCTGGCTTGTTCTTTGCTATCCCTCCAGCTTATCTCTTGAAGACTCCTATTCCTCACTTTGGGTTCCTTTGGGGGAAATAAAGGCATGAGTCTAACCCCGAGTGTTTTGTAAAATAGAATTAAAAAGTTTGGATTTTTCCAACTAGATGTTTTTTTTAACTACAAAAGTACAATAACCAGATTTTTCCAGTAGTCATGTATGGATGAGACAGTTGCACTGTAAAGAAAGCTGAGCACCAAAGAATTGATACTTTTAAACTGTGGTATTGGAGAAGACTCTTGAAAGTCCCTTGGACTGCAAGGAGATCCGACTAGTCCATCCTAAAGGAGATCAGTCCTGGGTGTTCACTGGAAGGACTGATGTTAAAGCTGAAACTCCAATACTTTGGCCACCTCATGTGAAGAGCTGATTCATTTGAAAAGACCCTGATGGTGGGAAAGATTGAAAGCAGGAGGAGAAGCGGATGAAGGAGGATGAGATGACTGGATGGCATCACTGACTCAATGGACATGAGTTTGGGTGAACTCCAGGAGTTGGTGATGGACAGGAAGGCCTGGCGTGCTGCAGTCCATGGGGCTGCAAAGAGTTGGACACGACTGAGCGAATGAACTGAACAATAACCAGGAACTTGTAGCATAAGGTAGAACATCTGACTCCAAAAGTACAATAATCTATTAATTTACTTATTCACCATATCAATGGGTATTTAAAGACCTACTGTGTGCTAGGCAACTCTAACATTGCAAATACAGTAATAGTATAAAAGAAATCCATTTCCTCTTGGGGTTGTAATAGTGTTGCAGGATCCAATAACAGATCAATGGAACTGAATGGGAAATCCAACCTTGGACTTAAATATATGAGAAATATGTGGTATTATAAATGTGACATTCAAAAGTAGTGGAGAAACACAGATGATTCAATATATGATATTAGGATGACATGCTTGCTCTTTGGGAAACAAATTAAGTTGTATTGTGCACTGCCTCACACACTATACCAACACTTTTCTAAATAAATTAAAGGTCTAAATGTTGGGAAAAGGTGTTTGCCTTTAGCCCTATAAATTATAGTCAACCTCAGTTTCTGTTCTTGTCCTCTTTCCACACCACTGGTCACAAACTCAGATGCTGACAAGGGCCAGGGAAGTCATTCAGATAAACGAAGTGGTCCTGCAGGAACTGGGCAAATTGGAAAGCATTTGCACCAAGGTGAACACCTAATAAGTACAATTGCAATCATATTCATTAATAGCGGCAGCTAACATCTGTAGATCCCGGCTCTTTTCTAATTGCTTTACATGAATTTACTGATTGAATCTTACAACAACTCGACATGATATGCACTGCTATTACAGATAGATAAATTGAGGCACAGAGGAGTAAACAACTTGCTCAAAATCACATGGTTGGTAAATGTGTAGGATCTGGAATCCAGGTAGTCTGGTTCCAGAACCTAAGCTCTTAACCCCTGTATTCTAATGAGTTATTGTTCAGACACTCGGTCATGTCCAAATCTTTGCGACCCCATGGACTACAGCATGCCAGGCTTCCCTGTCCTTCACTATGTCCCAGAGTTTACTCAAACTCTTGTCCATTGAGTTGAGGATGGCATCCAACTATCTCCTCCTCTGTTGCCCCCTTCTCCTCCTGCTCCCAATCTTTCCCAGCATCAGGATCTTTTCCAATGAGTCAGCTCTTCCCATCCGGTTGCCCAAGTATTTGAACTTCAGCTTCAGCACCAGTCCTTCCAACGAACATTCAGTGTTGATTTCCTTTAGGATTGACTGTTTGGATCTCCTTTCAGTCCAAATTTCCTTTAGGATTGACTGTTTGGATCTCCTTTCAGTCCAAGGGACTCTGAAGAGTCTTCTCCAGTGCCACAATTTGAAAGTATCAGTTCTTTAGTGCTCATCCTTCTTTATCATCCAACTCTTACACCCTCTGTACATAACTACTGGAAAAACCATAGCTTTGACTATATGGACCTTTGTTGGCAAAGTGATGTCTGAGGTTTTTAATATGCTGCCTAGGTTTTTCATAGCTTTTCTTCCAAGGAGCAAGCATCTTTTAATTTCATGGCTTATAGTCACCATCCTCAGTGATTTTGGAGCCCAAGAAAATTAAGTCTGTCACTGTTTCCCAATCTATTTGCCATGCCAGTTTTAAGACCAAACAAAACATACGCATGTGCCAGACCTCATCCGTGGGTTTCCAGTTCTCAACCCATGCCCTGGATTAGTTTATAAGGTTCACACACTCTTGTCACTTTATTGTCTCCCCTCCATTGACAGCTACACATTTTCATCTCAAACTAAACCTAAACTTGCTTCCTGAGCTCTGTATTTTTTTTTTTTTACACCTTTTCTGGATCCCACTTGGATTTCCCCCAGGACCCTCAAACTTAACAGGTTTAAGGGGCTCCTCTCTTGCAGTTTACTCCCATGCCTTCTGCGCTGTCTTCCCTTCCTTGGATCTTCCCCAAGTGTCATCTTCCCAAACACACTGCTTCACACATTCCTGCCTACACGTCTAGTCCCTTTCCTTCCACGGCTTATTTTTCTTCACATCACTTACAGCTACCTAACCCAACCATATTTTTCTCATTTTGTTTCTTGTTTGTCTTTGCTAAAAGTAAGCTCCATGAAGGCAATGATTTTTTAATGGAACGAATTTATTTATTTCAGTGGGAGAGAAAGAAAAAGAGACTGCTCTGGGTCTTTGTTGCGGCTTTCTTTAAATTTAATTAATAAGCTTAGCTGCCTCGTGGCATGTAGGATCTTAGTTCTCCCACTAGGGATCAAACCTGTGTCCTCTGCATTGGCAGGCAGATTCTTAAACACTGGACAACCAGGTACGTCCCAAGGCAATGATTTTTATTTATTTTGTTCATTCTTGTATATTCAGAACCTGGAATAGTGGCATTATATCAAAAGATCGAGTGAATGAGGAACCCTGGTTTCCTGTTGTACAACAATGAAATTTCCTTGAGGTCTTACATTTTGTCTTTGAAAGGAATCCAGATTTTGCATTCTACTCTCTCTATAATATATCCAATTTTATTTTAATATTAAAAGATGTTTTATAATGTCACCCCTACTCCCCACCCAAATCTTCAAGTAAAATCAGTGCTGCCTGTTATCTTGTGGCCTCCCGTTTGCTGGGCATACCATCACACCTCCCACCCCGCTCTTGGTCTTGCCCTTGTTTTGGTTTTCCCACCAGTAAATGAAGAGACCAGCTGTTCCAGTGAAAGGCCTTCCGGGAGTGAGTGGCCTGCAAGTTCGGGAGCAGCTGAAGGTATGAGAGAGCGTGGAATGCCTTGAAGCCAAAAGTGTTTCAGGAGCCATGAACAGGCACTGAAGTTAGAGGCAGGAAGGGGCCACTTCTGTATTTTTCACAAATCAAACTATGTTTTTCCTTTGGCTTTTTTCTACTTTTGCCCCTGCCTGCTTTTAAGGATGATTTCCCTTTTTTCTTCATTTCTTCACTTTCTCGTCCATCATAAAATGATCTCACTCATTAATTTGTTTCATAAACATGCAAGGGGTGCCTTTAGGTTGCCAGGCAGTGCTCTGGGCTACAAGGATAAAGCAGTGGACATGGTCCTATCAGGTACACACGAGAATACAGGCTGTGAAATCTGGGGGGATGGTTGCGTGAAGGGGAACCATGGGGTGACAGGAGGACACCTACGAGAGCACCTGACTCAGACTTGGGAGTTCAAGGAAGTATCCCCAAAGGAAGTGATGGTTAGGCTGATACCTAAGGATGAGAACAAGCACTCAGACCTTCGAGAAGAGCCCTATCCCAATGCCTATATCCTATAAGGAACACAGGACAACCACAGTGGCGGGGAAGGGGCAGGGCAGCCAGGATGTGTGTGTGTGTGTCTGTGTGTGTCTATGTGTCTGTGTGTGTGTGTGTTGAAGCCACTCTATGCAAGCTGCATTTGGAAGCTGGCCATTTTTTCCCCCCCTGAGAAAGAATGGACTCAGGATCCTTCAGGTATTTGAAAAACTGACACATAAAAATGAATTGGGCTTTATTCTTAGTGGCTCCAGAAGGCAGGTGATAGCCCCAGGTGAGTGTTACAGGCAAGTGGGGCTTTCACGCAGGACTATCCCCAAACACAGTGGCTACCAAGGGAGGTTTAATGCCTTTTCACTGGAGAGGCCAAGAAAGCGCTGGAAGGTGTGTGTAGGGATTCTTGCCAGGGAACTGGCCTAGAAGATCTTTGGCGGCAACTCCTGCTAGAGGTTCTGTGACTCTGGGCCATTGCCCTTCAGGAGGGGCTTTGTCGAGGAAGGCCTGGGATGCATTTGGATGCTGCCCTGCTCTTGGCTAGCAGAGAGGTATTTCACCTGAGCCTTGTCCACAGGTGCTTCCCTACCCCTTGCTAAGAGAAGCACAGGCCACGCTTCAGGTAACTCACAGGTGAATTTGTGGAATAGATCATAGGAGTAAAAGAAGTTGTGTAAAGGAGCAATGGGCTTCCCAGGTGGTACTAGTGGTAAAGAACCTGCCTGCCAAGGCAGGAGACATAAGAAACGTGGTTACAGTCCGTGGATTGGGAAGATCCCCTGAAGGAGGGCATGGCAATCCTCTGCAGTATTCTTGCCTGGAGAATCCCCTTGACTAAGGAGCCTGGCAGGCTACTGTCTGCAGGGTTGAAAAGTGCCAGACATGACTGAAGTGACTTCCAACACACAGCACCAAGGAGCAAGGGACCAGCTCAGAGCAATACAACGGGACACAATGGAGTGGAGTGAAGAACCCTGTCTGAAGTTAGTGGCCTTGCATTCAAGTCCATGTTCTGCCCCAGACTATAGGGAGTGTCTTCAGGTCCACCACTTCCTTCTCTGAGCCTTTGTTTGCTCCTCTGTGAAATTAGAAGCCCCACTTGAGCTCTAACATTGTAGGGTTCCCTGACCAGCATCCTGTAATGACCACTTCAGTAGCTGGCAACTGGGAGGGGAAAAGAGCATTCTCTCATTCACTGCCTCACTCTTTCTATAGGTACTTGTCAAGGTTTCCCACGGGCTTGGTGCCCGGAGAGGAGCCAGATGCGAACAAGAAGACGACTGAGATGGTCCATCAGAAGACAGGCACAGATGTTCACTGCAGCCTTGTTGCCACGAAAGCAATTAAAAATCCACTGGTGGGAGAATGCCAAGTAATGAGTCTTAGTCACAGGAAAGAATAAAATTCTTCACTTTAAGGAATAAACTAGGTCTCTCTATACCAAATGGATAGACCTCAGAAACAAAACAGAGTGGGAAAGGCAAGATGCACAATGTAAGTTTGGCTAAAAAGTGGCAGATACCATTTGTAGGTCCTTTCTCTTGCTATAATTTTGTGCTAGTTTCCACAGCAACCTGTGCAGCCTGGAAGAGGCAACTCTCCCCTCCTCTTATAGAGCGGACGTGAAGTGGACAATGCTGACCAATAGAATCCCACCCCTGACCGTTGTGTGATTCAGGGATAGTTATATGGACCAGTTTAGCCACGAGAAGTGAAGAGAAGATTGTCAGGACTTCTGGGGAAGAAGCTTCCTCTCTCTTCTTGGAGCACTTCCTAACTGACTCCTTCTCTCCCGGGATGGGCACAAGGAGGTATGCAGTCCTGGGGTGGCTGGCAATCATATTACAGTCAGAAGGGGAGCCAATCCTGGGCTGAAACTGCAGTCAGGGAAAGAACAGCCAGGAGACAAAGGAAGCAGGATCCTTAAGGACATTGTTGAGCTGATTAATCACCCTGGCAATCCTCCTTGCCACTAAACTTTTCAGCTATGAGAGCTAGTTCATGCATGTGCTAAGTCACTTCCGTGGTGTCCGACTCTTTGTGACCCTCTGGACTGGAGCCCGCCAGGCTCCTCTGCCAGGCTTTTCTGTCCATGGGATACTCCAGGCAAGAGTACTGGAGTGGGTTGCCATGCCCTCCTCTAGGGGATCTTCCTAACCCAGGGATCAAACCAGCATCTCTTACGTCTCCTGCATTGGTAGGTGGGTTCTTTACCACTAGCATCACCTGGGAAGCCCACGGGAGCTAGTAAATCCTCTAACATTTAAGTCAGAGTTGGGCTTTCTGTGTTTGCAATTCAAAGGACCACTATTTGTGTAAATTAAACAGCACATACAAAAAGTACTAGCCGTTTTTCAAGGATCTGTACATAAAGAAGTAAAAGTACAAAGCAGGGACTGGAAGCATACATCCTCCATCTGTGATGTGGTTGACTCTATTGGATGGTACGGGAGGAGCAATGAGAAATAGGTTCAGGAGAAGAAGACAATTTAGCATTTATGGAGCACTGACTGTATGCCACACAGGCAGTGTAATGAGACCCTTAGTGTATTAACTTACTGAATTTTCACAACACTCCACAGCCATTTTAAAGATGGAAACTAAGGCGCAGAGGGTGATGCCACTTGCCCATGGTTGTCTGGCTTATAAGTGGCAGAACTGGCACTTAAATCAGAGACTCAAGCTTTAAAGCCACTTATGAGCTTTATAGTCTCTGGTAACTATGCTAAGGTGACATTAGCTTTATCCACATTTTTTTGCCTTAAAAAAAGTGAAGCACAACCATATGCCCTGGTTGGGGGGGTGGTATCCACAGGATGGTCTTATTATTCCCTGCCTTTTTGTGTGATTTTTCATATTTCCTAAAGAAATATGAAAATTTACTGCCTGAGCCACTTCCCTGGTGGTTCAGGCCGTAAAGAATCTGCCTGCAGTGCAAGAGACCCAGGTTTGACGTTCCTAGGTTGGGAAGACCCTTTGTAGAAGGGAATGGCAACTGACCCCAGTATTCTTGCCTGGAGAATTCCATGAACAGAGGAACCTGGTGGGCTCTAGTCCATGGGGTTACAAAGAGTCGGACATGACTGAGTGACTAAACACAAAGGAAAAATTAAAGCTGGAAACAGCTCCTGGTTCTCAGGAGCTGGGAACAGCTTCTCAGGTTCTCAGTTTGCTGGATGCGTGGCTGCAGCCCAGGTTAGGTGCTGGGAGGCAGGCTGAGACGGTGCTGTGGGGAGAATAAAGAAGAGTCACATCATGCTTGGGTGAACTGGAAAGCTTTGGGGGCAGCTGTGTCTTTAGAAGCTGGTCCCAGAAATGAGATCCAAATCAAGTTTGGGTGTGCTGTGTTGAGGGGCAAGCAAGCCACCAGGCAAAGAGGAGGAAAGCGCAGACCAGAGGAGCCCACTGGGATGGGGCTGAGGACGCACGATGTGGGCAGTGGGAGTGTTGCTAGAATGAGCCGAGGTCAGGTGGCAGCGGGCTTGTCCTCCGTTCCCCCCAGCTCTCCACCGCTCCAAGGATGGCCTTTTGTTCGGAGGGGGCCAGCCGGGGATCTGGCGCTTGCCTCCTCTCCATCCTTGCTGTTCTCATGAGGAACCCATCTGGTTGTTTTCACTACATCTCCAGATGTTCACTGGGTTCCTGCCGCGAATTATCTGCTGACCCAGCAGTAGCCCTTCCCCGAGCACCCGGGGTGTATTCAATGTAAAACATACAACCACATTTAAACTGGCGAGACCTTGTCTGCCTGGGAGGCCGTCCTCAGACCGGTCTGCGTGGACTCTATTCTGGGCTCTGAGCCTGCTGAGGGTCACCTGCACAGAAGCATCCTGGGGCCATCCACGACGGCTCCTGACAGCCGCGGGAGGGACGCAGATGCAGCCTAGCATGTAATTAGTGCCAGGGACGCAGCTCTCTGATCACTTTCCCCCAAGAACGTGCCTCTCTGGCTGAGAGGCAGATAATGGACAATCACAGAAGATCCTTGATTACGGCTTGATTGAGCTTATGGGAGCTCCAGACGGCTAATGCAATTGTGGCTTCCAAACTGTTTGGTGGAGGGCATTTCCATATGGACAGGGAATTAAATAAAGCTGTCCTGAACACTTTCCTGAGCTTGTGCCTCAGCCGGATACAATCTTCTGCTTCCAGTGACCTCGACAGAGACTAAGGGGAGTGGTCATGACCCAGGACAAGAAGGCCGGCTTCCTCCTTAATTACTGCCACATTTCTCCGTAAGGGCTTCTGACCCGCCTGGCGTTAGCTTTTTACTCCCTTTCCTGGAGCCAGAGATCCACTCCCTGCTTTCAGCCCTGAGTCGGCACCACAGTTCCAGGCCTGGCGTCTCTTCCAAACATCTTAACTTTCAGTAACCAAGGAATCATCCCAGACACGCTTTCCACAGAGCAATGATGAGCCCAGGGCAAAGTAGGGGGTGTCAGGGCAGGGCCCCTGGGGTTGGTCCCAGATCTGCCCTGACCCATATTTTGACCAGTCCTTCCCCTTTCTAGACCTCAGGGTCTCATTCCCAACATAAGATTAGATGATCTGTGTGTGTGTATCTGTGTGTGTGTATGTGCTCCATCGCTCAGTTGTTCCATCTCTTTGCGACTTCATGGACTGTAGCCTGCCAGGCTCCTCTGTCCATGGGATTTCCAGACAAGAGTACTGGAGTGGGTTGCCATTTCCTCCTCCGGGGATCTTCCCGACCCAGGGATCAAACCTGAGCCTCTGCCTCTCCTGAAATGACAGGCAGATTCTCTACCACTGAGCCACCTCGAATGCCCAGGTGATCTCTAAAGTCTAGAAATTAAACGCATTACCTTCATCTACCAAAGCAGTGATGTAAGTGAAATACGATGCTGAATTTGCTTTCAAGACAACATCTGCTGTCTTGAAATATTAGCAAAAGTGCCAAAGTGGAGACCATAGCAGCCAGGTGCCCTCTCTGGAGGCTTCCAGAAAGAAAGTGTGACTGGTCCCCAGTCTTTTCCTCATCATCCATCTTCAGTCCATATAGAAGGATTGAAGGAGAGAATTCGGAAGTGTAGTGAGCTGTTGGCTTAGTGAGGGGAGCTGTTCCAGGTGCCCTCTGCCCTGTGGTAAAGATAAGGGGATATCCTCCTGTCCAAAGCCAAGTGGCAGCAATTCCAAGTGAATTACTCAGAGCCTGAGATGCCAGCAGTAGCACACATGGGCATTTCACACACCAGCTGGATAACTGCTGAGCGGCAGAAACTTCCAGGACTACCTGGTGATGCCTGGAAGTGGAGCACAGTGGCAGATCTTTGGAGAGCTTGGTCTGCATCCCCTGGTATGTATGGAAGCCTGTGCCTGGAGAACTCTGCAGGCAAGTGGTGACAGGAGTCATCTGTGAGGCCAAAAGTAGGACAGTGGATGGCCAGCCTGCACGTCACTGTTGAACATGGCAAGAAAACACAGGTATCTCAAGAGGGAAGCAGGTGCTCTGGCGGTAGCTGAGCTGAAGTTGTGTCAGTGCTGAAGACACTCTGCCTTCTAGGAAAGGCGATTCCATCAATAGAGGTCCTGGGGTGCGAGGGGGAGGACAAGAGCTCCAGCCAGAGGATACATTGCTCACATCAAGAGACTGCTCAGGATGGAAATGCCAGAAGGAGCCTCCCAGTGAGAGGTTCAGCATCCAAAGTCCCGTCACATCAAGGGCATCATTGCCAACAGCGTTGTCTGAGAGGAAATTATAGGACCAGTTAGGTGAAAGGCTTCTTCTCTTTTCTTCTAATCTCTGTCCTGATTCTGGAGTAGCCAAAAGCAGCAGAGAGGTGAGAATGAGACAGGGACTAGCATGGAAGAAGGAAGAGGAAGGCGAGACCACCCCTCCTCCAAGGTCAGTGGACCACACCCCTTCTCTGTGGCCAGTGGACCACCCCTTCTCCATGGTCAGCACATCACACCCCTTTCTCAGGCCCAGGGATGAGTCCTGAGCTAGACGAAAGAAAGCGGCGTTGAATCACATGCAAGACTAAAATTTCAATTTGGCAGGTTTTGACTTGGATAGCCTTGGACTCTTTAATACCTAAAAATAAGCCTTAATTATTAAGCAGAATGTTCTCATGACTGTCAGGGAGAGGACAGCTCTTTCTGCCAGAGATGGTGTCAGAGGACAGGGAGGGGAAATCAGAAACAGCATGTTCAAAGGCACTGGTTAGAGAAAAATAAAGCCCTTTCTTAGTTCTAAGCCATCAATTTCAGACTGCTTAATATGCAAACTTCATAACTAATTCTCTGGTTTGATCTGTTACTGTGTTTAGTTTGGTTTCATACTGTAAATGAAAAGGTGAAATGCACTGAAGTCACACCTCTAGCTGGGCAAATACTATCTCAAAAGTGCAAACCACATTTCCCTGGCCCTAGTTGGCCTTTCCCGGCACCCTAGAGAGCTAGAGGGCTCTGTTCTCACCCCCACAGTCCATCAGGTACTGTCCACCATGCCTCTCCCCGACTGGATTGCATTTCTGCATTTGGTCTGTCTTTCTCTAGACATTGTGCTCCCCAAGATCAGAGGCTGAATCTCTAATGGTTAGTCTAGAGTAACTCTCAACAGAGCAGTTGACAAGTATGTTTCTGCCTCTGATCTTGCCTCCCTGCCCAGTCCAGAGTCAGCGGCCTCAGTTTTCTCTTCTGTAAAATGGCACACTGAACTAGATGCTTTTGTGGGTCCTTCTAAGCCCAGAAAACTTGGATTAACAGGATGGGGTTTTCTGTTTATTCCTACCCTGGGAAATGTTCTGATAACCAGCTGTTGGGTGTTCAGCGCTGGACTTTTTTGAGGGCAAGGTCCAAAAGGGCCATAGGGACAACTCACCTCTGTGCTGGTCATATATGATGCAATGTTTTGCCTTGGGGTGTGACAGGACGTACTCAGGGTCCCTGAGTAGGACTGGCAGTCCTCCCTACCCCTCCTGACTCACTCCATAAGCAAAAGGGAAGCCTGTTGTTAGGTGGCCTCTGATCTGAGGTTCACTGGGACCACAGTCCCTGGGAGAGAGGAAAAGCAAGCTGGACCCCAGTCCAAGAGGTTTTAATATGCTCCATGCGAGCTCAGTCGCTTCAGTCATGTTTGAGTCTTAGTGACCCTATAGACCATGGATCACCAGACTCCACTGTCCATGGGACTTTCCAGGCAAGAGTACTGGAGTGGGTTGCCATGCCCTCCTCCAGGGGATCTTCCTAACCCAGGGATCAAATCCACATCTCTTACGTCTCTTGCACTGGCAAGCAGGTACTTGCTAGAACCGCCTGGGAAGCCCGTTTTTTAACATGGTACACACAAATATATAAGTAGCTCAAGCCCAAGAAGCACAGCATTAGTGCAGCTGAAAACCAGGAAAGAGGGTCTAGGTGTGATTCACCAACAACACTGATGCCGAGTCCCAAGTACTGCCCGGAGTTTAAGTTGCTGCTGCCTGGGCTCAGGATTAGGCCTCTTAAAGGGAGGCAGGGATGCTGAGGGTACAAGTGAGGAGTAGGGGGGCCACTAAATTACAAGGTGGCTTTCCCTGGTGGCTCAGATGGTAAAGCATCTGCTTGCAATGTGGAAGACCCTGGTTCAATCCCTGGGTCAGGAAAACCCCTTGGAGAAGGAAATGGCAACCCACTCCAGTACTTGTGCATGGAAAATCCCATGGACCGAGGAGCCTGGTAGGTTACAGTCCCTGGGGTCACAAAGACTTGGACACGAGTGAGTGACTTCACTTTCTTTCTAAATTACAAGGGAGGCCCAGAGCTTGGAAGCTCCCCAAACTGGCTTCTCAGATCTCCCTATTGCTCTGTTTATGGTTTGTATGTCAGCATTGTGTGCTGTAAATGAGTAAGCACTGGGACTTGAGTATATTTGTCCACAAAAGCACCAAGCTCGTACAAAGGGAATGGAGCAGGGGTTGCCTGTAACGTTGGATCTGGAATATTTCCAGGAGGTTGGGGGGGTCCTCTAGGGTGCTCCAGCTGTGCTGAGAGAACTTCACGATACTGAGGATGAACCAGACAGAGGTTTGTGTGTGTTTTTTTAATTGGGATATAATTGCTTTGCAACAGTGTGTTAGTTTCTGCTGTACAACAGTGTGAATAAGCTATAAGTATACCTATATCCCCTCCGTCTTGAGCCTCCCTCCCACCTCACCATCCGACCCCTCTAGGTCATCACAGAGCACTAAACTGAGCTCCCTGTTCCATACAGCAGCGTCCCACTAGCTAGAGATAGAGGGGTTTTGTGAGCCTTAAAGCTGTGGAATTCTGAGCCCCCTCAACCTTCTCAATAGACACATATATGAGTGCATTTCTATAATTAGAACAAGCATGGCAGCTGATCATTTTGGATCACAAGGCCCTCCTGTGCCTCCATCTCCTTGCCTACGGACAGGATGTACACTACCAGTACCATCCCCAGGGTCTCTGCCTCTCGGGAGAACTCTTAGCAGGGAGAATTCTGCGCCTGGGAGGATGACGGGTCAAGAGGGAAGGGAGAGAGAGCAGAGCTGCCATCCAGACCCCGGCCATCTCCTTGGGGCTGTGTGACTTTGCAGAGAAATTCAAACCCCCGACCGGTGGGATAGCTGGCTGCAGTCCCTTCCCACTCAGCGATGACTCAGGCAGGCCAGCCCCACTGGAGGCAGGCCGCTGTTTCATGGCTTGCTTCAGGAATGCTGTATTACCTGGTCTGATTTCTTTAGGGTCTAACCTACCACCTCTTAGGAATGCACCAGTGATTCTAAGCCAGGCTTCCTGGGGTGCCTTGGGCATCCTCATTTTATCCCGGTGACAGGAGGTGGCTGTTTCAGCAGAAAAAGTTATCCCAGTGACTAGGCTGGGCCGACACAAGGGAGAAATGTTCTACTTTCCAACAAAAGTGATCTCTGAAGTGTCTTCATCCTTTTAGGGTTTTAATTATGAAATAAAGCAAATTTATGGGAGAAAAATAAACACTGAACTTCAGTTTCATTTTCGATGGCCAGGAATAACCCTCATCAAGCCATCACAAACACAGAGGGTAGCGTTGGGAGTACACCTGCAGTAAGATAGAGGAACTCAAAAGTGGAATTCTGACAGGGACCCACTGCTGACTGCTCAGCCTCTCTGCAGCTGGATGGGGAGGGAGTTGTAAGTTGAGGGTGTCTCTGGGGGGGTCCCAGAGGCAGGTGTCCACGGGCCTCCTCCGCCATATCATTGTGGCCCACCGCTGTGGGTTCAGCTGTGTCTCCGCAAAAGGTAGGCTGAAGTCCTACCTGACACTCCCACCTGCCCTGGTATCTATGGATGTACCCTTATTTGGAAATGGAATCTTTGCTGATGTTAGCAAGGAAAAATGAGTTCATGCCGGATTTGCTTGGGCCCAAAATTTAATCCCTGGTGTCCTTATAAGAAGAGTCACAGTGACACACATAACACATAGAGATCATATGAAGACAGACAGAAATTGGAAAGGTGCAGTCCAAGTCAAGGGATGCTAGGATTACCAGCAGCGCCTGGCAGCGAGAAGTGTGGAAGGATTCTTCCCACCAGCCATCTGGGGGAGCCTGGCCCTGCTGACACCTTGATCTTGGAATTCTACCCTCCAGAACTGTGAGAGAATAAAGGTTCTGTTTCTTAAAGACAGCTGCTTTGTGGCACTTTGTGACAGCTTTCCTAGGAAACAAATACACCCAGGTACCCACATGGGCCTTCTAGCAGCTAGCAGCTACCATCCTCTTCCTTTGTTTCCTGCTCAAGTTCTTGATACAAAAGTAAACTGGCTCCAGGCATCTTTTGTGACTGTCCTGAGGTCCAGTAGCTCTTGATGGTTCAGGGGTGCCCTGGGCCAGTCAATTATAGCCCGATGTGTTGGGGTCACATGGAACACAATAGGGCTCCTTAAGCCCAAAAGGCCAGAGATGTCCAGCCTCCTAAAACGTGTCCATCAAACCCGGGTGCCTGGCTCCAGAGCCCTTCTGAGCATGGACAGGGCCTGAAGGCAGTTTTCTGAGGTGTGTGCTCTGCTCCGAGAGACCTTCTGCCTTCTTCCCTTTCTCTCTCTGTATGTCAGTCTAGGTCCTACTTTTCATTGCTAATGGCTGGGGAGAAAAGTAGATCATTTTTATTAATGGAATTTCTATGGAAAATACAGGGACTTGGGTCCTGGATCCAGATTTCCAAGTCTTGAGTTTAAAGCTCGATTTTGGTACTTACTGGGTAAACTTTTCCACCTCACTGAGTTTCCGTATCCCTCCTGTGAAATGAAGTCAATGCCATGGACCTGTTTAGAATGCAATCAGATAAGAACGTGGATGTGAACGTTCTTTGATCTGGTGGAAGCTTCCACTCCAATCAGAATCCTGCAAGTGAGAAGCAGCTCCCCAGTCCAGGATGGGTCCGGTGCAGAATCCAGGACTTGCAGATCGAGGGACAGGCTCGGGGATGGGGTGCTTGCTGGCCACCTGCTTTTCCTTTGTCTTTTTCGATAATGCTAATTTGGTTACTCTTAGTAACAGCTATTCCCCATTACTATTACTCATTGCAGGCTCTGAATCATTCTGATGGATACAACTTGACATCAACCAATTTGCCTAATTCATCACCTTTGCATTTCTTTAGTACTAAAGGCAAAGTAGGAAGGTTTTCCAACTGGCTTTGCAATTTTCTTTTCTCCTCTCCTCCTGCATCCATGGGGGATGCAGAGGAGGCTTCCTTGAAAAGGCTCTTATGTGGAGAGATCCACTGGCTAGTTCCCGTGTGGCCTCAAATCAAGAGCAGAGTGACCATGGCTTTGCTGTATCCTTGACTCTCAGCCCCCAGGGCTGGTTGTTGGGCAGTCATCATTTTTCTGTCTGTGTTAAGCCCAGCCCAGCTGGGTCTGACTGCAGTCCTAGCTGCCTTGCACTCATGCAAGTTTAGGTATGGCCTAACGGTTGGCCCTCTTGTCCCATGGCTCAGCCCAGAGTCTCCCCAGCTCTGGTTGTGAAAGGTCCTAGGTGGACTCATCCTTTCAAACCCCGCCCTGCCATCTTCTCCACAGAGGAATAATTCTCCTCCCCTACCCCTTCTCCTGTTCCTTCAATAGGACCTTTAATTCTTTATTTCACATTACAAACAATAGTGTTCACTGTAACAAAATCAAACAATACAGAAATATATAAGGAAACATTTTATTTTCTTTTCTCTCTTCTCTCTCTCTCTCTCGGTTCACCCTCACCTTTGCATTCCCCCTTGGATAGCCAATGTTTTGCTTTGTCTGCATCTTCCAGTGGCTTCCATTGCATACCCACACTGACCTATTCATCTTTATATTCACATACACAAATGGTTTTTTTCTTTTTTTGTCTTTTTACTTTGGCTGCATTGAGTCTTCACTGCGGCACACCAGCTCCAGAGCACATGGGCTCAGTAATCACAGTGTGAGGGCTTTGTTAACTCGAAGCACATTCCTCTACCAGTGATTGAACCCAAGTCCCCGGCATTAGAAAGCAGGTTATTAACCAATGGACCACCAGGGAAGTCCTTCTCTTAATTTTTAAATGAGATCTTACTACATATATACACAATTACCTTTTCTTTTTAATTTGGCAATATATTGTGAACATTCCTTCATGCCAATTCACAAATATATAATTAATTTTAATGGTTTTATTATGTTCCATACATTTATTCACCCCTTGCTTTTTGTTCTGCAATCTTTGGACACATATCTTTTTTTTTTTCTCTATAGAAAAGTCTCAAATGTGTGACTTCTGGGTCAAAGGCTGTGACATACTTAATTCCTGCAGTTACTACCAGATAGGGTGTAGTGACAATATGGAGATGTCTGTTTCCCCACACTTTCACCAGCTTTTCGAGGTTATGAGTAAATAGTTTCCATTTGTGCCTATCTGCTGACTGACAAGTGACATTTTAGTACTCTAACTTGTATTTCCCTAAATATTAGTGAATTGAAGCATCTTTTTATATTTATTGGCCCTTTGTATTTCTTTTCCTGTGAATTCCTGTCCAAGTCTTTTGTCCATTTTTAATAGTATTTTTTTTAACACTGAATGCCTGAAATTACAGTTATCTTTGTATCTGTCCAACATTCCCCATAATAAGAGCTAAAATATTTACATAGCGTATAAAGTACTTTTTGCGTGCATTAGCTCTTTGTGTCCTTGCTATGATTTTATGAGATATCTGAGATTATCCTCGGTTTGAGGAAACCAAAGCTCAGAGATCTGCTCAAGATACTTGGGCTTTCAGTGGCAGGACTGAGACCCCCAACAACCTTCCACAGCACTGCCTGAAGGATCCAGGGGTGACTTATTCTTCCTTATGGTGCCTTGCATAGGCCTTATACCAGGGAATAGTTGCAGAATGGGTAGGGAGACATGTGATGGATGGATTAATGGGGGAACTGGTAGAGAAAGTCAAGGATACATGAAAAGATGGAGAGTTGGCTCAATTTCCCAATTTAATCACTTCGCTCCACCCTCATGTTTGTCTCCTGAATCCCTGCTAAGAGGCAGCCTTCTCAACCTTCATTATCATTGCCAGGCATGGTCTTCTGGACCTTTCTGTATTTCTTGACTTTCCCTCAAATAGTGAGGTATCTCTGACCCACACATGGAAAACAGCCCCTTGCCTCAGGTAGGCATCATTTCAAAAGTGTCACAGAAAGGAAAGGCATAACACAGCAATTCTCAACTAAAGTTGAAATTGCACCCCCTTTGGCAATGTCTGGAGACATTTCTGGTGTCACAACTGGGAGAGAAGCTGCTTCTAACATCCAGTGGGTTGAAGCCAGGCATGCTGCTAAACACCCTCCAATGCACAAGACAGTACCCACAAAAAGAATTATTCTGCCCAAAATATCAATAGTACTGCCCTTGAAGAGCCCTGGCTTCAAGTCACAGCAAGCCGAGAAGCCATGCAATGAAAGGATAGAGGATTTGCAAACGCAAGGGACTCGGCTTTGAGTGTTAAGGTGCCTGCACCTCAGCTGTATGATCTTGGACCAGTCATGTAGCCTCTCTCTAAGCCTTCCTTTTCTCAGATGACAGATGGGGATAATTATATCTTCCTTGAGAAGAGACTGGGAAAAGGCAGCAGAATGACAAATGTGAAAGGGTGCCAGGTAAGGTCATGAGGAAGCATTTGGGAGATTCTCTTGTTTATCAGAGGCTTCCCTCAGAGCTCAGTTGGTAAAGAATCTGCCTGCAATGCAGGAGACCCCGATTTAATTCCTGGGTCGGGAAGATCCGCTGGAGAAGGGATAGGCTACCCACTCCAGTATTCTTGGGTTTCCCTGGTGGCTCAGCTGGTAAAGAATCTGCCTGCAATGCGGGAGGTCTGGTTTCGATCCTTGGGTTGGGAAAATCCCCTGGAGAAGGAAAAGGCTACCCACTTCAGTGTTCTGGCCTGGAGAATTCCATGGACTGTATAGTGCATGGGTCGCAAAGAGCAAGTTTGAGGGGGCTTGGCTTCTCTCTGGGTTTCTGGACTGACTGTGTGAGGGGTCTTCGGATGTAAAAATGCAGGTGTTTGTGGTTTAGAGTCCAAAAGGCAAGCTGAATGCTAATCTCTCAGTGTCCTTGTTTGCTCCTCTGGAAACTTCACGGGTGGACAGCTAATCAATGGGCGGAAATGATGACTCCTGCATTGTGCACATGCCGACTGGCAGCCTGTGGCTGAAGCCCGGGCCTCGGGAACGTGCTCTTCCTCTTGAAGGAAGGCTGAGCCAGGGATGGAGGTGGAATTCCGAGTCCTGGGTCTGGTTGGCTGGGAGAAAAATCTGATGCATTTGGGACATCGGACAAGGTGGCAAAGGAAAGAGGGTCAGATGAGGAAGTGTCGAAATTAGGGCCAGGAAAACCAAGAAGAACTAAAAGGGGAAAGAGAAAGGAAAGCAGGAAGAGATCTTGAGGAATTTTGGAGCCTGACAGCAGATCCTCAAAAAGGCATTTTACACTCTTAGTCTTGGGATGGGAAATGATTTTTCTGATCAGCCCTTTCCACCTCATCGCAACTCTGACCTCACCCTCACAGCTGATAACACTTCCTAACCCAGACTGCAATCTCTTCTCTATCCCAACCCAGGCCCTGTCCTCTAGTCTTTCTTTTCCCTATGCCTAGATTGCCAACCCTTCCTTCAACCTCTCTGCTCTGACTAGAGTCCCATCCACCATCCTTGGCTCCATCCATCATGCTGACTTTGGTAAGGAAAGAGAAAGCGTGAGGGCAGAGGAGAGAAGCTGGTTGCTTTTGAACACAGGGAATCAAAACTCCCCAGCTGACTTCCAGCTTATTCTGCCCCAAGGACAAGAAGGATAGTCTTTTCCTTAATATATCTGGGGCTAGAATCAGCCTATGCACAAATGCACGTGTTCTGTTTGGGGTCATAAATGATGGTTCATGAGCATCTTTCTAGAGTTTCTGGAATTCACAGCTTGAATGCACTTAGGCTGCTGTNCGCTGGAGAAGGGATAGGCTACCCACTCCAGTATTCTTGGGTTTCCCTGGTGGCTCAGCTGGTAAAGAATCTGCCTGCAATGCGGGAGGTCTGGTTTCGATCCTTGGGTTGGGAAAATCCCCTGGAGAAGGAAAAGGCTACCCACTTCAGTGTTCTGGCCTGGAGAATTCCATGGACTGTATAGTGCATGGGTCGCAAAGAGCAAGTTTGAGGGGGCTTGGCTTCTCTCTGGGTTTCTGGACTGACTGTGTGAGGGGTCTTCGGATGTAAAAATGCAGGTGTTTGTGGTTTAGAGTCCAAAAGGCAAGCTGAATGCTAATCTCTCAGTGTCCTTGTTTGCTCCTCTGGAAACTTCACGGGTGGACAGCTAATCAATGGGCGGAAATGATGACTCCTGCATTGTGCACATGCCGACTGGCAGCCTGTGGCTGAAGCCCGGGCCTCGGGAACGTGCTCTTCCTCTTGAAGGAAGGCTGAGCCAGGGATGGAGGTGGAATTCCGAGTCCTGGGTCTGGTTGGCTGGGAGAAAAATCTGATGCATTTGGGACATCGGACAAGGTGGCAAAGGAAAGAGGGTCAGATGAGGAAGTGTCGAAATTAGGGCCAGGAAAACCAAGAAGAACTAAAAGGGGAAAGAGAAAGGAAAGCAGGAAGAGATCTTGAGGAATTTTGGAGCCTGACAGCAGATCCTCAAAAAGGCATTTTACACTCTTAGTCTTGGGATGGGAAATGATTTTTCTGATCAGCCCTTTCCACCTCATCGCAACTCTGACCTCACCCTCACAGCTGATAACACTTCCTAACCCAGACTGCAATCTCTTCTCTATCCCAACCCAGGCCCTGTCCTCTAGTCTTTCTTTTCCCTATGCCTAGATTGCCAACCCTTCCTTCAACCTCTCTGCTCTGACTAGAGTCCCATCCACCATCCTTGGCTCCATCCATCATGCTGACTTTGGTAAGGAAAGAGAAAGCGTGAGGGCAGAGGAGAGAAGCTGGTTGCTTTTGAACACAGGGAATCAAAACTCCCCAGCTGACTTCCAGCTTATTCTGCCCCAAGGACAAGAAGGATAGTCTTTTCCTTAATATATCTGGGGCTAGAATCAGCCTATGCACAAATGCACGTGTTCTGTTTGGGGTCATAAATGATGGTTCATGAGCATCTTTCTAGAGTTTCTGGAATTCACAGCTTGAATGCACTTAGGCTGCTGTTGCTGCTAAGTCGCTTCAGTCATGTCCGACTCTGTGCGACCCCATAGACAGCAGCCCATCAGGCTCCCCCGTCCCTGGGATTCTCCAGGCAAGAACACTGGAGTGGGTTGCCATTTCCTTCTCCAATGCAGGAAAGTGAAAAGTGAAAGTGAAGTTGCTCAGTCGTGTCTGACTCTTAGTGACCCCATGGACTGCAGCCTACCAGGCTCTTCCGTCCATGGAAATCTCCAGGCAAGAGTACTGGAGTGGGGTGCCATTGCCTTCTCCGAATGCACTTAGGACTCACGCCCTAAGCCAGGTTCTGCATCTTCCCAGCATGATTGACCCCAAATCCGTTGGGCTTCTTGCCTTTCTAGAACTCTTGGGCTAGGATTGCCCTCAGCTCAGTAAGAAGCTTTTATGGGGGTGGAGGAGAGGAAGAGATAAAGTCAAAGATGTCAGGTTAGCTTGTAAGGTGATTCAGACCCTAGTTCTGGGAAGGAAAAACCCCAGGAAATTCCTCAATCAGTGTTTCTCATTCAGCAGTTGTAGCAGGCAGGGTAGAAGGGACACAAACTACCTGTCTCCCTATGTGGGGACCAGCCCCTGGGAGAGTCAGGGCTGCCTCCAGCCTGTCTGGGTCGGGTGGGGATTGTGGGGCTGGTGTGGCAGCTGTGGGCTGCACAGAGGCCTGTCAAGGAGGAATGATTAATGAACAGCCGCACCAGCTGAGGCTAACCTTTGGAGAGCCGGGCAGGACATCTGCAGAACTGTCAGCGCTCTGACAAGGACAGAGCTGAACAACCAATTATGCCGCCATCACTAAGGTGGGCTGTCACTTTAATCCCAGCCATTCACTTAGGCAAGGACAGGGAAATTTCTCCTCTGTGGAGGAGTATGCCTTGACCACCTTAACCATTTCAGGACAGGGCAGGGGCCGTTGAGGGAAGCTGCCTCAGCAGCTGCTCTTGATAATGTTTTCCCTTTCTGGGCTTTCCCTCTGGTTTCTAGTCTCTCTTTCCTGCCAGCCATGGAAGCAGAATTCCAAAACCACATGGATTCCTCCCATTCCGTTCTGCTACCTTCCAGGGTTTGCAGGATAAAGTCTGAATTCCTTAACCTGGCAACAAAGCTCTTCATTCCATGGTTCACTCCATCATTTTCTAATGAGCAATTGCCTATTGAGAATTTGGTATGTAGTAGGCAGCCTGCTCTCTCATGAGCAGAGTAATTAAACACAAGAGAGTTCTTACCCTTTAGAAGCTTGTGATCTCAGAATAGAGGCAGATAAGTAAGTCCTTGAGTAGAGTATAAGATCTCTCATAGAGGTAGCAATAGAAAGCTGTGGGGAGTCAGAGGAGACACTGCGGCCGGATTGGTGGGGCAGAGGGGCAGGGATAATCCTGGGTTTTGTCTAAAACACTGAGCACACATTTGTCAGACAGAGAGGTAGGGAAAGGACCAAGACACAAGGGTAAAAAAAATTCATGAATTCCAGCAATGGCAAGTAATTCCATGTGTCTAGAACGCCAGGTACATGAGAAGCAGTTGATAAGTCTGGAAGAGAGAGGACCAAGTGGTAAAGGGCTTTGAAGGCCAGAAAAAGTGCTTCAGGCTTTATCCTGTCTTTTGGAGTAGATTTGGGAAAATGCCCTCCTACCTATGTTTCTGACATTCTTTATAACTCTATTTTACCATATATCTGGTTTCCAACCACAATGGAATGGACTTTTTGTCACTTCCTGACCTTACCATATTTTCATACACCTATGTTTCTGCTCTTGCAGTTTTCTCAATCTGAAATGTCCTTCCCCCATTCTTTGCTGTAAAGCTGGGAATTGTGTTTAGCTGCTGCTAACAGAGGCCCCGAAGAAGTGTAGCTTAAGCAAAATGAAGGCTTACTTTTCTTTCATGTAACATGAAGTTTACTGATAAGTAATTCACCAGGAAGACCACAGTATTATCAGGTCACCCAGGATCTTTCCAGTTTTCTGTTGCATCATCCTTAGTGTATAGCTTCCAACCTCAAAATCATCTCATGGTCACATGGCGGATGCTAGAGCTACAGGCTTCGTATCCTCATTCCAAGAAAGAGGAAATGGAGAAACCAAGAGAAAGGTACTTTTCAAATAAGTCAGCCACTTTGAGCTTTTCTAGACATTTTACATGATGTAAAAATAGAATAATATAATATAATGTAATTTTTCTAAAAAATGATGAAGTGTGGAGTTGGAAGAAGAGAACATTAAAGTATGTTTAGCTATTTATCTTAAATAGAAAAATCTTAAAAGATTCCAACATGACAAGTAGAAAAGTGTAAATTAAGATTTATTTTTGAAAAATATTAAATTGAGAATAGTGGTATTAGAGCCAACATTTGTCTTCTAATGCATTAAAGAAAATGAATACAAATAAACTAGAACCCATCTACCAATAGACAAGTAGAAAAAGAGAGACAGTTAATATAAGATGAAAAAAAACCTAGTTGTAATGATGTGTATTAATGCATTAAACTCCTCTATTAAAATATAAAGACTGTCATATTTTAGAAAAAGTAAAATTTGACTATATTTTACCTTTTGGACAATCAACTAAGTTAATGTTAGAAAAAATGACTTTTTAAAGGGATGGGCAGACGCACAGGCAAATACGAAGAAATAAGGGACCACAATATTAACTGGGCATAGTATAAGTCAGAACAATGAAGAATTAAACAAGAAAAAGAATCTCGTTTTATGTAGATGAAATTCCAGGTTGAAAAATTACATTCATTTATTTATTTTATGGATACATCAGGTCATAGTTGTGCTGCGTGGGCTTCTCTCTAGTTGCAGCTTGCAAACTCAGTAGTTACGCATGTGGCTTTAGCTGCCCTCCAGCAAATGGGATCTTAGTTCCCCAACCAGAGATGAAACCTGCATCCGCTTCACTAGAAGACAGACTCTTTACAATTGGACCACCAGGAAAGTCCCTAGGGATCCCAGTTTTAACCTGAGTAGGAGTCAGAAATCTCTCTTTCTTTTGGGATACCAGAAATCTATGTGAACAGAGGCTGAAGGGTCTCTTGGGAGAGAACTCAAGTTGCGTCTACTGCAGGGGTTGAGATATGCTTTGTATGTCCTATGAGATGATGTGTCTTCCTGTGCCCAAAGTCTTTTTGCCTGAGATTTTAGAAGGCTCATCATTAGGAATAAAGAAACCAAGTGCAATGAGTGTTATCTGGGAAAGAAACCTTAGTCACCAGAGGTGAGGCAGTTCTTAGGACAGTGTGGTATCTATTATTGGAATTTACCTTTGGGCCCATTTCCAGGTATTTTGCTAATATGTCTTGTACAAAGTATGGAAATTGTAGTCACAGGCTTAAATGATTATTTTCTCAAAAAGATGGTGAAAGAAAGAAAGAGAGCATCAGTAGATCCTTGAGATCCCTATAACAGAGTATAGTGCAAAAGGTCAAGAGAGCTATTCATTCACCTCTTTGAGTTTGAATGCAACTTGACTGGTGTTTGGAAAATATTTACTCTGTTAGCAGTATGGAGTAAGTCTGTAGTTAGAAAGAATAGGCATTTAAAACACTGTTACAGTAATCTAAAACAGAAGTGAAATTTGGCATCAAAAGGGCTCCAGCAGACCGCTAGGCTCTTCTGTCCCTGGGATTTCCCAGGCAAGAACATTAGAGTGGGTTGCCATTTCCTTCTCCACTGGATCTTCCCAACCAAGGATTGAACCTGGGTCTCCTGCATTGAAGTGGACTTTTAACCAACTGAGCCTCCAGGGAAACATAATATCATTCAGTTCAGTTCAGTTCAGCCACTCAGTCATGTCCGACTCTGCGACCCCATGAATCGCAGCACGCCAGGCCTCCCTGTCCATCATCAACTCCCCGGGTTCACTCAGACTCATGCCCATCGAGTCAGTGATGCCATCCAGCCATCTCATCCTCTGTTGTCCCCTTCTCCTCCTGCCCACAATCCCTCCCAGCATCAGAGTCTTTTTCAATGAGTCAACTCTCCAAAGTATTGGAGTTTCCTCTTCAGCATCATTCCTTCCAAAGAAATCCCAGGGCTGATCTCCTTCAGAATGGCCTGGTTGGATCTCCTTGCAGTCCAAGGGACTCTCAAGAGTCTTCTCCAACACCACAGTTCAAAAGCATCAATTCTTCGGTGCTCAACCTTCTTCACAGTCCAACTCTCACATCCATACATGACCACAGGAAAAACCACAGCCTTGACTAGACGGAACTTAGTCAGCAAAGTAATGCCTCTGCTTTTGAATATGCTATCTAGGTTGGTTGTAGCTTTTCTTCCAAGGAAGTGCACAGCAAAGAAACATGGACACTTAACATATAAATGCATAGTTGTATCCCATGGAAGCCTGGAAGAGAAGCAGTGGAGCTTTCACTTGTGGTCATGATGGAGTAACTGGGATCAGACTTTCCTCCCATTGTAAACAATAGAAATCTAGACAAATTGTATGAAATAACTGTTTTCAAGCATTAGACAATGACAGTGCAAGGCTGTGCTTCCTTAAAGAAGGGGAACAAATAAGGTAAGCTTGATAGTTTTTTCATATTTCAGTCTGGAAGTGTTTTCTGGGTCATAGTTCCATGAAAGGGATCACAAATCTTGCTGGTTAACTATATAGACATCAGAGAGAAAGAGACTGAAGTAATTATAATTTTTAGGGAAGAATACTAGAGAAGAGGATGCTACCCATTAAAAACAATCCAGGAACTTCCACAGAACCCCTTTAAATCTGTTGCTGAATCCTCAGCTACCCAAAGCTGGGCAAAGAATGACCAAAGGGTTTTAAGCTGAACAATTCCCAAAACTCATACAAGTCTAGGATAAGTTAGAGTTCTGACCTTTCAAGATGGAGAGGCACTATAAATATTTCAGATATTCAACAGAAACCCCAGAGAGGCTCCCTTTCGTAAAAGAGTTAAACTAGCCCTAGAGTAAAGTCTATTATAGACCCCTCCTAACAAAGCTTCAACCTTGAAAGCATCAAGCCTTTGCAAAAACTTATCTGCCTGTCAAAACAAAGTTTAACATTCCTTGAGGGAAGTCACAAAAATTCAGAATCCAACAGCATAATACAATTTTTAGCTTGCAATAAAAAACTATTAGATAATTTAAGGAACAGGATAATGTGACCTATAGCCTAGAAAAAAATCAACCATTTAAAGTGAAATTAGAAATGACAAACATAATGGAATCAGTAGTCAAGAATTTAATAGTTATGAATGCTTGCATATGCTAAAATATTTAAATAAAAATATAAATAGAATGAGGAAGTGAATGATTTTTTAAATAAAAAGAATCTAGTGGAACTTCTAGAAATTAAATATACAGTATCTAAAATGAAATATTCACTGAATGGGATTAGCCACAGATTAGACACTACAGAAGAAAACACCAGTGAACTTGAAGACATAGCAATAGAAACTATTCAAATAAAAGCATAAATAGAAAAAAAAAATCTGAAAAAAAATTGCACAGAGTTTTAATGACCTGTGGGACAAGATGGAATTAACATTCATGTAATAAGAGTCTAAGAAGAGGTGGGGAAAGAAATATTTGAAGGAAAATAAATTGTCAAAAATTTCCAAATTTGATGAACTCACCGATCCAAGGAACTTGATAAGCCTTAAGTAGGAAAAACACACTAAGGCTCTTCATAATCAAATAGCTGAAGAACAATAATAAAGAAAAACATCTTTAAAGCACTTGGAGTATAAAAACACATTACATATAATATTTAAGAATAACCACAAGCTTCTTTTCAGAAACTAATCAGAAGACAACGGAATGATATCTTTAATCAGCCAGCCAATCCAACTGTCAGCCTAGAATTTCTGTATCTGGAGAAAATAGCTTTCAAAAACAAGGTGAAATAAAGAATCTTTTTAGATAAAACCTGACAGAATTTATTGCCAACATAAATGTTTAAAATTTTCTTTAAGCTAAAGGAAAAGGAGACCAGATGAAAACATGGATGTACATGAAAGAATAAAGAGTGCTAGAAAGAGTAAATATGTGAGTAAATATAAAAACGCTCTTTCTATCACTTCTAAATTTCTTTAAAACTTAATTGTCTTTAAGGAGAAAGTAATGCAATGTATTGTTACATATGTAGAAACATAATACAATGGAAGTATGCTATCATAAGGCTTCTGTATTACATATAAAATGGCATATATAGTACTATTAAAAGGTAAATTTTGTGTGCTGTAACCCTTATAAAATTAAACGAATGGTGTAACTAACAAGCTAATGCTATTATTGGAATATTAAAAAATTCTGAATCCCAAAGAAGGCAGGACTGTGCTGTGCTCAGCTGTGTCCAACTCTTTGGCAACCCCATGGACTATAGCCTGGCAGACTCCTCTGTTCATGGGATTTTTCCCAGCAAGAATACTGGAGTGGGTTGTCATTTCCTTCTCCAGGGGATCATCCCCATGCAGGTATCAAACCCAAGTCTCTTGCATCTCCTGCATTGGCAGGCAGATTCTTTACCCCTAAGTCATCTGTGAAGCCCCAAAAAGAAGGCAGGAGAAGAGGATTTAAAAAGAGCAAATAATAGGGCAAATAAAAAACAAACAGCATGCTTATAGACGTAAAGCTAATCATATCAATATTTACGCAAAAGTGTAGATGTTTAAACATTACAATTGAAGGGCAGAGGTTATCATACTGGATTAAAAAAAAGCAAGACCCAACTATAAGATGTATACAGGAAATCTACTTTAAATATAAATCAAATGTATTGAAACTGAAAGGATGCAAAAAGATATAGCATGTAAACATTAATCAAAAAGATAGGATAGATATATTAATATCAGACAAAATATATTTTGGGAGAAATGTTATTATAAATATTCACAAAGATAAAAAAGATCAATTCATTAAGAAGACAGAACAATCCTTAACAGGGGCTTCAAAATATAAAACAAAAACTGACAAAACTTAAAGGATAGCTAGAGAAAAGCACAAATACAGTTGGAGAGTTCAACCCTCCTCTCTCACTAACTGATACAACAAACAGTAAACAGCGTCTTATATACGCTTATAAACAAGTGTATATAAGACATGAACAGCACGATCAGCCAAACTGACTTTTAGGATGGAAATCAACAAAGTAGAAAAGAAACAGTAGAGAAAATTAATGAAATCAAAAGCTGGTTATTTAAAAAGTTGAACAAAATTGATAAACCTCTAGATAGACTAACTGAGAATAAAAGAGCAAAGACACAACTTATCAATACCATGAAAGAAAGAAGACATCCCTGCAGACCCTATAGATACTAAGGCAGAAGAAGGAATTTCAGTGATGCCATAACAATAATTTCAACTACTTAGGTAAAGTGGACTCATTTCTTGAAAGACACTATTTTTTATTTTTTCATATTTTCCTTTTTAAAGATTTTTTTAAAAATTGACAGATAGTTGATGTACAATATTGTGTAAGTTATAGGTGTACAATATAGTGATGCACAGATTTTAGAGGTCATGCTCCATTTATTGTTAGTATAAAACACTGGCCATATTCTCTGTGTTGTGCAGTATATCTTTGTGGCTCATTTTATATACAGTAGTTTGTACCTCGTAAGGCCATATCTCTGTATTGCCTCTTTACACCCTTCCCTCTCACCACTGATAAGCACTAGTTTGCTCTCTTTTTCTGTGAGTCTGTTTCTTTTTGTTATATTCTTTAGTTTGCTCCATTTTTTAGATTCCACATACAAGTGATACCAGGCAGTAGGTGTCTTTCTTTGTTTGACTTATTTCATTTCATTCCCTCCAGGAATAATTTCCTCCAGATCCATTCATGCTGCTGCTGTTGTTCTCTTGGTCACATCCAGGTCTTGCCACCCCAAGGACTAAAACTCACCAGGCTCCTCTGTCCATGGGATTTCCCAGGTGAAAATACTGGAGTGTGTTGCCATTTCCCTCTCTAGGGGACCGTCCAGACCCAGGAACTGAACTGGGGTCTCACGCATTGCAAGTGGATTCTTTACCACTGAGCCACCAGGGAAGGCCCCGTTCATGTCGCTGCAAATGGCAAAATGTCATTCTTTTTTATGGCTGAGCAGTATCATTGCATTGGGCTTTCCTAGTGGTTCAGTGGTAAAGAATCCGCTTGCTAATGGAGAAGATGTGGATTTGACCCTTGGGTCAAGAATATCCCCCAGTGAAGGAAATGGCACCCCACTCCAGTACTCCTGCCTGGAAAATCCCATAGACGGAGGAGCCTTGTAGGCTGCAGTCCATGGGATCGCTGAAGGTCAGGCACGACTGAGCAACTTCCTTTTCACTTTTCACATTCATGCATTGGAGAAGGAAATGGCGACCCACTCCAGTGTTCTTGCCTGGAGAATCCCAGGGACAGGGGAGTCTGGTGGGCTGCCGTCTATGGGGTCACACAGAGTCGGACACGACTGAAGCGACTTAGCAGCAGCAGTGACTAAACAACAGCAATATTCCACCGCATACATATTCCACATTTTCTTTATCCATTCATCTGTTGATGAACACTTAAGTTGCTTCCATTTCTTGGCTATTGTAAACAATGCTGCTATGAATATGGGGTGATTTTGTTGAAAGACAAGTTTAAATTTAAAACTGACTGAAGAGTAAATAGAAAATCTCAGTTGTCCTCTATATTTCCATAAGAAATAGAATTCATAATTTCAACATCTTCTCACAAAGAAAATTTGAGACCTAGATGGCCTCAACAATAGATTCTATCAAACACAGTTCTATACAAACTGAAAAAATCAAAGCAGGAGAACACCTGCCAACTCATTCCGTGAGGTCAACATTATCTAGATACCCAGATCAGACACAGACATCATGATAAAAGCAGACTATAGAGCAGTATCATTCTCGAACCTAGAAGAAAGGCCGTAACACCAGGTAGACTTGCCAGTCCTCATAGCATCCTCACGAGAAATCATGGTGCTGGAAGAGACAGAACTTGCAAGTGGATGGCTGGTGGGGCAGAGAGTGCAGCCTAGGAGAGGGGACTTGTTAGTGAGCGAATGTGAAGCCCTGTCCCCTGAGTACTCCTGACTATAACAGAGATCGAGGGACTATTAGGAAATCTATGGAGTCTACATGAGTGGGCGGGACCAAGAGCTAGTGAAATTGTGGTGTCGTTTGCTACCACATACAATAAGTACTAAAAAACCTGGGTTTTATTGGCAGAATGCACTTGTTAAAATGAAAGTATACTTTCAAGCACCCTTAGGTACAAAAGAAGGCAGAGCGTCAAAGAATTGATGCCTTCAAACTGTGGTGCTGGGGAAGACTCCCAAGAATCTCCTTGGACAGCAAGGAGATCAAACCAGTCAATCTTAAAGGAAATCAACCCTGAATACTCATTGGAAGGACTGATGCTGAAGATGAAGCTCCAGCATTTTGGTCACCTGATGCGAACAGCTGACTCATTGGAAAAATCCCTGATCCTCAGAAAGATTGAGGGCAGAAGGAAAAGAGGGTGTTAGAGGATGAGATGGCTGGATGGCATCACCAATGCAATGGACATGAACGTGGGCAAACTTCAGGAGATGGTGAGGGACAGGGAGGCCTCATGTGGTGGCAAGATTGGGCGGCTGAATGACAACAGGAACAAAATAATTTTGCATCCAAAGATATAGACCAAGAGCAATCAAATATATAAGAATAAATGGTCGGGAATACAACTATGATGAGAGATTCCAATATTCCTAAATAAATTTCTAAGTATCTGATAAATTTTATTTATTTTTATTCATACCTTGGTAAATCTTTTTTATGTATATATTCACCTTTAATTTGAGCTCAGAAACTTGGCTTTTTAGTTTTCTTTTCTTTTTTCAAAATCATGTCTTTGATTATTACTTCTGGTATAGATATTCTATATGTGTCTTTAATTTTTCAATTGAATTTTCTGTTTTGTTTTTGTCCTCCATGTTTCTTTTTTCCCACAGCTTAATCCTTGCTTTTCCCCTTTACTTAGGAATTTTTAAAACTCCACTCCCAAGTCCCCCACATTAATTTTCTTTTCAAATACTATTACTATTATTATATTACTAATTCTATTTTGCTGGTCTTTGTAATCTACCCTTTACTTAAGCCAGAAACATGGGTGCAAACTGACTTTATCCTTACCTCTTTCCCCTCCCATTTCAATGCATCATCAAGTCCTGAGGCTTTAATCTCCAAAAGATGTCTTGGAACCAACCTTATCTCTATTCTCACAGCGAATACTCCCTTTGTTTGGTTCCTCATCACTTCTCTTCAGAATTATTACAAAAGCTTTCTAACTGATCTGGACGCCAGCATTTTAAGACAATAGCCTGATTCCTTAGCTGAGCTAAGACGCTGCTCATAATCTGGCCCTTGTCTTCTTCTCCAGATGCATCTCTTCCTCTTTGAAGCTGAACTAATTAGCATTCCTGAGCCAGCCAGCCTTCCTCTTATTCTTGTGATTTTGTGTGTACTACCTAGACATGACTGCCTATACCCCCTTGGCAAGTGCTAATTTGTCCCTCAGAGTCAGCTTAAACATCATAATCACTGGGAGCCTTCTTTCAACCAGTCATCCTCCCTAGTCTCTGTCAAGTGGGATCCCCCAGACCCCACATTCTCTTCTATCAGAGCACACCACACGATACTATAACCCTCTCTCATGCATCCATCTCCCTCACCCCCAGAATGTGAGCTCCTTGGGACACGGATTATCTTATTTATCTTTATTTCCCTAGCGCCCAGGACAAGGCCTAGTATAAAGTGTTTTTGTTGAATAAAAAACCTAGAGTGATGGCCCTAATAATTCCAAGTCCTAGATGGACAGTACTCACACTCACTCTCTGCTTAATGCTGATTTAATCTAGCTCCTAGACTCTGCAATACAAGCTGCAGAAAAGTCGGCCGCTGAACAAGCTGAGCCTCCAGCTCCAGACACCAGGTATGGCACCCAGTAGGTATTCAACAGACATTTCTTGAGCTGAACTTGACCACAAGATACTGAGAAAGGAGCTGGAAATCAGTGATGGAAGGCTATTTAACAGCATCCAAACCAGTCTCCATCGGATTGTATGGGTTTTATTTTCTATGGGGAAGTAAGGGGACTACTGAAGAGAATAAACCCAGTGCTGCTCATTGGAAGGGTTGTGATGACAGAAGTGCTGGTGACTTAGCAAGAAGGCCTCTGTTGTGCGGTGTTTCTAAAATTGGCCAAATTCAGTATTATGGGCAGCAGCATTGCTATCTCCTGCCCATTCATAGGAGGCATCTAGCAGGTGGAAATCAGATTTAGAGTAAAATCATGTCTGTAGGAAAAACAAATAACAAGGTACCAGGCTCCCTCCATCCTGCTCCCTTAATACCTAGATGCACTGAGAGGTCCAAAAGGTAGAATGGGGGCTGGATATTGCTAGCCAATGGTGCCTAAATTAAGAGGGCAATCCCAGAGAGAGAGATCCAGAAGCAGATGCAATAGGATGATGATACTGCCCTGTGTGCAGCAGCTGCATCCATCTGGACCAGGGCATTGCTTTCTGCTGAACCACGCCCAAGGGCCACTTTAAGTAATAATGAGAGTTAATCAATTAGTGTGCAGGAGTGGGAGAGAGAAGTGGTTTTCCTAAGCACTGCTTGCTAAAATCTCAAATTACAGAAGAAAGCATTTCCTTTCCTTAGCTTTTCAGTTCTGTTTTAATTTGATGATTTTTCACTGAGCGCCTCTTGGTTACTCGCAACTGTTGCAGGGGTCAGAGATCCAAAGAAGAATGAGACAGTCTCTGCCATCAGGGAGCTCTCAGTGTGCCCAGATGGTTGGAAGACAGGGAGAAGAGCTGGGCTGGCTCAGGGTCTGACATAAACAGAACTGTTCAAGAGTCAAAAGCCAGAGCCTGAGACGGGCAGAGAACTCTCCTTGGGGCTCATGGGGGTCAAGCAAATCCCAAGGAGGCTGGACCCCCCAAGGGGAAGGGTGTCTTGTCCAGCAGATGGGAGTGGGACCCTAGATAGCTACAAAAATAAGAACCAGGCAACCGGAAATGGGATAAGTAAGGCTGCTGTGTGGGGAGTTGTGGGAAGAACGAGAAGACCTAAAATTAAGCCCAAACTGGTCAAACAGAGCATCCAAGGAACCAGAAGAAAAGGGTCACTCCTGCTGCCTTTGGTCTCCTATAACTTCATTCAGTGTCTCCATTCCACGTATTAAATGCCATCCACCTGACTTCTGTCCCAGCGCTGTAGAGAAAGAGAAACAAACCATTTGTTTCAAAGCATTTGTTAGGTGAGCAAAGAGCTCCTGAGGCTGGAGCAGAGGAGGGGGTCAGGACAGGCTTCTGGAAGTGATGACACGTGACTGAAGCATCCTGAAAGAGTCAGGCCAACCTTGGCCTTGGCTCACTCCCAGGAGGAACTGCCCTCCCAGCATCGGATGTCTGAGTGACTGGCAGTTCTGCTTCGCTCCTTTCCTGAAATTCCGCTCCACCAACTGTTCTGGGGCTGGAACATTGAGATTCTGCAAAGCAGTGGGCCTATTGGAATGCACAGGAGGCAGCAGCCTGCCTGCTATCTCCTCTTCTTTCCCTGGGCTGTGTTCCCAGGGAAGGCGCGAACCTTCTTTTCCATGTCTCTTGGGTGGAACATTTGAATTCCCCTGGGAAACCCCACTAATTCAAAACTCAGTGATTCAGAATCGGTGATCCTATGAATAGGGACTTGGATTAACTTGTTCCTTGAAGCTTGATATGAAGGATGGATTTTTTTCTAATTATATAAATAGGCAAGATTTCATAGGTAATGATGCATTTTAAAGCTATTTTTAAAGGCTTTAGGAGAAATCAGAGTCACAGAAGAGATCTTGAATCATTCAGTTCAGTCACAGGTTGGTTTGGTACGCAACATCTGCTTACATGGTTACATACCTCCTGTGACAAGGAACTCATTCCTTCCTGAGACAGTGGATACATTTTGCAGCAGGTTGATTTAGTTCAGTTCAGTTACTCAGTCATGTCCAACTTTTTGTGACCCCATGGACTGCAGCATGCCAGGCTTCCCTGTCCACCACCAACTCCCAGAGCTGGCTCAAACTCATGTCCATTGAGTTGGTGATGCCATCCAACCATCTCATCCTCTGTCGTCCCCTTCTCCTCCTGCCCTCAATCTTTCCCAGCATCAGGGTCTTTTCCAATGAGTCAGTTCTTCGCATCAGGTAGTCAAAGTATTGGAGCATCAGCTTCAACATCAGTCCTTCCAATGAATATTCAGGACTCAGTTCCTTTAGGATGGACTCGTTTGATCTCCTTGCTATCCAAGAAGGTTGATAAGAAGGGTCAGTCAGTCAAACAGGTTGATTAGAAGGGTCTTTCTCATAATGAAATCCGTGTAGGCTCCTTATTGTTCATATTTCTGGCCTCTGGAGTGGCACAGTTTATGCCACAAGGCTGCCCATCAGAGGCCTGAAGATAAGCTGTCTGGGTCTTTTCTTGACTGGTTCTACACACAGTCATTTGTGTAGAACACAATGGAGGCCTCAAGGCCTCGAGCCTTGGAGAAATTGCAGACTTTCTGGGTGAGAAGCCCTCCCAGGGATAGAAGTGGTTGGACAGCAGCTGCAAAGCCCTAGCCTGGAAACCTCAGGCCAGGGAAGGACTGGAAGGGAGAAGGGATTCCAGGCCCGCTGTGCCCTGAAACCAGGCTCCTGGAGGAGGTTGAAGAGCTGAAGCTATAAGGCACAGTGCTGTGGAGCAGAGCGCCCTTGCAGAAAGCTGACTGCAGGAAATAGGAACTGGGCAGCTAGATTAACTGAGTCTCTCCCGCCCTCTTTCTCCCCTGGATCCTCACTCTTCCCCTTCCTCCTGCTCTTCTTTTCTCTCTGATCACAAGTTTTGGCTGGCATCCCCATCCCTGACTCTTGTCTCTTTCAGCCTCTCATCCTCTTTCTTTCCTATTCCTTCTATGTCACTTTCTTTCTTTCTACTTTGGTTCTTCTCTCTGTTTTCCTGTTTCCGTCACTGTTTCTGTGAGTCTCTCTCCCTCTGCCAAAGATATATTCAAAGAGAATATATTATATACACAAATGAAGCTTGACTATAGCAACTTGTGAGCTAGGCTTCATTTACCTGTTATCTTGAGTGCTTTCTGTGGGGCAAGTGACCCTTCCTTGAAATAAAATTCTATTCCCTGCTTCTGAGTGATGGTCTCTGCATCCATTTTGGGAAAGTTGAGAACAGGTAATTTCTGCAGCAGGCAAACACGGTAAACAGATGAAAATCCAGATTCACAAATACAAAATGATTTGCTTCAGGAATTATTTAAATAGCCAGTGCATCTATAATGTGATTCAATTTATAAACATTACCTTCACATGCAACCTCTATGTAACTTCCCTCTTATGTATGGTGAGTTCATATCTCAGCCTTTAATAAAATGTTTAAAAAATCAGCAACATGTTTGGCAGCCTGAGTTCTTATTCCTTTGGGAAATTGGAGGAAGCAAAGTCTTTTTTGAAAGCAGCTTGACATAGTAGAAAAAGCACAGATTTTTTAATCCCAGCTTCTCAATTCTTTGGGTCTTAGGAAGGTTTAGACTCTCTGAGTCTCTATTTTCTCATCTGTAAAGTGGGGACAATGAAGCAACCTCGCAGGTCTATTGCGGAGAAGAAATAAATTGATATTTTAAATTCACAACCTTTGAAGCTATTAAGATTACTTGAAAGTTGAGAAGCAAGCATATCTGGGGTTTTACTTGGCACTTTCTAACCATGGTTAGCAAAGCCATAAAGATTTGGAGACTGTATTATGAAGGCCACGGCTCTTTGCAGTAAAATCTAACTTAAGAATTACCATCAGGACGTCTGCTGGGAAAACGAGGGTGGGTTCATCAGCCCGGTGAGCTTGCGCCTGCCCCCAAGTTCTGCTTCAAGATGCCAGCACTGGGGAAGTGATGAGAGTGGGAATTCCCTGGGCAAAGCCACCACATCAGATGCAACATAGAAGATGCCTGCTACCCGCTGAGAGTCTGTGCTGAACGAACTGCCATCCAGAAGGCCATCTCGGAAGGGTACAAAGAGTTCAGGGCAATCGCTATTGCCAGAGACTGATTGGCAAGCAGCTGCGACGGCTGGGCAGGCCAGCATACTCAGTGCTGCCGAGAGAAGCTGCCCCACGTCGGAGGACAGAGACAGCGGTCGAGAGTGCCGGGCTGTGATGGCATAGGAACAGTTGAGAGGAACCACCCCACTTCCGAGGTCAGGGGCAGCAGCCGAGAGTGCCAGGCTGCGACGGCACAGGAACAGCTGAGAGGAGCCACCGTACGTCTGAGGTCAGAGATAGCGGCCGAGAGTGCCAGGCTGCGACGGCTCAGTAACAGCTGAGAGGAGCCACCCCGCATCCGAGGCCAGGGTCGGGGGCTGGGAGGAGCCACCCCATGTCCGAGGCCAGGATTGGGGGCCGGGAAGAGCCACCCCACGTCCGAGGCCAGAGTCGGGGGCTGGGAAGAGCCACTGATTAATTAACACTCAGCATGGCCGAGAAGAGTTACCCTGCGTCCGAGGTCAGGGGCAGCAGCTGAGAGTGCCAGGCTGCGACAGCACAGGAACAGCTGGGAGGAGCCACCNGTGAAGTAAGCCAGAAAGAAAAGCACCAATACAGTATACTAACACATATATATGGAATTTAGAAACATGGTAATGATAACCCTGTATGCAAGACAGCAAAAGAGACGCAGATGTATAGAATGGACTTTTGGACTTTGAGGGAGAGGGAGAGGGTGGGAAGATTTGGGAGCATAGCTCTGAAACATGTATACTATCATGTAAGAAACGAATCGCCAGTCTATATCCGATACAGGGTACAGGATGCTTGGGACTAGTGCACAGGGATGATCCAGAGAGTTGATATGGGGTGGGAGGTGGGGGCCGGGGGTTCAAGTTTGGGAACTCATGTACACCGGAGATGGAAATAAAATTTAAAAAAATAAAAAAAGAGACTGATCCATTCTTTCATTTCTCTGCTTCCCCAGAAAAAAAAAAAAGAATTACCATCAATTCCTGGCATTGAAAGGGAAGATTGTTTGACAAGTTGGGATGTGGAGACACCATCATAGCACTCTGTTATTAATAGTTGGGTTAGCAGGAATATTTTAAATGATATGTTTGGAAGATTATATTCCTTAGAGGCAATAGTTAGATATGAATGTAAAATTTGGAAATTCTTGGCTCTATACAAAAATGTAGTATCCAATGATACATCAGGAGAAGCAAATTTCAACAATAAATAGTCAAGATGAAATCTTGAATCAATTCATACCAATAAGGAGTAAAATAGTGAAGTGAAGGAGTAATTAAGCAGAGAGGAAGTTGTAGGGTTGGAGGGAATCCACTGTGGAGAATGATGGTTTGGACTAGATGTGGTGGGTGCTACAAGGTACTTGATCAGTATCCTTGTGAATTAAGAGAGTGAGAGGCCAGAAACTGGGTGGCAAGACCCAGCCAGAGGGTTTTAGAGGATTCCCCCAGAGGCAGTGTCTAGTCAGCACTGAGGGAGACCCTCACTTTTTAACACCAAACTGACTTTGAATTCATAGCCCATGGAGTGAGTGAAGGACTCAGGATCAGTGAAAAGTATTTTACTCAGTTCTGGGACTAAATCCAGGCCAGATTGTTTTAAACAGTCATAGATACTAGTTAATGATTAGAACAGAATGAAAAGAACGGAATAAAAACACACTAATGATTTCCTTCAGTCCTACCCTAAATGTGCTTAAAAAAAAAAAAAAAAAAAAAAACTCTTTTAAAATACGTTTCCAGTTACTCTTTCGGTTTATATTCTTTTCTCAGACCCTCCCAATTGAATCTCTGCCTCACTTCTGCAAGACTGCTTGTGACCACAGGTCACTAGGGGCCGCCATGTTGCTAAATCCAGTGACCACTTCTCCAAGCTTATTTTACTTGACCATCAGCAATATTGAGTACAGTTGACCACAGCCTCCTTTTCCCCCATATTTTAAACATTTATCTTTAAAATTTTCAAACCCATAGAAATTTACAATGTTAGTCTAGCAAACACTCACCTATTGTTTTACATTTTCTCACCCTTATGATAGCTCTTTTGACAAAATTCAACGTATTATTATTGTGGTTATTTTTGCTGAACCATGTAAGGGCAGGTTGCAGACATTATAGCCCATCACTCCTAAATACGTCTGGGTATATTTCCTAAGACCAAGGAAATAGATATCATTAATGCATACACCTAAAAGATGGTCATTAGTCTAGTTTCTCTATTGTCTCCATAACTGATCCTTAGAACAATGAAAACAAAAATCCAATCCAGGAACCAAACCATGAGTATGCATTGCGTTTAGTTATAGTATGAATTTAGTTTCTTCTTTAATCAGGAAGTGTCCTTCTGTCTTTCTTTGTCTCACAACACTGACATTCTTGAAGAGCCCAAAGCAAGCGATTGTTTTGTAGAATGTCTCATTCTTCCTCATGGTCAGGCTCAGATGATTCATTTTTGGCAGAAATAGAAGTCGTGATGTGTTCTCTGTGCCTCAGGAGACCATGACGCTGCTTTGTCCCGTCACTGGTGATGTCACTTTGATCACTCAGTTAACGTGGAATCCACCAGTTTCCTCCACTGTGAAGGAGTTTTTTTCCTTTGATGTTTAGTGATCTGTGGGGAGTACTCTGGTCTTGATCCCTAATGAGAGATTTTTAGATCCATTAATGATTTTTGCCTGAATCAGTTATGGCAAAATGTTGAATTTCTTACTCTACCATTCCCTCTGTGATTTTTAGTTGAAATTCTACTGTAAGGAAGATTTTTCCCTTCTCTTCCACTTTGGTTGGTTGGCTGCTTGCTTGTTTTGCATTAGTGCACGTTTATTACCCAGATCTTGGTTTCTAAATACCATTCTCTAACAAAAAGAACTAGGCTTCCTTGGAGAAATGGCAAATTCTAGGGCTGGGACAAGGAAATACAAGATGAGTCTTGAGTATCATGTAGTAAAAGAAGGTGAGGAAGAGCTGAGCAGGGCAGAGACAGAGAGGGAGGAAGAAAAGTTAAGGAAAATGATGGGAACATGTCAGAAGGACACGAGAATCAATCTGAATGAGCTCCCAATGGCCAAAACTGGGACAACTGAAGCAACAGAGTATTTTCTGATAGTATTAGATTATAGATAGTGTTTGTCAGTCATATCTGACCCTTCACAACCCCATTCACTGTAGCTTGCCAGGCTCCTCTGTTCACGGACTTCTCTAGGAAAGAATATGGAAGTAGGTAGCCATTCCCTTCTCCAAGGGATCTTCCAGACCCCTTCCAGAATTCAGGTCTCCTGTATCGGAGGCAGACTCTTTACCATCTGAGTCATGCCCCCACTCCACCCCCCTCACTACCACCAAATAAATTTCTATTATTACTAGTTTTTCTAGTAACTATTGACCAAACAAGTATGGGAAAAGAGACAAATTCTTCATGCAGAAGTCCAAGTAATATATGTAGAAGAAATATGTAGGTATTTCTTCCACAAGGAGGGAGAGCATAACCGTGCCTACCCCTTAGGGATGGACTGTGCATATGACCCTCTAAAGAACATACTAGGAAAGAGGGGGAGAGGAGAGTGACTCCAAGTGGAGGAGCTGGCAATCACAACCTCAGCCAGGCAATCAAGGCCGACACCAACAGTCGTAAGTCATGTGGATCATATGTACCTTTGATATGATGTGATAAACATGGCCCTTTACCCCTGTGCTCTTCAGCCCCCAAGCTCATAACCATAGTCTAATTAAGAGAAAAACATCAGAAAAATCCCAAGAAGGGACATTCTAGGAAATGCTGTACTATGAAATAATCAGTACTCCTCAAAAATGTAAAGATCATCAAAAACAAGAAAAGTCTGAGAATCTTTCATAGCCAAGAGGAGCCTAAGGAGACATGAAAACTAAATGTAATATGGTATCCTGGATGGGATTCTAAAACAGAAGGAGGATACGAGGTAAAAATCAAGGAAATCTGAATAAAGTATGGACTTTAGCTAATAATATGTCAACATTGGTTCATTGATTGCAACAAATGTACCTTCTAATTGAAGATGTTAATCACTAAGGAAGGGAAAACTGGGTACAGAATATATGGGGACTCTGTACTATCTTTACAATTTTTCTGCAAATCTAAAACTATTATAAAATAAAAAAAGTTTTTTTAATAAAAAAACAGTATTGTAAAATGTGTAAATTTCATTGGATACAAATAATACCTTGATTTTTTTTAAATAAAAAAATAATGAGGAACTTGAGACATTTCCTCAGAATAGCTAGTATGTAGTGAAGTTAAAATGAGAATTCAAATTGCCTTATAAATCTCATACTACCTGCAAAGAGCTGGATTGTGTCTCCCTAAAATTTGTATGCTGAGGCCCTAACCTCCAGTGTGAATGTACTTGGGAAAGGGCCTTTAGGAAGTAATGAGATTAATGAGATTAACATCAGGATGGGTCCTTAATCTGACAGAATTGGTGGCCTTATAAGAAAAGGAAGAGATCTATCTCCCCACAACCCCCTTGCCTTATGCACAAACTGATGAAAAGCCATGTGAGGACAAAGCAGCCATCTCCAAGGCAGGAAAAGAGAGCTCTCACCAGTCACTGAACCCTGCTGGGCCATGATCTGGGGTGTTCCAGTGCCAGAACAGTGAGAAAGTGAATTTTTGTTGTTTAAGCCTCCTGTATGTGTGTGTGCTAAGTCACTTTAGTCGTGTCTGAGTCTTTGCAACCCTGTGGACTGCAGCCTGCCAGGCTCCTCTGTCAGTGGACTGCTCCAGACAAGAATACTAGAGTGTGTTGCCTTGCCTTCCTCCAGGGATCTTCCCCACCCAGGGCTCAAACCCATGTCTCTTACGTCTCCTGCATCTGCAGGTGAGTTCCTTCCCACTAGCGCCACCTAGGGAGCCCCTTATGCCACCTAGTCAGGGGTATATTGTTACAGGAGCCCGAGAAGACTAATACATTAACTTAAAAAAAAAAAGAATAATACTGTCATTTATTGAGTTTTATGTCCCAAGCACTGTTCTTAGAACTTTATAGACAGTCAATCCTCACAACAATTATGACAGGTAATTAAGTAATATTACTTTCCCATTTTGCAAATGAGAAACCAGAGGCTTAGAAAGGGTAACTTGCCTGAAGTCACACAACTAACAGGAGTCAGAAGTGGGGCTCCCACTCATGACTATTTGACCTTAAAGCCCAAACTCTTTCAACCATTCCCCAGGGTCTATCCATGGTGGGTAGGCAGTTGTGCTCCTCTGCATGAGGACAGAGCTGCTGCACAAAGTATTTGGAATTATTCTGCATGGGAAGTTTCTCTCTTCTGCCCCATTTGTTAATTTTTCCAATCATTGTTTATATCAGATTAGACTGGTGGGTATTTCTTTTGTTCAGTGGGTCATATTCTAATACTACTTCATTTACTTTTTGGCTCAAATTGTTCCAGTTTTAGTCACAGGGAGCTCTTTCAGTGGCTCCCAAGACCCTTTGACATATCCTCAGCATTATGTTTTAGTTTTTGCTTTTTCAAGTGCTTCTTTACTTCCTAGAACTACAAGATCCTCCAGGATTGTCTTACATATTTTCTGCTCCAGTCCTAGAATCAACCATTTTTCCAAAGAGCCCTGGTTCCTTTTATTGGAGGATGTTATTAGAAACAAAGACTTGGGCAATAAGTGTAATCGTTTCTAGGCCCTCTCAGTTGACAAAGCAAAAAAAAAATGTGTTTATACTAATTCATGGATATATGCCTATCTATAAATATTTCTGTATGAAACTATTTGTGTCTAATCTAAGCTAACCATGAATGCATGGTGTCTCCCACTTTAATCCATTACCCCATGGATCATTCTAGTGCCTTTTGCTTATTTGTAACCTCTCACTGCAACAGTGAGAAACCTCACTCACATCATCCATTTACTTAATTGTTCAGTTCCAGGGTACCTGTTTATTGCTTTCACAATTGTTAACTCCTATCCCCATGGGAAATGAGTTTTTTTTTTTAAGAAAACATTTTTAATCTTACAGTACAGTACCTGGAGAAGCACACTAGTACAGTACAACAGCTGGCATACAGGGGCTCGTTCGTGTCTTTGAAAGTTCCATATTTGGAGTTTCGTATGTAGGGAACTTACGGTCATCACATTGTCCCCACCTGGTTGTAAATGAAACAGAGGTATGTGGGGCACATTTTTGGAGTATTTGATGAGCACCAACTTTATGAGTTTATCATCTATGCAGAATTGTCTCTTTGCCATAGTCTCCATTTATTTTAATCACTTATTGTGGATTCATCTATCTCTTGCCTTTTCTCCCTCCTTGATTAAAACCTCGAGACACCCCCATTCCTGGTTTGATGATTATTTATCTGCTTCTTCATAAACTATTCTGAGACTTCCTGTCCTTTTACGAAGAAACAACTTTTTTAGTATTTATTTACAGGTTGTCTTTTGATTTGTTTGCTTTTAGTTGTATAAACTCCACTCATTTCTGAAGTCATGTAGGTCAGGGCCTTTCCCCCTGCTCCCTTCAGTGAGATTGTTCCGTACATTTGGAATATAGTTAGATTGGTTTGCCACACTCTGTCCTAGACATTAATTTCCCTAAGGATTTGTTTGAATCCAAATATGTATGCCCAGTAAGTGTCACTTTTTGTGCTGCAAATTTCTATGGGTTTTGATAAATGCAATTTGTCATGTATCGACCATTGCAATATCGTACAGAAAAGTTTCAGTGCCCTAAAATCTCTTCGGTGCTTCATCCATTCAACCCTCTTCCCAAACCCCTAGCAACCACTGATCTTTTTACCCTTGCTATGGTTTTTACTTTTTGCAGAATGTTATGTAACTGGAATCATATAGTATGTAGTCTTTTCAGACTGGTTTCTCTCACTTAGCAATATGCACTGAAGTTTCATTCATATCTTTTCAAGGTCTAAAAAATCATTTCTTTCTGCCACTGAATAATATTCCATTGTTATGGATGCACCATTTACTTATCCACTTACCTATTAAAGGACATCTTGGTTGCTTCCAGATTTTGGCAACTATAAATAAAATTTCTATAGGCATTTGTGTGCAAGTTTTAGTGTGGCTATGTTTTCAGATCAATAGGGTAGATACTTAGGACCACAGTTGCTGGATCCTATGGTAAGATTACATCTGTCTAGCTTTGTAAGTCTCCAAATTTGTTGTACCTTTTTGTCTTCTCATCATAAATTAATGAGAATTTCTGTTGTTCAATATCCTCATTAAAAATTGACATTGTCAGATTTTTTATTTTAGCAGGTCTAATAAGTGTATATTGGTATATTATTTTTCTTTCAATTTGGAATTCCTAGTGACGTAGGATGCTGAGTACTTTTTTATGTTTGTTTGCCATCTATATTATCTTCTCCATGAAGTGTCTCTTCAGATCTTTTATCCATTTTTTAACTGAGCTGTCTGTGTTATTAGAATTCTTTAAGAGTTCTTTGTATACTTTGGACACTAGTTCTTTCTCAGATATCTGTTTATCATATATTTTGTCCTAGTCTGGGGCTTGCTTTTTCATTCGCTTTACAGTATCTTTCATGAACTGAAATTTTAAATTTTAATAAAATCCAATTCACTCTTTTATTTCATGGGTCCTGCTTCCAGTGTTATAACTAAGAACTCAACACCAAACCAAGATCATAGATTTTTCTCTCATTTAATCATTTTGACAAACATTAACGCTCACGTATTACAGATTGAATTGTTTCTCCCCAGAAGAAATATTGAAGCCCTAACTCCTGGTGTCTGTGAATGTGACCTTATTTGCAAACAAGGTTTTTGCAGATGTAATCAAGTTCAGATGAGGTCATTAAGGTGGGTCTTAATCCAATTTGGTGAGTGTGTTTATAAGAAGGGGAAACTTGGACACAGACACACAGGGAGAAGGCCACGTGAAGATGGAGGCAGAGATTGAAGTAATGCACCTATAGGTCAAGGAATACCAAAGATTGCCAGCTATCACCAGAAACTAGGAGAGAGTCCTTCCATGCAGTTCATTTTCAGGTTTTTTTTGGCTATTCTAGGTTCTTAGTACTTCTGTATGAATTATAGAATCTGTTTGTCAAATTCTACAAAAACATCATGCTAGACTTTTCAAAAGGATTCAGTTGAATCTGTAGATTCATTTGGGGAAATTAGCTCAGTTGGTAAAGAATCCACCTGCAGTGCAGGAGACCCCGATTTGATTCCTGAGTCAGGAAGATCCACTGGAGAAGGGATAGGCTACCCACCTTAGTATTCTTGGGTTCCCCTTGTGGCTCAGCTGGTAAAGAATCCGCCTGCAATGCAGAAGACCTGAATTTGATCCCTGGGTTGAGAAGATTCCCTGGAGAAGGGAAAGGCTAACCACTCCAGTATTCTGGCCTGGAGAATTCCATGGACTGTATAGACATTGGGGTTGCAAAGAGTCAGGCACGACTCAGTGACTTTCACTTTCCTTTCAAAATCTTGGTATACATTTTTCCAAAGTATATCAACATGGCATATCTCTCCATTTGCTTATGTCTTTAATTTTTCTCAACAATGTTCTGTAGCTTTCAAGTATTAAGATTTTAAATCAGTTATCAGATTTATCTTTATTATTTTTGAGGCAATGTAAGTGCTATTATTTTTAACTTTAATTTCCAATTTTGTACTTCTGGTATATTAAAATGTATTGATATTTGTATCTTACAATCCTGCTGAGCTCACTTACTAATTCTAGGTTTTTACATTCCATTGGATTTTGTGCATAGACATCTGTGAATGAAGACAGTTTTCTTTCCTCCCATTCTGGATGCTTTTTTTTATATTTTTATTGCCTAATTACACTGGTTAATACTTCTATAATATTGACCAGAGATAGTGAGGTGAACATTTTTTTCTTTTTCATGATGTTAGGAAGAAAATGGTCAGTCTTTCATCATAATTATGGTGTTAACTGGTAGATATCCTTATATGCCCTTTATCACATTAAGAAAGTTTCCTTTAACAATTTTTTTTTATCAAAGTATAGTTGATTTAAAAAGTGTTAGTTTCAGGTATACAGCAAGGTGATTCAGATGTACATACATATGAGTGTACATACACATTCTTTTGTACATACAAAAGAATATACATGTATATTCTTTTTTCAGATTCTTTTCCAGTTGAGGTTATTGCAAGATCTTGATTATACCTCCCTGCATTATACAGTAGGTCCTTGCTGTTTATTTTATATAAAGTAGTATGTGTGTGTGTGTGCTCAGTTGCTCAGTCATGTTCAGCTGTTTGGAACTCCATGGACTACAGCCTTCGAGGCTTCTCTGTCCATGGAATTTCACAGGCAAGAATACTGGAGTAGGTTGTCGTTTCCACTCCAGGGGATCTTCCCGACCCAGGTGTGCAACCTGCATCTCCCGCAGTAGTGTGTGTATCTGTTAATCCCAAACTCCTAATTTATCCCTACCCTGCCCTTTCTGTTTGGTAGCCATAAGTCTTCTGTCTGTGAGTTTCTTTTTCATAAACTAGTTCATTTGTATCATTTTTTTAGGATTCACGAAAAGTGATATTATATGATATTTGTCTTCATCTGACTTCACTTAGTATTATAATCTCTGGGTCCCTCACGTTGCTGCAAATGGAGTTGTTCCACTCTTTCTTTTCATTTTATTCTTTTTGATGGCTGAGTAATAGTCCATTGTTTATATATGCCACATCTTCTTGATCTATTCCTCTGTTGATGGATTCAGGTTGCTTCCATGTCTTAACTATTGTAAATGGTACTGCTATAAACACTGGGGTGCATGTGTCTTTTCAAATTAAAGTTTTCATCTTTTCTGGATATATGCCCAGGAATAAGATTGTTGGATCATATGTTAGTTCTATTTTTAGCTTTCCGAGGAACCTCCATACTGTTCTCCATTTGGCTGTACCAATTTACATTCCCACCAACAGTGAAGGAGAATTTCCTTTTCTCCACACACGTTCCAGCATTTGTTATTTGTAGACTTTTTGATGATGGCCATTTTGACTGGCATGAAGTGATATCTCATTGTAATTTTGATTTGTATTTTTCTAATAATTAACAATGTTCAACATCTTCTCATGTGCTTACTGACCATCAGTATACTTTCTTTGGAGAAAGGTCTTCTGCTCATTTTTTGATTGAGTTGTTTAGTTTTTTATATTGAGTTATATGTGAGGAAATTCTTTTTTATTCTTAGTTTGCAAGAGTTTTTATTAGCAATGGGTGTTGAATTTTATAAAAAACTTTTTCTGCATCTAGTGAGAGAATCTTAAGGTTTTTAGTCTGTTATTATGTGATAAACATATTTGAGGCCCTAGATCTGAGAGAGAGTGCCTGATGAACTATGGAATGAGGTTCGTGACATTGTATAGGAGACAGGGATCAAGACCATNAGGAGGAGAAGGGGACGACAGAGGTTGAGATGGCTGGATGGCATCACTGACTCAATGGGCGTGAGTTTGAGTGAACTCCGGGAGTTGGTGATGGACAGGGAGGCCTGGTGTGCTGTGATTCATGGGGTCGCAAAGAGTTGAACACGACTGAGCGACTGAACTGAACTGATATCTATTGATTTGATAATGTCAAACTAAATTATTATTCCAGGGATTAAACCCCATGTGGTCATAATTTATTAGTAATAGTATATATTGTTGCATCTGACTTGCTAAAATTTTATAAAGAATTTTTGCATTTGGATATTTCCCTGGTGGTCCAGTGGTTAGGAATCTTCCTTGCAATTCAGGGGACAGGGGTTCCAACCGTAGTTGGGGAACTGAGATCCCACATGCCACAGGGCAACTGAGCCCATGCATTCTGGAACAATTGTGCCCCAACTGGAGAGCCTACTCACTTCAGTGAAAGATCCCACATGACCCAATGAAGATCCAAGTGCCAAGAAAGACCCAATGCAGCCAGAAAAATAAATAAATATTTTAAAAGGTATTAATAAAAAAGAATTTTTGCATTTATGTTCTTGATAGAAATTGACCTCTAGAATTCTTTCCTTAATGTTTGAATGGTTTTGATATCAGAATAATATTGGCCTTAAAGAATGAGTTAGGAAGTCTTTCCCCCCTATTCTTTCACCTTTCTGGAAGAGTTCAAATAGAATTGGTATTTCTTCCTGAAATGTTTGCTATAATTAGCCAGTGAAATTATATGGACCTGGAGTTTTTCCTTTTTTTTTTTTTTTGCTTAATTTATTTGTTTTACTTGGAGGCTAATTACTTTACAATATTGTAGTGGTTTTTGCCCTACATTGACATGAGTCAGCCATAGGTGTGCATGTGCCTCCCATCCTGAACCCTGCTCCTGCCTCCCTCCCCATCCAATCCCTCAGAGTCATCCCAGTGTACTGCCCCTGAGCGCCCCCCCCCCCCCCCCCCCCCCCCCCCCCCCCCCCCCCCCCCCCCCGGCCCT